>CM033642.1:179151624-179577604 GCA_019512145.1 Engystomops pustulosus | reverse complement strand
GATTCAAGCCTTTACACTGCAATACACTTGTATTGCAGTGTATAGTGTAAGTAACTGAGCATGCCGCGAGAAGAGGAGCCGACAGCCTCGGGTCACTCGTCGGGACCCGGGGCAGCGGCAGGAGGGATCGGATCCCCCGGTAAGCACACCGGGGGGGTCCGATCCACGGGGGACACACTTGCACGCCGCGGTCATGCTTAACTGCGGCGTGTAAGGTGTTAAACACCCGGGATCTGAGTTTTTCCGATCCCGGGTGTTAGTGCCGGGTCTGGGCTGTGATATCACAGCCCGACACCGGCACTATACTGACCCGATGTCCCGAAATCTTCTTCTGACGCGGCGCCGTAGAAAGGCGTATGCGTCAGAAGAAGTACCCTTAATAACCGCCGTAAAAACCCGATAGGGCGGTCATTAAGGGGTTAAAGGAAACCTACCACTTTAATATTAGACTTATAACCGACCATATCTTGACTAGTAGCAGAAGCCACTGTATTCTGGGAAAAAGTGTTTTTAGTGGTATATTCAAAACTCTTTTTCGGAGCACCACGATATTGCTGTGCGCACCATGCGCGCAACCGTTCGTGCGCATTACTATGAGGTGCCGGAGAGCCGGTGACATCACCGAGGTCTCCGCACACTCACGCATGCGCACCAACAACTTTTTATCACAGCCAGCGTCCAGTGCGGCCGCCTCAACGACCACGGCTTCAGAAGGTCGCATGAATGGTGCACACAGCAATATTGTGGTGCGCCGAAGGGGGGTTTAATATACCGCTAAAAACACTTTTTCCTGGAATACAGCGGTTTCTGCTACTAGTTAAGATATGGTCCGGCATCAGCTCACCCTGAGCTTTTGCAAGGTATTTGTGGGTTATAAGTCTAATTTTGAAGTGGTAGGTTTCCTTTATGTCCCCACATGCCTTTAAGGTGGCCTTATTTGGCAATCTCTCCATAAGGAGAACACCTACTGTCTGACCCTAGTCAATAGCCTCTCACACGGCTAAACCAGTTCCTTTTGCTGTACTGAGGAGACCCAACCAGGTTGAAAAAGAGAGGTCTACAGTTGGGAGACTGTTCCAGTCTTGATGGATTTACTTGTTTGGCTTAATCCCACATCATGTTCTTAGACTTCTTGTAAATCATATTTGGTGTTAAAGGAGCTGCTTTTCAAGGTAGCAAAAGGAGGCATTGTTCTTCATTTAACACCTTGGAAAATGTATTTGCATACTTCCCATCTTTAAAAGGGGCTTCCTTTTATGATGACAGGGTCACCAACAGGGTAAAAGTACTGGGACTCCTGTCACAGAGATGGGCGTAAAAAAAATGGAATAAACAAAGAAATAAAAGTTAAAAAAAATGTTAAGGTCAAAGTAGTTAAAGGCGCTCCATGTGTTCAGTCCCACTTACGTATTTACATAGAGGACTAAAAAAGCAGTCGGAAAACACAAACCTACAGATGGGCAAATTTTTTAAAATTCGATTCGACCAGGTTCGCCAAGTTTTCCAAATAAAATTTGAGTCGACCTTAATCGAATCATGTCGAATCAAGTTAAAAAACAGGTATTTCCTGGCTGCAGAGAGCCTGTAGGGTGTTGTAGAATGTTGTGCCATGCTCAAATATGCATAGGGAGCATGGTTTGGTCTTCAAAGAATCCTGTGTTTTAGTATGACACGCACATGGACGAATACTTCGCCCGCTCGAGAAAATGGCAGCTCCCGCCGTTTTGATTTTTGGCGGCCAGAAACAGAGCCAATCACAAGCCAGGAGACTCTGCACTCCACCCATCATGACGTGGTACCCTTACACGTCGATAGCAGTGGTTGGCTGGCCAGATCAGGTGACCCTGGGATAGACTAGCCGCTGCCCGCGCTGCTCGGATCATTCGTAGGAGGCAGATGGAGCAACTGGCAGCAGATGTGTGGCATCAGGCGGGTGGCAGCATCAGAATCGTGGCTGAGGCAGGTAGTTATAATCCAGACTCATTTCTCAACGTTTGGGGCAAGCGTCATGGCTGATCTAATCTGATGCATAAGGCATTGGTGTGTTGAAATCCTGGCCGGTACATACCTGATTCAGCTTGGCAAAGGTCAGTCTCTCCACATTACGGGTGGACAAGCGGGTTCTCCTTGGGGTAATGCCCCCGCTGCACTGAACACCCGCTCTGATGCCACACTACTGGCTAGGCAGGACAGCTTCTCTACTGCAAACTCCGCAAGTTACGGCCACAAATTGGCTGCCCAGTAGTCCAGGGGATCCTCTGCCTGGGGTGGTGCTTGGCTTTGTAAGAATGAATGAATTGCTTGCACAATTTCCTGGCCATTGTTACAATGTCTTGCAGATGGGTGGAAGACTTCAGGAACCTTTTAACAACCAGATTGAAAACGTGCGCCATGCAGGGCGCATGGACCATCCCTCCTCGGTGCAGACACCATGGTTCCAATTTGCGGAGAAAGCCACACATTGATTTCTTATTGCATGACACACAGCAGTTCCTCCCCTGTGTGACTTCGTACGCCCAGGCAAACCAGGTGAAGAACTGCATGACACCGCTGTGCCCTGCACCTGTGGTATGATGGAGCAGCACTTAGACTTGTGGAGGCTGAAGTGGTGGGGGAGGAGGCAGACATTGGCGCAGCAAGTTGTTGGTTTGCCTGGGCGGGAAGCACATTCACCCCGTGGGCCGTAAAGGACATGTACTGGCCCTGACCATATTTACAGCTCCACGCGTCTGCGCTGCACTTCTGTTCTACTTATTTGTGAAGGGCTGGTACTGCTTTTTTGGAAAATAAATTTCGTCTTGGAACTCTCCACCTCGGTTCAGCACAAGCCATTAGTTCACTGAAGGGTCCACGACTTAGAAAGAGAGGGACTGCAGTACCAACAACTTAGACAGCTGCACAGTCAGCTTCTGCACCACCAAGTTATGCACATGCGCAAGTGCAATATCCCCCACCGGGGCCTGACCTTTTTCGGTGACTGGGGGAAGTCAGGGTACTATATGCTGGGGGAGCTTGCGAATGAGGCCTAGTGCACAGAGATGATCATGGGGCTTGGTATCAGGAACATCCACAGCCTGTCAGGTCTCCAGCAGGTGCTGTGTCCAAGAAAATGGAGAGGCTAACAGAGTAGGTTTCTCCCTGGGGCAACCCCCGACGTGTAGATAAGAATCCCTGGGGATGAAGAATGGGGCATCCCTAGAGGGATCCTCAGAGGGATATAATGAAGGAGCAACACTCTTGGTAGGGTTAGCCATAGTTGAGCAAGTCTCTGGGTACACACTCACAGTGGTGACCATGTGTCTAGTGTGGAATGCCAAGCCAGTTCATTTTATCCCTCTGAGGAGTCTTTGTATATATAAAACACGTAAGGCAAGTGTTGATGGGCACCTTATTTAACCCCTTAACACCGAAGCCGCTTTTCACCTTTCTGACACGAACCATTTTTTTCAAATCTGACAGGTGTCACTATAAGTGGTTATAACTTTGGAACATTTCCAAGTGATTTTGAAATTGTTTTCTCATCACACATTGTACTTCATGTTAGTTAAAAAAATTTGGTGGTATGTTTTGCATTTATTTATGAGAAAATCAGATATTTGGTGAAAATTTGGAAAAATATTCGAAATGCAAAATGTTCTGCTTTTTCCACACATAGTCATAACAGCAAAAAACGTAATAACTAACATTCACCAAATGTCTACTTTATACCTCGGTGGTTTTTTAAGCATCCCCTCATTTTTGTAGGATGTTATGGGGCTTTGAACGTCAGGTGCGATTTTTCCCATTTTCATAAAAACCGCAAAATCATGCTATTGAGGGACCTGCTCAGGTTTCAAGCCACTTTGGGAGACCCCATAAATTACCCTATTATAGAAACTACACCCCTCAACGTACGTAAAACACGTTTTATGAAGTTTGTTAACCCTTTAATTGTTTTACAGGGGTTAAAACAAAATCGGATGCAATTTCGAAATTTAATTTTTTTTGGCTAAATGACTGTGTTTTTCATAAAATGTACAAATTCTCAGTGGATAAAATACCAAATCACTCCACAAAATTTGATACCCAATCCCTCCCACATATAACAACAATGCCCCATATGTGGTAGTAACCTGCTGTATGGGCATACGCCAGGGCATCGAAGGGAAGCTGCGCCATTCAGAGCAGATTATTCATTGTCACTTTATATTGGCTATGCAATCTTTATTTTTTTGGCAATTTGGACATATAAGGGCTTATTTTTTGCTACATGAGATGCACTTTACAAATACTTCATTTTAGTGGGTCTGTAGCTTTTTGCGCAAAATCATGCTATTGAGGGACCTGCTCAGGTTTCAAGCCACTTTGGGAGACCCCATAAATTACCCTATTATAGAAACTACACCCCTCAACGTACGTAAAACACGTTTTATGAAGTTTGTTAACCCTTTAATTGTTTTACAGGGGTTAAAACAAAATCGGATGCAATTTCGAAATTAATTTTTTTTTGGCTAAATGACTGTGTTTTTCATAAAATGTACAAATTCTCAGTGGATAAAATACCAAATCACTCCACAAAATTTGATACCCAATCCCTCCCACATATAACAACAATGCCCCATATGTGGTAGTAACCTGCTGTATGGGCATACGCCAGGGCATCGAAGGGAAGCTGCGCCATTCAGAGCAGATTATTCATTGTCACTTTATTATTGGCTATGCAATCTTTATTTTTTTGGCAATTTAGACATAAAAGGGCTTATTTTTTGCTACATGAGATGCACTTTACAAATACTTCATTTTAGTGGGTCTGTAGCTTTTTGATGACATTTTATTAACTCTTTAATGTATGGAGGAAAAGAAAATTGTCAATTTTGGTTCTCTTTTTTTGTATCTTTTGGGGCTCGTTCACCATACACTAAAAATACTATATTATCTTTATTCTATAGATCACTACGATTACGATGATACCTATTTATATAGTTTTTATATATTTTTACAATTTTACTGGAAAAAAACCAATGTAAAGAAAATCTCATTTGTTTTTGCATCGCCATCTTTTCGGAGATATAACTTTAATATTTTTTGGTTGACAGAGCTGATTTAGGGCTTATTTTTCATGTGAGTTGTCTGGTCAGGGTTCATGTTGCGCACAAACTTTTTTGATCACTTTTGGAACATTTTGTGAAGGGATTAATGAAAAATTTACATTTTAGCGAGTTTTTCCGGTTTTGTTTTTACGGCGTTCACCGTGCGGGTCCAATAATGTTTCTGACTGATTGTACAGATTGTTGCGGATGCGGTGATACCAAATATGTGGGGAGTTTTGGTGATTTTCAGGTTTTTTTACTTTATTAGATGTGTATAGGGAATGTTTGTGTTCTTTTTATTAAAAGTGTGTTTAATTAGTGTTTTTACTTTTTCTTTACTTTTACAGGTTGGCTTGAACAAGCGATCCTTTGATCCTGTTATTGTGACACACTGGAGCAAATTTACTTACCCGCTCCTGTCGCCTTCCCGCGGTGCGTTGTTGACGAGGATTTGGAACCGGCGCGATTCCCTTAGCTCCTGCGCCCCGAGTTCTGCATCCGTCGCTTCTGTGCCGAGGTCTGCCGGTGTTCACATGCTTCTTTCCTGGTGCTGTAAGTGCGTGTCTTGCAACACTTCTAACTGTTTAATCCTACGTGTTGTCCGAATCCGTCGGCCCACGATTTCGCGTGCAAGCCGGCGCCGATGCGGAAAAAACATTGATGTCATGCGCAAAATCCTGGGTAATTCGAATCAGACGGAGTAAGTAATGAGCCCCCGCAGGGGATCCGTTCGCGGTATGCCCTACACGCTACGCTGTTAGGGGTTAACACACGCGATCGGAGGACGGCTGGACACCTGCAGCTCTGGCGCCGGCTCCGTTAGAACGGACATAAATTACTGCATAATGCGAAACGCACCTACAGCCATGCAGTATATTGCGTTAAATGTCGGGAAGGGGTTAAGTAACATGGCCTTGTAAGGGCATGAGCCACGGCCAATCAGGGGCAGATTAGAGTCTTGACAATGAGTAAGCACTCCCACTTTAACAAGGCTCACCAGTGGGTATGAGGCAAATGTTGCAAATGCGTTGTATATGCGTTTCAAATGCAATGAAAACGCGACCAAACGCAACACGTGTGAACGTTTTGATCTGCGTTTTCATTGCGTTTAAACGCATATACAACAGCTGAGGAGAGGTGATTTGCCTAATTCATCACTGTTAACCTTTCTGTTTACAAAAAGGCATAGTAAACGCGATGTTAACACACGCTTGTTTTAAAGCATGATTTTGTTAACACATCGTTAACATTGCGTTCACAAACGTAAACGATAATGTAATTAGGCAAATTAACTACATCAGCTGTTGTATTGCGTTTCAAACGCAATGAAAACGCAACCAAAACGCAACGTGTGAAGCGCCCCTCAGGTGTCTGCAAATTTGTGTTCTCATCCACTTCCGCTCATGTTTTACTGTATCGGTCATACATAAGGTGCTCAGATTGTAAAGGCACACATTTATGGATGATCGCAAACTATACAACAAAAAGTATAGGCCAAAATTCATAAAATGTAAATTTTTATTAAATACCATATAAAACATGTTTGACTACACATAGAAATAATAATAATCGGGGGGGTGGCCTAGCAATGGAGGACACGCCATTGCTGAGCTCCTGCGCTCGGCAGTGGTGCCAAAATAGCAGCGGCACTCCACCATCACCGCTCTGCACCCGGCACAAGAGGCGTCTCGGGCCCAGACTCCGGAGGGCGCGGAGCTCCCCGCGATTGCTGCAGGAACACGCAGCAGAAGCCGAGCGTGATGCGCCACTAACCTACATCGGCGCTACCATTCTCCTCAGAGTTGCAACCTGTCCAGCTAACACTGCCACCTTCAGCTCCCCAGGACATCAGGGGCACAGTGAGTACCATGGGGGACTCCGTTTCAGCCACAGGAGATCAGACACCCCCCCTCCTGACCCCATAAACTTAACACCCAGCAGGGACAACCACTCCATACCCCGGTCTGCTGATGTCTTCCCTGACCCAAGGTCCATGCATATGTGCCCAGCCCACCACGGGTCAATGGAGCCCTCAATCCCAAGCTTCAGCAGCAGGAGTCACTGCACTAACCCCCCCAGGAAGACAGGATCCCACAGTCCAGGACATCAAGTCCTTACTTCCTCTCTACCGACTAAGGAGGATATGTCAGCAAGGGTAGATACCTGGATCAGGCACAATCCTCTAACTACTATGAGCTTGGAAACCCTGCAGGATACGATTCAACAGCACCACCTACAACTACGTGCATTGCAGCAGCATATGGACAATATAAAGAACAGAACAGAGCAGACGCAAAACCTGCGTATCAAAGGCCTTCCTGAGTCTATCCAGCCTGCATCTTTGTCTCCACCCATCCCTGAAATCCTCAACGGAATCATGGGCAGACCCACCACTAGCTTCATAGAAATTGATAGTGCTCATCGAGCCCTCGCCTCTCCAGATCTGAACGCACAAAAATCCAAGAGATGTGGTGTGCCGTATCCACTTTTACTCCTCAAAGAGCAGATCTTGTTAAAATTGAGAAATCAGAAACAAGTCCTTTTCCAGGGAACCCCGATCAGATCCTCCCAGACCTTTCCCGCTTCACTCTGGCACAACGAGCCGCCATGCGACCACTGCTGGATCTACTGAGAGAAAAATATCCTACTTTATAGATGGGGCTTCCCGTTTGCCCTGTACGTCCGCTCTGGGGGAAAAGATGTGACCCTCCGCTCCCCGAAGATCTGAAATGATCTGAAATTATCTGGAATGATCCTCCATTCCAGCGTATCCTTAGGCCAATGGCCCCCGTCAACACTTCCCTCGATAGCCTCCTCTACCAACCTCACCCACTAGGCCCCCGTAAGAAGGGCCACCGAAAGCAAATGTCCTATAGCAGTGGAGGACGAGGGGCTCCACTCACCCACAATATCTCCCTGAGAGGCTCCTGACTACGCAATAATGACCCCCCCCCCCCCTCACAGGATCAGCCCTATCCTGGTCTGTTGGTAATACCCCTACTTAGTTAGGCCAGCCTTCCCTTATGGTGATTTGCCCCAAACCTCATTCATGTGCTGGGGTCTACGAATGTGCCGCTGTAGTCACCCAAATGGCTTAGGGACTTCGGCTGAAACTGGTTGTTAGACCACTTCGTGTAGCTTCAGCTTTTAGTTCTCGCTGCGGCCCCGATTATAGGCGCTGCTGGTTCATCTTTCTTCCTTGTACTTACTATTTTTCTTTTTTTGTTATCCCTCCCCCCTCCTCTCCCTACACTTTCCAACTCCCCTTCTTCCCTTACCTCCACCCCCTACCCTTTGACAACTCCCCGGTAGCAGCCGGACGACGAAACCCTCCCATCGATTTACCCCACCACTCCAGATGGCAGAACTGAAGATCGCTTCTTTCAACGCCCAGGGACTGAACTCCCCATCTAAGCGCTCTCAGTACTTCACCACTTCCATAAAAGCAGAACACAGTGGGATGGGTCAGAAGCTTATCCCCATCAGCGGGGTGTCCCCTCCTTGTTCACTTGCCCCATGTAACCGTCTACATCCAGTGTCTGAACTGATCCCTATACCCACCAGACTAGTCTTGTTTATGCACCAGTCTGCACAGATCCTTATATCCCACCGTCTATGCCGAACATTTCAGTTTCAGACTGAGCATGCTGCTAGCAGGTATCCTAATTATTACCCTCATAAATTACATTTCGTTCAGCTATTCATAGTTATCTACCATGAGGTTGAATTTTCATATTATAGAAAATCAAACACAAAAATTCAGTTCTTACTACACTCGTAGCTTACTACTATGAAATTATGAAAACAGTTTACACAGGGTTTGAATTGTAGGGTCCGTGCAAAACATATGCGCCAACCTGACTTGCTTTCTTTCCTTAAGGACCCATAAACAAGAATGTAGTAGTTATGTACATAGCACTTGTTTGGTGCTTTCGTTTGTTGTGCCCGTCCGTATTTAACCATTTTCTGTTGGTGACTACATTCATGTATAATATTCTATTTTTCATGTTGTTTTTAAATGTCTTATAAGGGTTTTTTATGAAGAAATTAAACATGTTTTTTATACTTAACAACATACCTGAGAGAGGCGTTCCTAAACAATCGTCACGGATTAAGGCGGACCTTGTGTCCCCCTCCCTCTGACGTCCCTTCCCGTTTCAATTTATTGGCGCTCCCTCTCAGATATGTGTTAGCTTGACAAAGAGCGTGTGTATGCGCTCAAAACGCGTAGGCTGGACATTGTAGTCCACCACCTGGACGCAGTGCGGGTTTATGTGATGTCATACCCTTCCTCAAATATTGAAATAAAAGCTGGAGCATTTTTTCCCAACATAAGCGGTGGATCATTTTTCGTATTGTGGCTGCTTTACACGCTGGTCACGTGGGATCCGAGCTGCCGGGATAGAAGTCTCTCAGGAAGAATCCGAGCGTGGTGAGAGCTATTTCCTTCTTTTCCACACTTTATACAATTGACACAGATTTTATGTACAAGGAACCCATTCAAAACCAATCATGCCCCTATGATTAAACACAAACCTACACCACATGGTTTTACGCCAACAACCCACGTCACGCTCTAGTGGAATAGCGATCGCCCTGCACAAATCCCTATGCACACGATAGTAGACTGCACCACCGACCCAATGGCAGGTATATCCTCCTTAACATGGAACATTGGTGGCCACCCATTCTCAGTCCTTAACGCTTACGTTCCCACCAAATCAGGTCCCCTTCCTCAACAACTCCTGGACAATAGCACTCCTCTCATCAAAGGTACATTAATTCGGATTGCAACCTAACTTGACTCTTGACCCCACTTTGGACAACTCCACAGGCGAATCGAGTATAACTTATTCAACCCTAAAGAAGCTTAAACGCTCCTACTAAAACCTAACTCTGTGACACATGGAGATTACAACATCCATAGACCAAGACTCCGCTTCTTCCCTGCCTCACGTAGTATACATAGTAGATTGGACTATATCCTTGTTCAACACAAAGCCCTCCAGTGGCTAGTGTCCTCTTCGTGGGGAACATTGTATTATCCGACCATGCTCCGTCTATTGTTCACTCAAAACTCTGTTTCCTTAATAGGAAAGAATGGGTGTGGAGACTCAATGAGTCCTGTGCTCTTAGAGCCACTCTGCACCGCTGAGGTCACCCGTACCATACCCACTTCAGCTCTGACCACGAACTGGACCCTACTCCTGCATTGCTAAACTGGAGACCCTTAAGGGATCCATACAGCAAGTCTTTATCAAACATGGCACTCGCGATTAAACGAAAAAACGACACACGCTCCATAGGGCTCTGGAAGGTTACCTCTTTGGAATGCAACATAAACAGGACCTATCCACCCCGATTCTGCGCGACCTGCAGGTAGCTAGGTTGTAGGTCAAGCGCCTAAAGAAAGCTATGGAGGGATGCTTCAAGTGTGTCGTTAGTAAATTCTACAAATTGGCAATAAATGTGGATGCATGCTCACTAGAGCCCTTAGACACTGCATAATGCAATCCTTTATTCCCACATTAAGTCCTCCCAGAATAGGTTGGTGCACACCTCCAGAGATATCGGACACTTTCCTCCATCTACAATCCCTGTATAACCCTCCCAGTCAAACCTCAGGATTCGCTCCCTTGTATTACCACCACACAACTCCCACCCATCACCACACTCCTCTAACTAGTCCATATCTGAATTGGAGAGCCATTTACTCCTCCGAACTTCGCCAGGTGATCAAAACCTCCGGGAAGCAAAAGCCCATGGCGGATGGATTTACAGGCAAATTCTTTAAGCACTTTTCAAAAGAATTGAACCATCCTGTCACAGGCTTTCAAACACAGTCGACTCGGATCCCCCTTCCCGGCCACAGTCCACATCTGCTCAATTGCTATCATCCCCAAACCGGGCAAAGACCCACAATTGTGCTCCAACTACCGCCCCATTTCTTCTTCTTAACGTAGACCTAAAAATCTTCGCAAGCTTCTGGCCAACAGACTCAACCCACTACTGCCGACCGTCAACCAACAGGGATCAGTGGGATTTTGTGTCGAGACAATACCTTAAAAACATAGACATAATGTATTATGCCCAGTCACACAGATACCTGCAATGATCCTTCCCTAGATGCCGAAAAGGCTTTTGACAGAATCTCCCGGCCCTCTCTCAGACAGCACCTTTTGAATATAGGCATAGGCCCGAACCTACACAAAATCCTTTCCCTTTACCATAACCCTCAGTAGACTAAAAAAAATGGCAATTTCTCCGACCCTTTCCCATCCACAACGGCACTCGCCAAGGAGTCCCCTCTCCCCACTCCTATACGTCCTGGTAATGGAGCACCTTCTGGCGAGTGGCATTAAATACTTAGGGATTAGAATCTGTAAAGGACCTGTCCAAGTTATTTTGCAGACAACTATCCCTCTGCTAGCTAAATTTGAAAAGACCTAAACCTCTGGAAAAAGGAGAATTTTCCTGGTTTGGTCGAATAACATCCTCAAGATGACCCTGCTGTCCCGCTTGCTCTACCTTGTACAAACTATACCGATATTTATACTCCTCACCTTCGGAAAAAGATCCGAAAAAGCTTCGGGTCCTTCCTCTGGTCCACAGCCGTCCGAGACCCGGCAGGAGAAGCTGACATGCCCAAGGACACGGGGAGTATTGGGCTACCGATTGTGTCTCTATCCTGTCAGCAGCATCCTTTGGTTCTGGACTTTTTCCACGCAAATCCTCTAAAACTTGGGTAGGGCTGGCTCAGGAAATCGCACACAAACCCTCCCCTGAACTTCCACCTCAACCTCTTGAGGCCCCATCCCTCTACTTTCCCACGACTCACACTATCTGAACCTTGCAGAAGAGTGGGATGAACCTCTCCCTGATAGACCTGAAAGGACTCCTGCTCCCATCATAGATAACCCTGCATTCCACCCGGGGAAATCCAAGAACCCTTTCTTAGGGACCCTCGCAACACAACGCGATCAGGTTCCCGCAAGTGCTAGCAGGATCCACACTCCAACCCTTACGATTTACTACCTAATGAACCTCTCACTCCCACACATTAACTCCAATAACAACAACTTAAACACTTCTACGACTCCATAAGATCCACAACAACTTGTCACGCACCGCTTTCTGATTTTGAACAGGCGTGCTCAACACATCACGCCTCATGCCATATCCTTTATTTATAACTACTAATGCGACACGCTCATCCTCTCTCCCCATTCGGCGCTGCGTGGGTGACTGAATTGGGAAACGCTTCTCCCAATCCCAATGGTTAACGTGCTTCTGCTCTCACTCAGAGGTCTGCAATTGGCACCAGACACTAGGAGACCTAGTGGTACAGGTGTACAGAGGGGGTACAGAGTGCCGCCTCAGCTGCATCATGGTACCCAGAGGTTCCTGATGTCTGCTGGCGATGCGGAACAAGGAGCAGCACCATGACCCACATTGGTGTGGTCCTGTCAAAACTCAAAAACTTTTGGTCCACGGTTATTGCTGTATTCAAAACATAACCGGCACCACCATTCCAAGCCCCTGAACGACCCTTTTATTCATTTTTGATATTGTGACACACAAATATAAGAAGTCCCTACTTCAGGCGGCCAAGCAGTCATCCCTAGAAGATGCGATCAGATTCCCCCCCTACCATATATGAGTGGTTAGCAGAAGATCCTCAACACACCGAATGGAGGAACTCATAGCACAATCCCCACAGACCGTACCCGACTTTCCAAACCTGGTTACACTGGCAATCATCCTTTCTCCTCCTGAATACCAGGCACTCCAAGACTGAGAGACTGATGAATGGACACACCCAATCCGATTCTCGGCTGCCTCCTCCCCCCCCCTCCTACATTATCCTATTCCCCACTAACTCCCCACCCCTTCTTCATTCCCCCTCATCCCCCCTTCCCCCCATCACCCCCTTCCCTTTTTCTTTCTCTCTTACTTTAAATCTCAGTTACCCTAAGTTTTATAATGATATACAAATTGTTGTCATGCTCTACAATATTTTTGTACCATGCCTACTTCAATACTTATGTTTGGCTTCAGTTCCACATGCCCTACAGGCGCTGATGCTCATCATGTCTCTGTCATGCCACCGATGTTATATTGATGTCTGATGTTTATAAAGTTTTTCTTGAATGAAAAAAAAATATAATAATAATCTTTATGTCACAGATGCTCCTACGACCCAGTTCCAGGTCTCCTCTTAGTCCGTGTTTCCTTGATGTCTTGGTGGCTTCCTGTCTCTTTAAAGGGGCAGCGCGCAGCTGATTGTCCCTGGTTCATCCCTTAATTTAATAAATAGCCGGCCTCCTACATATCCCGCCAGATCTTGTGTGCCTCGTGCCATAGAAAAAGCTTGTTCCCTTATGTCGTGCGATTGTTTGGTGAATTCCCGCTGTGACCCCGGTTCTGTTCCTGACTATATTTCTCTGCTGCCAGCCCTTCTGCTATGACTTTGATCGTGCTGTCTGTTTGACATCCTGCCTGTCCAGGGCCACAATTCTGCTCAACGACTTTGTACTTCACCATGGCCGCCACCACAAGCCAAGTCGCACCTATGGAGCGCGACCTAGGGATATCCTGTTGCAGCAAGTCCAACACACTTTGCGGTGGGCTCTGGTGAAAACCGGGTGCCACTTAGCTCCCGCTCTTAGGTGTCGGCTTACGTCATTGCTCGTGTGGTACAGTGGTCCACTAGGGGTAGTGATCCTGACACTTTATGAATATACCACCATCAAAATTCCGTTGCGTTTTTAACAGATTCTGGGGACATATACAATAAAAATAAGACAATAAACATAAAACATACTATGAAAAAATAGGAATACGGGCTCTAGTCGCAAGAGGTTTACAGTCTAGTCAAAAGAAGAGGATGACACAGAGGGTATAAGCGCTTGTATATGGTCCAGCCATTTTTTTAAATTAGTGAATGGAATAAAATAATTGCCATCTAAGATGCTATCTTAGATACAAGTCCAAAGCAGTGGGATGAAGAGAAGCCTGTAGCTTGGACCTGACATTTTCCGGATAAAAGACCGTGGATAACCCAGAATTGGTTAATAGAGAAAGAGTTTAAGTTACATGCAGTTAGGGAGTGTGGATAGGCCTGCTAAATTAATAGGTTTTAAGAACACTTTGAAGCTTTGGGATTGGGTATTAGTCTTATAATGGGGAGGGCATTCCAGAGAATTGGTGCAGCTTGGGAGATTCCTGGAGACAGGAGTAGGAGGTTTCAAATAGGGAAGAGAGATAATTTAAGATACACTGGCGGATCGAAGATCACAGATGGGCGATATAGGTGGATAGGGAGGTGTGAGCATTATAGGGAGGTGCAGCATTATAAAGAGCTTTGGTGGATGAGGGTGTGTAAGTTAAAACTGCATTCAGAAGAGACTAGTGCAACCGTGCAGGTGACTGTCACAGACTGGAGGAATCTATTAGTGTAGGAGAGAGTGTTAGTGGAAGAACGATTAGTATGGAGTTACAGTAGTCTAGAGAGACTGAATCAGACGCAACAATTAGGTTTTAGAGTGTTCAGTTGTAAGAAGTTGTCAGATTCTAGAATTGTTCTTAAGTGTCCGGCAATTGTGAGTAATCGATGAATATATAGAAAAGTAGCAGTAAGCGGCACTCATATGAGCAACGTTGTACTTGGCAAACAATTCTTCTTTATTTAGCATTTACAGGTGCTATATACATGGATAAATATGACGTTGAGATTGCGCCATTTTTACGTTATTACATCTTAATCATGATCTCAAGAGATTGCGGACGTGAAGTGATGACGTCAAATGTGTCGATCTCAGACGTTCATTTTTATCCGTGTATATAGCACCTGTAAACACTGAATAAAGAAGAATTTGCACAAGTACCAGTACCCTCGTGGCACATATGAGTGACGCTTACCTCTACTTTTCTCTACATTTGGGATTGCTACAGTCAAGGATTGGCAGCATGCACCGCTACAGGTCTGTCTGCAGGAGTGTATTCATGTGATTATGTGAGTGATCCAACTTTTTTTCTATGTACTAGCGATTGAATATATGGTGCAAAGAAAAGGTTGGAGGTCCAGCACAACCCGGCCTGCTGCCTTGTATGGTGGAAATTACAGACAGAAATAGAGAGTTCAGGGTTTAAGTCGGTTAGTAGACGGTGGAAAGACAAGAAGTTCCATTTGGGAAAGATTCAGCAGAAGGAGGATATGATTTTAGAAATGGCACAGATACAGTCACTGGTGTACCGCAGTAAGGGAGTGACATTATGGGCTTATTCACTAACGGTCCGCGACCGCACTTTGTTGGATTTTCCGACATTTTCAGGTTTTCACGGCACTGTGACAGGTATTTAACTGGGATTGTGTTGCACCCGATCAGATTTTGTGCACCTGACCGGCTTTCATGCAACAGAATCGTGGGGCAACCTCTCATCGATGATCCGACAGATTTGGACTGAGCGCGGGATTTAGCTTTCAGATTGTGTTGCAAGACAATGAACTTACATGCACATGAAGAAGGAGAACTCTGCCAGACCTGAGCGGGGAAGCGACACATGACGATATCAGGCGCACGATTTAGTGAATCACGGCACAGTGCATTATCGTTGAACAATGCACTTTTGCGTACTCCGCAGGACCGGGTAAGTAAATGTGCCTATGTGCAAACCTATATAGCTGGGTAACATCAGCATAAAGTTGATACTGAAACCAAGTCTGTGATGGTTTGTCAATGGGGCAGTATAGAGAGAAAAAAGAAGAGGAGCAACACTGAGCCCAGAGGAAACCCGACAGTGAGAGAGGAAGAAGAGAAGGAGAAGAGAGAGATCTAGAGAAGGTGACACTGAAGGTGAAGTCAGAGAGATAGGAAAACAAAACGCACAGAGAAGTATTCCCTCAGGTCACATGATGACAAGATCCTGAGGAGGAGTGGTGGACCATAGATAAAACTTGGTGAGAGATCAGAAGAATGAGGAGAGTGCCCTTTTATTTAAGGGTGAATAGTAATTTAGAAAGAGCAGTTTCAGTAGAGTGCAAAGAGTGGAAACCACACCTCTTTTATCCTTCAAGTCTACTACACCCTTTTAGCAGGTGTTCTCGCTCCCACTCACCACTTATTCTCAGATCTTGCTATGCCATAGTAAGCTGAACCAAATGCTCCTCCTTATCCTCTGTATCCCCCCCCCACACAACACCACACACACTGTGTTCTAGCAGCTCACAGCCATTAATACGATCTATTTTACGACTAAAAATCTATATATAATCAGGGAACTTGCCCAATTATCCGTATGAATTAGACTTATATGTTTATATTGAACTGCCTTTTATGATTTATTCATCCCTTATTAATTAGACTTGTATGTATTATGAACTGCCATGTATGCATGTATTTATTTTCTGCTAACCATGATATTTATTACTGACCACCACTTGCTCATATCTTACACCATTATATCCACCTAGTTACCTTTTTATATTTATTGGACCGATGAAGAGGACGATCCGTTCCCGAAGCTTGTCACAGAAGATAATTAAAAAACTTCTCACCCCACATTTCAGTCTTAGGGACAGCACAACACAACAAAAGCCAGTGTTTTTTTCACACCACAAATACCCATTCAGCTTCCCGCCAGTGACTACGAGATGGACACAGGTAACGGTGCAGCCCCCCTATAACCCCCAGGATCTAGAACCATTCCACCCACTCCAAAAATATAAAATTCGGTATACTTCTCATCTTGAGGACGCTACGTACATCTACCTTCTGCATATACTGCAAACAACACCACTAGATTTTGATGGAACTGTAAACTATACTGCGACGCACCTTTCAGATTTGATGGAACTGCACACTATACTGCGAAAGGGCCTTTCAGATTTTGATGAAACTGCACAATTAATACTGCAACAGCCATTTAAGATTTTGATGGAACCATACCTACAGTGACGGTGCCTTTAGATTCTGATGGAACGCACACTATACTGGCAACAACACCTTTAAGATTTTGATGGAACTGCAAACTGTTCTGTGACACTGCCTTAAGATATTGATGGAACGCAAACTATACTGCACCATGCCTTTAAGATTCAATGGAACTGCAGACTATACTATGACAAAACTTGAAGATTTTGATGGAATTATGAACTATACTGCACAGCACAGTTAACATTTTGATGGAACTCAAAATTGCTATAAAGATTTACACCTGTCCCTATCACAGCAGCCTCCTGTACCTTGCTAAGTGCCCTGAAAGGGAAATCATTGGTATTTGAGAATTACCTGCCTGCTGACTGACCATTGAAGAGAAGCGGTTGAACAGCTGATTGATTGCTGCTCAGCCATTGTGAGTATGGTTAACTGTGATGGGGGCACTTTGGCTATACACTCTGAAGGCACTGTTTGTATGCATCCTGAGGGGAGGGCGCTGTGTGCTTTGACTTCTGAGGGGTACTGTCACCATTGTTACTGGCTTGGACCTGTGAATAAGCAAACAAGTGACTATGATGTTTAAAAAGACAAATATGGGAGATTAAAGTAAGTTTTACTTAATTATTTTATGTTTACATTATATTATATATACTTTATAAAATCATAGATAGTGTTTGACCTAACTAAATTTTTTCAAGAAGCCACAAATTTGACATTTTTAATAGTTGTTATTTTAGATATTATTATATTAAGTTCGATTTGTGTTACAAATCACTGACTAAAGGCACTTGGTAATAAATATAAGTTGGAGGTCGTAGGAGGTGTTTAATGTTTTCAATAAATATTATATATGCGATAGTCAGGAATTCAAGTATCTTGGCATCATGGTATACCTGAGACCCTAGGATTATATCGAGGATAATCGAATGCCCTTGCTGGGACAGGTAAATACTATGGTGTAACTTCCGCTATCTATGATAGGTTAGAGGAAACCTACTAAAAAATGGTAATTATTGCCTCGCTGCTTATCTTAATCCAACATGCAACCAAACCACTATGACAATCACTGTGGCTCACCTAAAGTGAATAGTCAAGCTACATAATTAGCTGGGCAGGAAAACTCAAAATACTGAAAAATTTCAAAATTTCTTTATTAATACATAAAATATTCATGAAAAACACCAAAGGGTTGTATTCAAAAAGAACAGAACAAGCATATGCAGCTGACTGATGTGCTATGAATAAAAATTAGTCACATTGGCCAATCACAAGATAGCACAAATAAATGTATTGTTAAAATGACTGAGTTAAAAGATGGAATAACAATTCAAAAAATTCATTTAGAGGCATAGCAGCACCCATTAGCAGAAAATCTGGTGACATACACTGTAATGAAGAATTTCCTTGCGTGGAGAGACACAGGACGGAAGATGGCCGCTGGTTCACATGTCCACATTACATGTCCTGCAACCTGTCTGTGAAGGTCAAGTGATCACCACTATGTTTGGCTGTAGTCAGTTTGGTGTCAGTGCATCCAGTATGGCCAGTGATTTTGTTGCATGTGCCATGATGGCAGTTACACATCATTACTATGGTAACAGAGCAAGAAAATCTAGCCATCTTGGTTATAACTTCACCTACTATAGAGAGGTCATAAAATTTTGTGAATCATAAAATCCAACTATTTAAGCTCCATTTTGTGATTACTGACATTTGAGATTGGTATATTGTATTTATATCATAGGGTTTTTGTATCAGACGTTCATATCCCAGAATACCCTTTAAATCAACATTGTCTAATGTACCACGTATCAAAATACCTCATTAAGTAAAAGTGCCAGTGCAAAATGACAAGTATAAGATCAATTATGCATACCCATGTCAGGAGCACACCAGTGATCGCAACCCTGAACACGTTTCAGCTCGTCGCCTTTTCCGGGGAATATTACACTAGTGGGAGGGAAACTATATAAGATACCTAGACCCAATAGAATCGTGTCACAGTGACAGATAACTGCTGCGGAGGTAGATGCGCGCGCATGCGGTCTCGAGTGTCTCATGTACCGACATAGATCCACCATTGATCCGCTCATATGGGAACAGATTACATGACGGTCCAGAGGCCCACCGTCTGTGGTTGTGTAAGGGTGGAACGAAGAGCGCATTCTTCATAATACACACCTATAATGGATACCATTTAGGGTATTTATAGCTATATACAAAGTATTGTTCCAGAACTGCTATGAGAGAGGGAGCAATCCTATGATGATTAAATAGAGACCTTACAGGAGGCCAAACATAGTGGGTGAACTGGCTATATCCAATCCATGGAGTCTATTTTATCGACACAGGCACCAGTTAAGGAGTGGTTGCAGAATCTAGACGGAGCGGGGCCCAGCGAGAGATTGGTGTCCTTAATGACTGGAATGATACCGCCAATTTGCAGCAGTTGAAGCAGTGAGAACAGGTACAACGGGGATTAAGGTGCCGGACTTGGCTATATTGTCTAAGGCCTGGTCCAAGATTAAAAGTCTTGGGATCATCCAAGTCTCAGTGAAATTTTCATATTTTGTATGACCCACCAGCTCCAGAGGTTTTCAGATTAGATGGGGTTCTCACGCGGGGGAGTAAAGGATATGGTTCCTTCATCAATCACTGGATGGGAACGTTTTTAATCCTTTACACAGGTGCAGGAAAACCTTTAAATTACAGCAAAAGTACAGAGTTTTATAAATTTCTCCAATTACGGCATGCATATGAAAAGACAATCGAGATGGAGTTATCAAACCTCAAGTCACTGAGTATTAAAACTAGCAGTGGGAGGGGGTGAAATAGGGGAGTTATATCTATATTTTTACTCGTCTCTTGGAGGAGTACCTACAAAGAATATCCCTCACTATAAAAGAAAAATGCGAGGCAGATATGGGGAAATCTCCAAACCCAAATGCGAGCGTCCTAGTAGGATACCATTATTGTCTCCATCAGAGGCCAGCGATTATCAAAAATTCAGCTCCTGCATAGGGGTTTAAAACACCAAGTTATCCATAAAATAGGAGTGCGCCCACGATCTTGCCGTCCCAGGTGTGGATGAACTAGGTCATTACTCTCTGGATATGCTTTGTACGGATCGGACAATGTGTCCTTGTGCAATGACAAAAATCGGCTCCTATCTGTTTGCTGGGAAGAGGAAGGGGGGATTGGGTGTTTACTGTTTTGGGTTTTCCTTTAAACAGTGTGCTGTAAAAATGTTCAAAAACCACCAAATAAAAATTTTTGATTAGAGATGGGCGAATCGATTCTAACGAAGTGGAATGAGTTTCGAATTCAGAAAACTTTGGTTCTGCACAATCCGAAGTTTACGGTGTTCGTGAAAACAAATTTTTTTCCCCTTTATTAGCAAAATGGCCGCAAGCACAACATGTTACATGGGACAGGAATCGGGAATGGAAGAAAGGAAATACCCTCCATTACATGGCCCGAGTTAGCCAATTAGCAACGACGCAGGCTGATGTCACAGCCCTATAAAAACGACGTCATTTGTACCCGAATTATTTCACACTGCATGTGCTGCCTCCTAGCATCTAGCTGTTTGTACTCTGACTAAATAATGGAGTGATTTTTGTTCAAAGTCCAGGTGTCAGTTTTTGGGGTTCTGTATTCCCAAATTTTAATTCTTTTTGTTGCTACAGTGATATCAAGAACCTGTGTCAAATCAACATATAGCCAAAGCCAAATAGCCAAAAGCGGAGTGGTACGAACAACAGAGGACATGCAAATATCCCATTTACTGGTCACCTCTGTTTTGGATCAACTCCTGTTGTTTTTGGCTTAGTAATACTGATGCATTTATTGACCAATTGAAGCAGACACTGAAGATGGAAAGAAGGGCAAAAATGACAGTGACGAGTCAATGCAAAATTACAGCCAACACCCTCTGCCCTTTTGGGGGGTTGCTAAAGTATACAGCGTTTACAGCACAGTTGTCCATAATCTATGGAATCATCTGATGTCAGTTGTAAAAAGATTGCACTTTTTGATGTTATAGTGGGATATTGGGGCCCTAAGCTCAGTCTTTTCTTAGCTGGCACCGATGTTCACCTTGTCAAGCGTGTTCCCACTTCACTTATTTGGTCAAGTAGGCCCCTGTAAGTGCCCATGGAATTGAAGAGTGGAAGGATTCTAAGAAGCCGCAGCTGTTTGTGCCATTGTCTCCTACAAACAGCATGTTTTGAAGACCGAACGATCCACTCCGTCCACTCTGCATATTTGCGCATCGCCGGATGCGGTGATACCAAATATGTGGGGAGTTTTGGTGATTTTCAGGTTTTTTTACTTTATTAGATGTGTATAGGGAATGTTTGTGTTTAAGGGACTTTAACTTTAATTAATTATTTTTATTAAAAAGTGTGTTTAATTAGTGTTTTTAACTTTTTCTTTACTTTTACAGGTTGGCTTTGATCGCTTGTTCAAGCTATTCTTCACCTAATACGTTGTAATACAGATTTATTACACTGTATTGTGACACACTGGGGCAGATTTACTTACCCGCTCCTGTCGCGTTCCCGTGGTGCGTTGTCCAACGAGGATTCGGAACCGGCGCGATTCCCTTAGCTCATGCGCCCGAGTTCCTGCATCCGTCGCTTCTGCGCCAAGGTCCGCCGGTGTTCACATGCTTCTTCCTGGTGCATGTAAGTGCGTGTCTTGCAACACATTTCTAACTGTTTAAACCCACGTGTTGTCCGAATCCATCGGGCCCCAGATTTCACGTGCAAGCCGGCGCCGATGCGGAAAAAAATCTGATGTCGTGCGCCAAAATCCTGGGGTAATTCGAAACAAAACGGAGTAAATGAGCCCCCGCGGGGGATCTGATTCGCGGTATATGCTCCTTACACGCTACGCTGTTAGGGGTTAACACCCGCGATCGGAGGCGGGTGTCGGCTATAAATACCGCTGACACCCGCAGCTTCTGGCGCCGGCTCCGTTAAGAACGTGACATAATATTACTGCATAATGCGGAAATGCACCTACAGCCATGCAGTAATATTGCGTTAAATGTCGGGAAGGGGTTAAGTAACATGGCCTTGTAAGGGCATGAGCCACGGCCAATCAGGGGCAGATTAGAGTCTTGACAAGTGAGTAAGCACTCCCACTGTTGGCTTGAACAAGCGATCCTTTGATCCTGTATTGTGACACACTGGAGCAAATTTACTTACCCGCTCCTGTCGCCTTCCCGCGGTGCGTTGTCCGACGAGGATTTGGAACCGGCGCGATTCCCTTAGCTCATGCGCCCGAGTTCCTGCATCCGTCGCTTCTGTGCCGAGGTCTGCCGGTGTTCACATGCTTCTTCCTGGTGCATGTAAGTGCGTGTCTTGCAACACATTTCTAACTGTTTAATCCTACGTGTTGTCCGAATCCGTCGGGCCCACGATTTCGCGTGCAAGCCGGCGCCGATGCGGAAAAAAATCTGATGTCATGCGCCAAAATCCTGGGGTAATTCGAATCAAGACGGAGTAAATGAGCCCCCGCAGGGGATCCGATTCGCGGTATATGCCCCTTACACGCTACGCTGTTAGGGGTTAACACACGCGATCGGAGGACGCTGACACCTGCAGCTTCTGGCGCCGGCTCCGTTAAGAACGTGACATAATATTACTGCATAATGCGGAAACGCACCTACAGCCATGCAGTAATATTGCGTTAAATGTCGGGAAGGGGTTAAGTAACATGGCCTTGTAAGGGCATGAGCCACGGCCAATCAGGGGCAGATTAGAGTCTTGACAAGTGAGTAAGCACTCCCACTTTAACAAGGCTCACAGTCTGGGTATGAGGCAAATGTTGCAAATGCTGTTGTATATGCGTTTCAAATGCAATGAAAACGCGACCAAAACGCAACGTGTGAACGAGCGTTTTGATCTGCGTTTTCATTGCGTTTAAACGCATATACAACAGCTGAGGAGAGGTGATTTGCCTAATTTCATCACTGTTAACCTTTCTGTTTACAAAAAGGCATAGTAAACGCGATGTTAACACACGCTTTGTTAAAGCATGATTTTGTTAACACATTCGTTAACATTGCGTTCACAAACGTAAACGATAATGTAATTAGGCAAATTAACTCACATCAGCTGTTGTATATGCGTTTCAAACGCAATGAAAACGCAACCAAAACGCAACGTGTGAACGCGCCCTCAGGTGTCTGCAAGATTTTTTGTTGTCTCATCCACTTCAGCTCATGTTTACTTAGTATCGGTCATACATAAGGTGCTCAGATTGTAAAGGCCACACTTTATGGATGATCGCAAACCTATACAACAAAAAGTATAGGCCAAAATTCATATAAAATGTAAATTTTTATTAAATACCATATTAAAACATGTTTGACTAGCACATAGAAATAATAATAATCGGGGGGGTGGCCTAGCAATGGAGGACACGCCATTGCTGAGCTCCTCGCCGCTCGGCAGTGGTGCCAAAATCCGCAGCGGTCACTCCACCATCACCCGCTCTGCACCCGGCACAAGAGGCGTCTCGGGCCCAGACTCCGGAGGCGGCGCGGAGCTCCCCGCGATTGCTGCAGGAACACGCAGCAGAAGCCGAGCGTGATGCGCCACTACCTACATCGGCGCTACCATTCTCCTCAGAGTTGCAACCTGTCCAGCTAACACTGCCACCTTCAGCTCCCCAGGACATCAGGGGCACAGTGAGTACCATGGGGGACTCCGTTTCAGCCCAAGGAGATCAGACACCCCCCCTCCTGACCCCATAAACTTAACCCCAGCAGGGACAACCACTCATACCCCTGGTCTGCTGATGTCCTTCCCTGACCCACAGGTCCATGCATATGTGCCCAGCCACACGGGTCAATGGAGCCCTCAATCCCAAGCTTCAGCAGCAGGAGTCACTGCACTAACCCCCCCCAGGAAGACAGGATCCCCACAGTCCAGGACATCAAGTCCTTACTTTCCTCTCTACCGACTAAGGAGGATATGTCAGCAAGGGTAGATGACCTGGATCAGGCACAATCCTCTACTACTATGAGCTTGGAAACCCTGCAGGATACGATTCAACAGCACCACCTACAACTACGTGCATTGCAGCAGCATATGGACAATATAAAGAACAGAAGCAGACGCAACAACCTGCGTATCAAAGGCCTTCCTGAGTCTATCCAGCCTGCATCTTTGTTCTCCACCATCCCTGAAATCCTCAACGGAATCATGGGCAGACCCACCACTAGCTTCATAGAAATTGATAGTGCTCATCGAGCCCTCCGCCCTCCAGATCTGAACGCACAAAATCCAAGAGATGTGGTGTGCCGTATCCACTTTTACTCCCTCAAAGAGCAGATCTTGTTAAAATTGAGAAATCAGAAACAAGTCCTTTTCCAGGGAACCCCGATCAAGATCCTCCCAGACCTTTCCCGCTTCACTCTGGCACAACGAGCCGCCATGCGACCACTGCTGGATCTACTGAGAGAACATATCCTACTTTATAGATGGGGCTTCCCGTTTGCCCTGTACGTCCGCTCTGGGGGAAAAGATGTGACCCTCCGCTCCCCGGACGATCTGAAATGATCTGAAATTATCTGGAATGATCCTCCATTCCAGCGGTATCCTTAGGCCAATGGCCCCCGTCAACACTTCCCTCGATAGCCTCCTCTACCAACCTCACCCCACTAGGCCCCCGTAAGAAGGGCCACCCGAAAGCCAAATGTCCTATAGCAGTGGAGGACCGAGGGGCTCCACTCACCCACAATTATCTCCCTGAGAGGCTCCTGACTACGCAATAATGACCCCCCCCTCACAGGATCAGCCCTATCCTGGTCTGTTGATAATACCCCTACTTAGTTAGGCCAGCCTTCCCCTTATGGTGATTTGCCCCAAACCTCATTCATGTGCTGGGGTCTACGAATGTGCCGCTGTAGTCACCCAATAGGCTTAGGGACTTCGGCTGAAACTGGTTGTTAGACCAATTCCCTTGTTAGCTTCAGCTTTTAGTTCTCGCTGCGGCCCCGATTATAGGCGCTGCTGGTTCATCTTTCTTCCTTGTACTTACTATTTTTTTCTTTTTTTGTTATCCCTCCCCCCTCCTCTCCCTACACTTTCCAACTCCCCTTCTTCCCTTACCTCCACCCCCTACCCTTTGACAACTCCCCGGTAGCAGCCGGACGACGAAACCCTCCCATCGATTTACCCACCCTCTCCAGATGGCAGAACTGAAGATCGCTTCTTTCAACGCCCAGGGACTGAACTCCCCATCTAAGCGCTCTCAGGTACTTCACCACTTCCATAAACGCAGAACACAGATTGGGATTGGGTCAGAAGCTTATCCCCACTCAGCGGGGTGTCCCCTCCTTGTTCACTTGCCCCATGTAACCGTCTACATACCAGTCTGAACTGATCCCTATACCCCACCAGACTAGTCTTGTTTATGCACCAGTCTGCACAGATCCTTATATCCCACCCGTCTATGCCGAACATATTCAGTTCAGACTGAGCACTGCTGCTAGCAGGTATCCTAAATTATTACCCTCATACATTACATTTCGTTCAGCTATTCATAGTTATCTACCATGAGGTTGTAATTTTCATATTATAGAAAATCAAACACAAAAATTCAGTTCTTACTACACTCGGTAGCTTACTACTATGAAATTATGAAAACAGCTTTTACACAGGGTTTGAATTGTAGGGTCCGTGCAAAACAATATGCGCCAACCTGACTTGCTTTCTTTTCCTTAAGGACACATAAAACAAGAATGTAGTAGTTATGTACATAGCACTTGTTTGGTGCTTTTCGTTTTGTTTGTGCCCGTCCGTATTTAACCATTTTCTGTTGGTGACTACATATCATGTATAATATTCTATTTTTCATGTTGTTTTTAAATGTCTATATAAGGGTTTTTTATGAATGAAATTAAACATGTTTTTATTATACTTAACAACATACCTGAGAGAGGCGTTCCTAAACAATCCGTCACGGATTAAGGCGGACCTTGTGTCCCCCTCCCTCTGACGTCCCTTCCCGTTTTCAATTTATTGGCGCTCCCTCTCAGATATGTGTTAGCTTTGACAAAGAGCGTGTGTATGCGCTCAAAACGCGTAGGCTGGACATTGTAGTCCACCACCTGGACGCAGTGCTGGGGTTTATGTGATGTCTATACCCTTCCTCAAATATTGAAATAAAAAGCCTGGAGCATTTTTTCCCAACATAAGCGCTGGATCATTTTTTCGTATTGTTGCTGCTTTACACGCTGGTCACGTGGGATCCGAGCTGCCGGGATAGAAGTCTCCTCAGGAAGAATCCGAGCGGGTGAGAGCTATTTTCCTTCTTTCTCCACACTTTATACAATTGACACAGATTTTATGCTTACAAGAGACCCATTTCAAAACCAATCATGCCCCTATGATTAAACACAAACACTACACCACATGGTTTTACGCCAACAACCCACGGTCACGCTCTAGTGGAATAGCGATCGCCCTGCACAAATCCCTCATGCACACGATAGTAGACTGCACCACCGACCCCAATGGCAGGTATATCCTCCTTAACATGGACATTGGTGGCCACCCATTCTCAGTCCTTAACGCTTACGTTCCCCACCAAAATCAGGTCCCCTTCCTCACACAACTCCTGGACAATAGCACTCCTCTCATCAAAGGTACATTAATTCTGGGATTGCAACCTTAACTTGACTCTTGACCCCACTTTGGACAACTCCACAGGCAGATCGAGTATACCTTATTCAACCCTAAAGAAGCTTAAACGCTCCCTACTAAACCTCCAACTCTGTGACACATGGAGATTACAACATCCATTAGACAAAGACTACAGCTTCTTCCCTGCCCCTCACGTAGTATACAGTAGATTGGACTATATCCTTGTTCAACACAAAGCCCTCCAGTGGCTAGTGTCCTCTTCCGTGGGGAACATTGTATTATCCGACCATGCTCCTGTCTATTGTTCACTCAAACTCCTGTTCCTTAATAGGAAAGAATGGGTGTGGAGACTCAATGAGTCCTTGCTCTTAGAGCCACTCTGCACCGCTGAGGTCACCCGTACCATTACCCACTTCAGCTCTGACCACGAACTGGACCCTACTCCTGCATTGCTAAAGTGGGAGACCCTTAAGGGATCCATACAGCAAGTCTTTATCAAACATGGCACTCGCATTAAACGAGAAAAAGCACACACGCTCCATAGGGCTCTGGAACGGGTTACCTCTTTGGAACTGCAACATAAACAGGACCTATCCACCCCGATTCTGCGCGACCTGCAGGTAGCTAGGTTGGAGGTCAAGCGCCTATAAAGAAAGCCTATGGAGGGATGCTTCAAGTGTGTCGTAGTAAATTCTACAAATATGGCAATAAATGTGGACGCATGCTCACTAGAGCCCTTAGACACTGCATAATGCAATCCTTTATTCCCAACATTAAGTCCTCCCAGAATAGGTTGGTGCACACTACCCCAGAGATATCGGACACTTTCCTCTCCATCTACAAATCCCTGTATAACCTCCCAGTCAAACCTCAGGATTCGCTCCCTTGTATTACCACCACACACTCCCAGTCACCATACAACACCCTTTCAACTAGCTCCATATCTGAATTGGAGAAGCCATTTACTCCATCGGAACTTGCCCAGGTGATCAAAAACCTCCCGGGAAGCAAAAGCCCAGGGCCGGATGGATTTACAGGCAAATTCTTTAAGCACTTTTCAAAAGAATTGAACCCTATCCTGTCACAGGCTTTCAACACAGTCGACTCGGACTCCCCCTTCCCGGCACAGTCCACATCTGCTCATATTGCTATCATCCCCAAACCGGGCAAAGACCCACAATTGTGCTCCAACTACCGCCCCATTTCTCTTATTAACGTAGACCTAAAAATCTTTGCAAAGCTTATGGCCAACAGACTTAACCCACTACTGCCGACCGTCAACAACAGGGATCAGGTGGGATTTGTGTCGAGACAATACCTTAAAAACATTAGACATAATGTATTATGCCCAGTCACACCAGATACCTGCAATGATCCTATCCCTAGATGCCGAAAAGGCTTTTGACAGAATCTCCCGGCCCTCTCTCAGACAGACCCTTTTTGAATATAGGCATAGGCCCGAACCTTACAACCAAAATCCTTCCCCTTTACCATAACCCCTCAGCTAGACTAAAACTAAATGGCAATTTCTCCGACCCGTTTCCCATCCACAACGGCACTCGCCAAGGATGTCCCCTCTCCCCACTCCTATACGTCCTGGTAATGGAGCACCTTCTGGCGAGTGGCATTAAATACTTAGGGATTAGAATCTGTAAAGACCTGTCCAAGTTATTTGCAGACAACTTTACCCCTCTGCTAGCTAAATTTGAGAAAGACCTAACCTCCTGGAAAAAGAGAGAATTTTCCTGGTTTGGTCGACATAACATCCTCAAGATGACCCTGCTGCCCCGCTTGCTCTACCTTGTACAAACTATACCGATATTTATACTCCTCACCTTCTGGAAAAAGATCCGAAAAAGCTTCGGGTCCTTCCTCTGGTCCAACAGCCGTCCGAGACCCCGGAGAGAAGCCTTGACATGCCCCAAGGACACGGGGAGTATAGGGCTACCCGATTGTCGTCTCTATTACTTGTCAGCAGCATAGTCTTGGGTTCTGGACTTTTTCCACGCCAAATCCTCTAAAACTTGGGTAGGGCTGGCTCAGGAAATCGCACACAACCCTCCCCTGAACTTCCACCTCAACCTCTTGAGGCCCCATCCCCTCTACTTTACCACGACTCACACTATCTGAACCTTGCGAAGAGTGGGGATGAACCTCTCCCTGATAGACCTGAAAGGACTCCTGCTCCCTATCATAGATAACCCTGCATTCCCACCGGGGAAATCCAAGAACCCTTTCTTAGGCGACCCTCGCAACAAACCGATCAGGTTCCCGCAAGTGCTAGCAGGATCCACACTCCAACCCTTACGATTCTTACTACCTAATGAACCTCTCACTCCCACACATTAACTCCAATACAACCAACTTAAACACTTCTACGACTCCATTAAGATCCACAACAACTTGTCACGCACGCTTTCTGATTTTGAACAGGCGTGCCTCAACATCACGCCTCATGCCATCTCCTTTATTTATAAACTACTAATAGCGACACGCTCATCCTCTCTCCCCCCATTCGGCGCTGCGTGGGTGACTGAATTGGGAACCGCTTCTCCCAATCCCAATGGTTAAAGTGCTTCTGCCTCACTCAGAGGTCTGCAATTGGCACCAGACACTAGGAGACCTAGTGGTACAGGTGGTACAGAGGTGGTACAGAGTGCCCGCTCAGCTGCATCTATGGTACCCAGAGGTTCCTGATGTCTGCTGGCGATGCGGAACAAGGAGCAGCACCATGACCCACATTTGGTGGTCCTGTCCAAAACTCAAAAACTTCTGGTCCACGGTTATTGCCTGTATTCAAAACATAACTGGCACCACCATTCCAAGCACCCCTGAAGCGACCCTTTTATTCATTTTTTGATATGTTGACACACAAATATAAGAAGTCCCTACTTCAGGCGGCCAAGACAGTCATCCCTTGAAGATGGCGATCAGATTCCCCCCCTACCATATATGAGTGGTTAGCAGAAGTATCCTCAACACACAGAATGGAGGAACTCATAGCACAATCCCCCACAGACCGTACCCGACTTTCCAATACCTGGTTACACTGGCAATCATTCCTTTTCTCCCCTGAATACCGGGCACTCAGAGACTGATGGAATGGACACACCCAATCCCAATTCTCCGGCTGCCTCCCCCCCCCTCCTCCTACATTATCCTATTCCCCACTTACCTCCCCACCCCTTCTCCATTCCCCCTCATCACCCCCTTCCCCCTCATCACCCCCTTCCCTTTTTCTTTCTCTCTTCTTTAAATCTCAGTTACCCTAAGTTTTATATATGAATATACAAATTGTTGTCATGCTCTACAATATTTTTGTACCATGCCTACTTCAATACTTATGTTTGGCTTCAGTTCCACAATGCCCTACAAGGCGCTATGCTGTCATCATGTCTCTGTCATGCCACCGATGTTATATTGATGTCTGATGTTTTAATAAAGTTTTTCTTGAATGAAAAAAAAATAATAATAATAATCTTTATGTCACAGATGCTCCTACGACCCAGGTTCTGGGTCTCCTTACATGTCCGTGTTTCCTTGATGTCTCTGGCGGCTTCCTGTCTCTTAAAGGGGCAGCGCGCAGCTGATTGTCCCTGGTCATCCCTTAATTTAATAAATAGCCGGCCCCTTCCTACATATCCCGCCAGATCTTTGTGCCCCGTGCCATAGAAAAAGCTTGTTCCCTTATGTCCTGCGATTGTTTGGTGAATTCCCGTTGTGACCCCGGTTCTGTTCCTGACTATATTTCTCTGCTGCCAGCCCTTCTGCTATGACTTTGATCCTGTGCTGTCTGTCTTGACATCCTGCCTGTCCAGGGCCACAATTCTGCTCAACGACTTTGTACTTCACCATGGCCGCCACCACAAGCAAAGTCGCACCTATGGAGCGACCTAGTGATATCCTGTTGCAGCAAGTCCAACACACTTTGCGGTGGGCTCTGGTGAAAACCGGGTGCCACTTAGACTCCGCTCTTAGGTGTCGGCTTACGTCATTGCTCGTGGTGGTACAGTGGGTCCACTAGGGGTAGTGATCCTGACACTTTATGAATATACCACCATCAAAATTCCGTTGCGTTTTAACAGATTCTGGGGGACATATACAAATAAAATAAGACATTACAAAATAACAGTACTATGAAAAAATAGGAATACGGGCTCTAGTCGCAAGAGTTTACAGTCTATGCAAAAGAAGAGGATGACACAAGAGGTATAAGCGCTTGTATAATGGTCCAGCCATTTTTTTAAATTAGTGAATGGAATAAAATAATTGCCATCTAAGATGCTATCTTAGATACAAAGTCCAAAGGCAGTGGGACTGAAGAGAAGCCTCTAGCTTGGTACCTGACATTTTCCGGATAAAAGACCGTGGATAACCCAGAATTGGTTAATAGAGAAAGAGTTTAAGTTACATGCAGTTAGGGAGTGTGATAGGCCTGCCTAAATTAATAGGTTTTAAGAACACGTTTGAAGCTTTGGGATTGGGTATTAGTCTTATAAATGGGGTAGGGCATTCCAGAGAATTGGTGCAGCTTGGGAGATGTCCTGGAGACAGAAGTAGGAGGTTCAAATTAGGGAAGAGAATAATTTAAGATCACTGGCGGATCGAAGATCACAGGATGGGCGATATAGGTGGATAGGGAGGTGCAGCATTATAGGGAGGTGCAGCATTATAAAGAGCTTTGTGGATGAGGGTGAATAAGTTAAACTGCATTCAGAAGAGCAACTAGTGCAACCAGTGCAGTGACTGTCACAGACTGGAGGAATCTATTTAGTGTAGAGAAGAGAGTTTAGTTAGTGGAAGAACGATTAGTATGGAGTTACAGTAGTCTAGATGAGACTGAATCAGAGCAACAATTAGTGTTTTAGAGGTTTCAGTTGTAAGAAGTTGTCAGATTCTAGAATTGTTCTTAAGTGTCCCGGCAATTGTGAGTAATCGATTGAATATATAGAAAAGTAGCAGTAAGCGGCACTCATATGAGCCACGATTGTACTTGTGCAAAACCAATTCTTCTTTATTTAGCATTTACAGGTGCATATATACATGGATAAATATGAACGTCTGAGATTGCCGCATTTTTACGTTATTACATCTTAATCATGATCTCCAAGAGATTGCGGACGTGAAGTGATGACGTCAAAATGTGTCGATCTCAGACGTTCATTTTTATCCGTGTATATATGCACCTGTAAACACTGAATAAAGAAGAATTTGCACAAGTACAAGTACCCTCGTGGCACATATGAGTGACGCTTACCGCTACTTTTCTCTACATTTGGGATTGCTACAGTCAAGGATCTGGCAGCATGCACCGCTACATGGTCTGTCTGCAGGAGTGTATTCATGTGATTATGTGAGTGATCCAACTTTTTTTCTATGTACTAGCGATTGAATATATGGTGCAAAGAAAAGGTTGGAGTCCAGCACAACCTGGCCTGCTGCCTTGTATGGTGACATTACAGACAGAAATAGAGAGTTCAGGGTTAAGTCGGTTAGTAGACGGTGGAAAGACAAGAAGTTCCATTTGGGAAAGATTCAGGAAGAGAGAGGATATGATTTTAGAAATGGCAGAGATACAGTCACTGGTGTACCGCAGTAAGTGGGAGTGACATTATAGGGCTTATTCACTAACGGTCCACGACCGCACTTATGTTGGATTTTCTGACGTTTTCAGGTTTTGCACGGCTGTGACAGGTATTTAACTGGGGATTGTGTCACACCCGATCAGTTTTTTGTGCACCTGCACCAGCTTTCATGCAACAGAAATCGTGGGGCAACTCTCCATCGAATGATCCGACAGATTTGGACTGAGCGCGGGATTTAGCTTTCAGATTGTGTTGCAAGACAATGAACTTACATGCACCATGAAGAAGGAGAACTTTGCCAGACCTGAGCGGGGAAGCGACACATGCACGATATCAGGCGCACGATTTTAGTTAATCACGGCACAGTGCATTATCGTTGAACAATGCACTTTCGCGTACTCCTCAGGACCGGGTAAGTAAATGTGCCCCTATGTGCAGACCTATATAGCTGGGTAAACATCAGCATAAAGTTGATACTGAAAACCAAGTCTGTTGATGGTTTGTCCAATGGGGGCAGTATAGAGAGAAAAAAGAAGAGGAGCTAACACTGAGCCCAGAGGAAACCCGACAGTGAGAGGAAGAAGAAGAAGGAGAAGAGAGAGATCTAGAGAAGGTGACACTGAAGGTGAAGTCAGAGAGATAGGAAGAAAACCAAAAGAGTGAAGTATCCCTCAGGTCAATGATGCAAAGCATCCTGAGGAGGAGCTGGTGGACCATAGTATAAAACTCTGGTGAGAGATCCAGAATAATGAGGTGAGTGCCCTTTTTATTTACCGGTGAATAGATAATTTAGAAAGAGCAGTTTCAGTAGAGTGCAAACCACACCTCTTTTATCCTTCAAGTCTACTACACCCTTTTAGCAGGTGTTCTCGCTCCCACTCACCACTTTGATTCTCAGATCTTGCTACTGCCCTAAGTTAAGCTGAACCAAATGCTCCTCCTTATCCTCTGTATCCCCCCCCCCACACACACACACACACTGTGTTCTAGCAGCTCACAGCCATTAATACGATCTATTTTACGACTAAAAATCTATATTAATCAGGGAACTTGCCCAATTATACCGTATGAATTAGACTTATATGTTTATATATGAACTGCCTTTTATGTATTTATTCATCCCTTATTAATTAGACTTTTGTATGTATATATGAACTGCCATGTATGCATGTATTTATTTCTGCTAACCATGATATTTTATACTGACCACCACTTGCTCATTTATCTTATCCACCATTATATCCACCTAGTTTACTTTTTATATTTATTGGACCTGATGAAGAGGACGATCCGTCCTCGAAACGCCTTGTCCACACGAAGATTAAAATTAAAAAAACTTCTCACCCCACATTTCAGTCTTAGGGACAGCACACCAACAAACAAAAAGCCAGTGTTTTTTCACACCACAAATACCCATTCAGCCTCCCGCCAGTGACTCACTGATGGACACAGGTAACACTGCAGTCCCCCTATGACCCCCAGGATCTAGACCATTCCACCCACTCCAAAATAAATAAAATATCGGTATACTCTCCATCTTGAGGGCGCTACGTAACAATCTACCTTCTGCATATACTGCAACAACACCACTAAGATTTTGATGGAACTGTAAACTATACTGCGACAGCACCTTTCAGATTTTGATGGAACTGCAAACTATACTGCGACAGGGCCTTTCAGATTTTGATGAAACTGATAATTATACTGCAACAGCCCATTTAAGATTTTGATGGAACCATACCTACAGTGACGGTGCCTTTAAGATTCTGATGGAACGGCACACTATACTGCAACAACACCTTTAAGATTTTGATTGAACTGCAAACTGTTCTGTGACACTGCCTTTAAGATATTGATGGAACTGCAAACTATACTGCAACCATGCCTTTAAGATTTCAATGGAACTGCAGACTATACTATGACAAAAACTTGAAGATTTTGATGGAATTATGAACTATACTGCAACAGCACAGTTAACATTTTGATGGAACTTCAAAATATGCTATAAAGATTTACACCTGTCCCTAATCACAGCAGCCTCCTGTACCTTGCTAAGTGCCCTGAAATGGGAAATCATTGGTATTTGAGAATACCTGCCTGTCTGACTGACCATATGAAGAGAAGCGGTTGAAAGCTGATTGATTGGCTGCTCAGCACATTGTGAGTATGGTTAACTGTGATGGGGCACTTTGGCTATACACTACTGAAGGGCACTGTTTGTATGCAATCCTGAGGGGAGGGCGCTGTGGCTTTTGACTTCTGAGGGGTACTGTCACCATTGGTTACTGCTTGGACTCTGTGAATAAGCAATACAGGTGACTATGATGTTTAAAAAAGACAAATATGGGAATTAAAGTAAGTTTTACTTAATTATATATATGGTTATTACATTTAATATTAATTATACTTTATAAAATCATAGATAGTGTTTGACCTAACTAAATTTTTTCAAGAAGCCACAAATTGTTGACAATTCTTTAATAGTTGTTATTTTAAGATACTTATAATATTAAGATATTTTGTTACAAAATCACTGACTAAATAGGCACTTGGTAAATAAATATAAGTTGGAGGTCGTAGGAGGTGGTTTAATGTTTCAATTAAATATTATATATGCGATAGTCAGGAAGTTCAAGTATCTTGGCATCATGGTATCCTGAGACCCTAGGGATTATATCGAGGATAATCGAATGCCCTTGCTGGGACAAGGTAAATACATGGTGTAGACTTCCGCTATCTATGATAGGTAGAGGAAACCTAATAAAAAATGGTAATTATGCCTCAGCTGCTTTATATTATCCAACATGCAACAAAACCACTATGACAATCACTGTGGCTCCACCTAAAGTGAATAGTCAAGCTACAATTAATTAGCTGGGCAGGAAAATAGCCAAATACTGAAAAATTTCTAAAATTTCTTTATTAATACATAAAATATATATCATGAAAAACACAAAGGGCTGTATTCAGAAAAAGAACAGAACAAGACATATGCAGCTGACTGATGTGCTATGAATAAAAATTAGTCACATTGGCCAATCACAAGATAGCACAAATAAATGTATTGTTAAAAATGACATGGTTAAAAAGATGGAATAACAATTCAAAAAATTCATTATAAGGCATATGCAGCACCCATTAGCAGAAAAATGCTGGTGACATACACTGTAATGAAGAATTTCCTCTGCGTGGAGAAGACACAGGACGGAAGATGGCCGCTGGTCACATGTCCACATTACATGTCCTGCACCTGTCTGGACAGGTCAAGTGATCACCACTATGTTTGGCTGTAGTCAGTTGGTGGCAGTGCATCCAGTATGGCCAGTGATTTGTTGATGTGCCATGATGGCAGTTACACATCATTACTATGGTAACAGAGCAAGAAAATCTGTTACATCATCACTGGGGGCAGAAAATAAAACGGAGGAGTTACTGAGAACTAAAGGATCAAGGGACTTGTAGTTTCCAGTGGTGGCCATATTGGTTATAACTTCACCTACTATAGAGAGGCTATTTAAGCTCCATTTGGTGATTACTGACATTGAGATTGGTTATATTCATTTATTTATATCATCATGGGTTTTTGTATCAGACGTTCATATTCCCAGAATACCCCTTTAAATCAACATTGGTCTAATGTACCACAGTACAAAATACCTCAGTATAAGTAAAGTGCCAGTGCAAAATGACAAGTATAAAGATCAATTAATGCATACCCATGTCTGGAGCACACCAGTGATCGCAACCCTGACGCACGTTTCAGCATCGTCGCCTTTTTCACGGGGAATATTACACTAGTGGGAGGGGAAACTATATAAATACCTAGACCCAATAGGAATATAGGGTCACAGGTGAAGATAACTGCTGCGGTAGTATGCGGCGCATGCGGTCTCGAGTGTCTCATGTAACGCCATAGATCCAACCATGTGATCCGCTCATATGGGAACAAGATTACATGACCGGTCCAGGAGGCACACCTCTGTATACGTGTAGAGGGGGAAGAGAGCGCATTCTTCATAATACACCTATATGGATACCATTTAGGGTATTTTATAGTATACAAAGTATGTTCCAAGAACTGCTATGGAAGAAGGGGCATCCTATGATTAAAATAGAGACCTTACAGAGGGCCAAACATAGTGGGGAACTGGCTATATCCAATCCATGGATCTATTTTCTAGCGACACAGGCACAACAGTTAAGGAGATGGGTGCAGAATCTAGACGGAGCGGGGCCCAGCGAGAGATTGGTGTCCTTAATGACTGGAATGATACCGCCAATTGCAGCAGTTGAAGCAGTGAGAACAGGTACAACTGGGGGATTAAGGTGCCGGACTTTGGCTATATTGTCTAAGGCCTGGTCCAAGATTAAAAGTCTTGGGGATCCAAGGTCACAGTGAATATTTTCCTATTTGGTATGACCCACAGCTCCAGAGGTTTTCAGATTAGATGGGGTTCTCACTGCGGGTGAGTAAAGGGATATGGTTCCTTCATCAATCACTGGATGAGAACGTTTTTAATCCTTTAAACAGGTGCAGGAAACCTTTAAACTACCGCATACAGAGTTTTATAAATTTCTCCAATTACGGCATGCATATGAAAAGACAATCAGAGATGGAGTTATCCAAACCTCAAGTCACTGAGTATTAAAACTAGCAGTGGGAGGGGGTGTAAATAGGGGAGTTATATCTAATTTTTACTCTAGTCTCTTGGAGGAGTACCTAAAAGAATATCCCCTCACTATAAAAGAAAAATGCGAGGCAGATATAGGGGAAATCTCCCAAACCCAATGGGAAGCGGTCCTAGTAGGATACCATTATTGTCTCCATCAGAGGCCCAGCGATTATCACAGATTCAGCTCCTGCATAGGAGGTTTAAAACACCAAGTTTACTCCATAAAATAGGAGTGCGCCCCGACTCTTGCCGTCCCAGGTGTGGATGATACTAGGTCACTTACTCTCTGGATATGCTTTGTACGGATCGGACAATTGGTCCTTGTGCAATGACAAAAATCAGGCTCCTATCTGTTTGCTGTAGGGAAGAGGAAGGGGGGATTGGGATGTTTACTGTTTTGGTTTTCCTTTAACAGTGTGTCTGTAAAAATGTTAAAAAACCACAATAAAAATTTTTGATTAGAGATGGGCGAATCGATTCTAACGAAGTGGAATGAGTTTCGAATTTCAGGAAAACTTTGGTTCTGCACAAATCCGAAGTTTACGGTGATTCGTGAAAACAAATTTTTTTTCCCCTTTATTAGCAAAATGGCCGCAAGCACAACATGTTACATGGGACAGAGAACTCTGGGAAGAAGAAAGGAATACCCTCCATTACATGTGCAGACATGTAAGCCAATTAGCAACCGGCAGGCTGATGTCACAGCCCTATAAAAACAGACGGTCATTTGCAATCCCGTCATTTCACACTGCATGTGCTGCCTCTAGCATCTAGCTGTTTGTACTCTGACTAAATAATGGAGTGATTTTTGTTCAAAGTCCAGGGTGTCAGTTTTTGGGGTTCTGTATTCCCAAATTTTAATTATTTTTGTTGCTACAGTTGATATCAAGAATCTGTGTCAAATCAACATATAGCCAAAAGCCAAATAGCCAAAAGCAGGAGTGGATACAGAACACAGAGGACATGCAAATATCCCATTTACTGGTCATCTCTGTTTTGGATCAACTCCTGTTTGTTTTTGGCTTTAGTAATACTGATGCATTATTGACCAATTGAAAGCAGACACTGAAAGATGAAAAGAAGGGCAAAATGATCAGTGACGTCAATGCAAAATTACAGCCAACACCCTCTGCACTCTTTTGGGGGGTTGCTAAATGTATCAGCGTTTAACAGAACAGGTTCTGTCATAATCTATGGAATCATCTGATGTCAGTGTAAAAAGAGTGCACTTTTTGATGTCATAGTGGGATATTGGCCCTAAGCTCAGTCTTTTCTAGCTGGCACAGATGTTACCTTGTCAAGCTGTGTTCCCACTTCACTTATTTGGTCAAGTAGGCCCCTGTAAGTGCCCATGGAATTGAAGAGTGAAGCGATTCTAAGAGCCGCAGCTGTCTTGTGCATGTCATACTAAAACACAGCATTGTTTGAAGACCAAACCACGCTCCCTAAGCATATTTGAGCATAGCACAACATTGTACAACATCGTACAGCTCTCTGCAGCCAGGAAATCCTGTTTTTCACCATGATTTACCTTGATTCGATTTGAGTCGAATCGAATGTTGTCAGAAAATTTGGCGAACTTGGCAAATCGATTTTTTTAAAAATTCGCCCATCTCTAGTTTTGATTCCAAAAAAAAAGATTGTATATATACTGCAGTTTAGTGAGACTGGGTAAACTGTATTAAATAATTCTGAGAAGAATGGATGCAATGGTGGAAATATTATATATCCTATAGTTATCTGTTATTAAGATCATAATAAAGTTCAGTACTAGAACATGTGTTATCACTATGTATTTTCTGGAGCAAACATTTTTCAGAGCAAATCGATTCCAAATCTAGAACTTTTATGAATTAAGTTGTTAGAAAATGATCTACCCTTTTCTTTCTGGGCCCTGGCATATAAACAGGTTACCGATTTCTTATGCAGGCTTGAAAATTATTGAAAACAAGGGGGTTGACATTGAGTTAACATTGAAATCAGGCAGTGTTAAAGGTCTTAAATCTAGTAGTGATCAATTTCATATATCGGCACATGTTGTAGCCTAAAATGAACATATATTTCAGGGGTGTTTCACCAAAATGATGCATGCAAATACACTTAAAACTCTATGCTTTCAAGTTGCACTATAAAAGTAACCTCGGGGTTTAGAATATTAGAATTTTCATGAAAATGTAAACTGTTACAAACATACAACAAACATTGAGTTGATTATACTACTTTTATTGATGGCACTTCAAACTACTGAAATATTTTCCAATATTAATTGGATCGAGGCAAATCAAGCTCACGGATGACATGAGGATAGAGTTTTATGCAGCAGTAGCAAAACCAACTTGATTGTTGCCAAGATCATATACAGAGTAGTATTCCCTAAGGAAGACATCACCAAGGATCCATAGTGGCTGTCCATTCTGGGAAGGCAGGTAAGTTGGCATAATACCAATGGTGCAGTATCCGTTGTTCTGAAGATATGAAACCATAACAAATATTAATAAAATAATTTTTTTTGTCACACAAAACACAGTCTTTTAAGAAATAAAATTACCTGAAGAACGTAGGCAGATGGAGGAAGTGGAAAAGAAACTCCACTAATTGTAAAACTAATTGTTGGAAGACTCTGAATGTTGCTACAGCTGACAGCATACTGTAAGAAGAATCATCATTACAATTTATAAAAGCACACAGTGAAATTTATTTTTGCTAATCTTTAGCATCCCCCATCTAAGCCCCAGGTACACTTACCTGTCCATTCTGATCTTCTTGTGCACCAATGGATTGCATGAGGCTGGAGAAGACACTTTGAGGGGCAGTCAACAGGGAAGTTCCAGTGTCTACGATACCCTGACAACCTTGGCTACACCATCCAGTAGCTTGTCCATTGATGGAGAACCTAAAGGACATACGTTTAGACCATTAGCAATCAAAAAATTATCTATAAAAAGTATAGCAAAGTGGTTTACAACAATGTGCCGTGTCCATTTTAATTCAATAATATGGCTTAAGTACCTACCCTTGGATTCCAATTTGCCAGTATGTTTCAGAGGTGACAGGAGTCCAGTAGATTTGTCCTGAGTAGTAGTTTTGATCAACTCCTCCAAAAGCTACTTCGCCACCATTCTGAGTGCTTTCCTGTCTGCAAATAGAAGATAGTTATAATTAATTTATGTTCTGCTTATTGACATGAAATGACAATTCCTAAAGCATAAAATATTACCCGCTAAGGTAGAAACCAAACAGGGGTTCATTAATGAGATTCTGTTGGATCATTTCCTGCATCACAGTAGTGGCTCCTCCTTCAGCAATAGATGGATAAGCTAGACCTAGAATGCCATCAAACTGAGCGTAGACAAAGTTGGTTCCAGGCTCTGTCTCACTCAAACCAAACTCTGCCTGAGAGATAGCTATATTTTGGATCTATGAGAAATCAGAGAATGTTTAGATGTTTAGATACGGTTACAAAGAAATTTCACATTCAATTAACTATATTAAGTAGAATTATACTTGTACTTTAAATGTTTAATATCTATTACAATTTTATAAAGTTTCATTAATAGAAGGTTTAGCATCATGCATTTATCAACAGTTGTGACTGTCTTTAATAGTCACAGAAATTTGTTACCGTTGCTTGTCAGAAGATATTACACATATATAGATTGCATCTTGGAAAGAAAGGTGTCACCAGAAAATTTCCAATTTTCCAATTCCATTCTCAGTCTGGCCACTAGGTATAATAATAGACTGGCACTTGCTAATTCTGCAGGGCTTTTCTAAGCAGCAGATAAAGGCCAGCCATTGTGATTTTTCCCAGCCCTATGTCAAAATCCAACTGGGCAGGGATAAATTCCCTCCAATGTATTAACTTGCTTACATCGCCTATCTGCATAAAGCATGACTATAAATCTCTCTTTAGATTTCATTGAGATAGCTCAAGACCATTGCTATCTATTGCCTTTAGACGGCTGTAAAGATAAATCACTAAATACTGTTAGTAGTTCTCATGCAAGATGCCAACACCAAAAATCATAGACAAAAAAAATTTCGGAAAAACAAGTGAAATTAGTTATACACTCCATTATTAGTAACTACAAATTACTTATATACTCCCATATTTAAGGGGATGTGAAACTGGGCAACTATGACATCAAAAATTATAGTAAATTTAAAGATATATAAAGATTTAGTACGCAGTAAGAATTTTATGTGACTAATGGACAATCTCTTTATCTACCACTGTATTAGATAATAATTAATTTTAGATACTGCAATGATAGAATGTGAAATAGCGACATACGGTGACAGTGTCGTATCCCAGGATTCCAGTCAAGCTTCCAGTTCCGTACTGCAGAGAAAATTGCTGGTTGTTGGAAGTATAGGTGGAAGACTGACTTGGGTTGAACAGAGGATGGTTGGCTAGAAAAATATTTACACATAGGCCATTGATTTCACAATGTTTATATGTGGGTCACTAAAGCATCAAAATATTATTACCTTAAAAAAATGAGATTATGTTTGCCTATTATACCATAAAGAAGTATAGATTACACAACTTCCTTAATATATGGAAAAACATTGCCCTGCATTGAATACATAAGCAAATGCATTAGAAGCTTTGAATGATGAACTGTAGGTAATTATGATGTTGTTGTGGTGATGGTATATATTTCAGTAATGTAAGTAGTTCTAGCAAAATGAAAAGCTGAATAAAAGTTACTAAAACTTACAGGTGGTTAATCTTAAGTGCATTTCCGTTTTCTGTAATTGTTACATTGTAACAAGGGAAAATTGTCTAAGATATTACACAGTTCCATTATGTATTAACTAATGTATTGCTACAATGAAGTCTCTACTTTAAAGCTTAACTAAACTCTCAACAAAATATTATAAATAAGTACATCAAATGATAGTAATAAACTTTGAAATATACTTTATTAGATAACTATATTACTGAATTCTTCTTTTTATTTCTTCCTTATTAAAGCAGTTTAGTAAATCAGATAATCTTCCTGATGATCTAACTCTTAACAGACATTCAAAGAGTTGAATTATCAAGGTAAATATTCTCTGGGTATGGAAACTGTTAATCATTAGCCTCCTCATCTCCCTGAACCAAACAACTCAGATACACTTTTCATCGTAGGAGAAAGAGCAGAAACAAGACATAAAGTAGCTGCTTTACTTTACTTTTTTTTTACTTCTTTTTATTTCTGAAATAAAAAAAATTATTGCTCCTTAGATTCAGTTACTCTCATGCTTGAAGATGATATAAAATATATTGTAATACTAATATTACATATACTATTATATATATACTATATACTGTATATTGTATATGTATTATATTATAAAATATACTTTAAGTCAACTAGCCACTTACTGCATGCCTGGCTCTGGCAGTAGGTTGAAGCTACCCACAAATTAGATGATCCAGTGTCAAAAAGAACAAGGAAGTTCTGGGGTGGTGTTCCAATGCTGATTTCTCCATAGTATGACATCTAGTCATAAAGACAGAAAAAAATTATTGACTGAAGTAATTTTTCAAACTTCTATCAATCTATAAAACATGTTCTAACAGACATTCAAAATCTACAACAAACTTAGCTTGGCAATATATTAATAAACCTCAGCTAACGAATACTCACATCCATATAGTTTGCCAAAGGCTCATAAGCAACTGACAGCTGGTTGTAATACTTTGAAGCTGGATCAACTCTTGGGGCCTTGATACCATGTTCACTCATCACCTCTCTCATGGACTTGAACCTCTTCAGGGGGACTCTGAAAAGAAAATATTAGGATGATTGAATTGTCAGGTAAGTTTTCAAATCTTAACACTTGAATCTTTTTAAGCTCAAAAGTTACTCACCCATTAATTTCAACATGAAAAATTTTAAGCAATGTTTTTAACTAGGCTGTCCTGTCACCTGAAACTAAACTTTGAAACAATAAAATTGATTATATGAAATAATTTCCTTCTATGATTTTATAGTGTTCTAAGTATAATTTGAAACCCTTTAGGTTAATTGACTAATACTTTAATGTACTGTATATACTCGAGTATAAGCCGACCCGAGTATAAGCCGAGGCCCCTAATTTTACCACAAAATACTGGGAAAACCTATTGACTCGAGTATAAGCCGAGGGTGGGAAATGCATTGGTCACACCCTCCCCAGTATATAGCCAGCCAGGCTCTGCCCCAGTGTATATAGCCAGCCAGCCCCTTCCCCAGTTTATATAGCCTGCCAGACCCTGCCCCAGTGTATATAGCCTGCCGCTGCTGCCAGACAGATCGCACAGAAGATATACAGGGTTCACCGGAAAGGTGAGTTTAGATATATTTATTTTTTTGACTCGAGTATAAGCCGAGTTTTGGTTTTTCAGCACATTTATTGTTCTGAAAAACTAGGCTTATACTTGAGTATATAAGGTATATAACTCATTTAGGATAAGCTATATATTTCCCCTACAGTAGGGGAAATATAGTTACAATTATTCACAATTATACATGTACTTATTCATGTTGGATTAGATAGATGTTATAATTTATCCAGGGAGGAGGGTTCGGCATATATTAAAATGCATTATAGTGGGTTCTAATGATAAAATTATTAAAAATTATAAAGTTATCATTAAGGCTAACAGGGATTGTGGAAACAATACATAAAATATAATTTTTCCTGTGGTATGAAATAAAGCATTATTAATTGGGAGGTGGGAACAGCCATTGTTTATAATACAATTAATTTTGTGAGCAGTAGGATGTAAATAACACGATTCATTGAGAAAATGGCTCTGTATGTTAAGATCACCTGTAAGTTTCTATATGCTTTTTCTACTTGTGTCTTATCTGTACTGTACCCTTGGCTGACAAAAAACACCTGCCTACAGAAACCTGTCACATAAAAATGAATAAGTTATGAATTTTTAAGGAAGGGAATAAAGGGGGAAAAATTAGAAATGCAAAACGAAAAAGGGCATTAGCAGGAAGGGGTTGCTTTTGCTGGTGGGTATATATCCTGAATTGCTCAGTCAGATAACTTTTATTTTCTAGAATATGGACAGTGAAAGGATCCTGTTACAGTGGCAGTAAACAGTAACTGGCAGAAGTTTTTCTTTTATAATAATCTTTATTTTTATAGCGCCATCAAATTCCATAGCACAAAGAAAATAAATAAATAACTAGATATTACTATTTCGCTTATTTTTTTTTAATCTGTGCAATCAGCCTAGGTAATTGTTATTCCCCCACCCTCAATGTGTGCCACCCTCTTTCTTTGTGTATAAATCACTTATTTTTAAATATACTGATACTCATACAAGTTTTAACTTGCAATCTTGCACGACCTTCTTTATTTTCTTCTGCTCCATCCATAAACCCTACATTGAACAAGGATGTATATTTAGTGTTCCCATACTGCATGGTCCTGCGTGACAGTTGATATGTCGCTATGTGCATGAAAACCTTTTTTCTATTCATTTATGTATGTTCTTGTACTTTGTTATGTTTGCAAAACTTTAAGAAAGTATTTTGAATGATGTTTTGCAGAGCAAGTTAATATAAGTTTAATTACCACTCCTATTTATAATACAGTTTGATAAATTGTAAAGTTAAAACTGTTCATCATTTTTTGAGGTGCATGCCACTTATCATAAGATTGTCTAAAACCCCTGTAAATGTGGCAAAGGGATTCTGGACCCAACTTATGACATAATTATTTCTTAAACAGATTAATAAATCTGCTGCAATGTGTTGCACTCTCCCTCAATAAGGCCGGGAAAATGGTTTCCTTCATACTCAAACTCAATTTCAGTACAGTATGGCTAAGCTATGTTGTGGCTTTGTGTATTCGGTCACCATCTACATTGAAGCATAACTAACCTTTTAAGCTAAATTTCATAAATCCTTTATCCAGATGACTTGAGTAAACTTTCTTTATTAAAGAAAAACGTTTCCTCAATTCCAAAGTTTACTATTACCATCTGCACTAGTTATGCTTTAAACCAGAGAACTCAGGTGGAAAGCAGTGAGAGCTGAAGCAATGTGTTTATGTCAGAAGTAGTTGGGCAGCCAGCTATGGGAAACAGTTGCTCAGAAAACAGCAAAATAGTAGGTAGTAGTAGAGGATGTAGAATAAATAGAAATTTTCAGAATTTTGCATTTATGAAGCAAAGGAACAGTAAAAATGGTTAATGCAAAGGTGATTATAAGCTGTAAAGATATTCTTATGTTACACATTCTACAAATTCTGGCAAATTATTGTTGTTTAATTAACAACTATAAACTAATTACAATAAGAGGTACTTACTTAACAATCCCCTCTGAGAGATGGAGGCAAATGAGAGCGAGAATTAGACACTTCATGTTGGTGGTTGTACCTCAACTTGTGTGTAGAACTGAACACCTACCACTGCTTATATACTAAGAAAAATTTGACTATCTTATCAATAAAAGTTTTATCAAAATGTCAATGTTAACGCATTTCCCTTATCTATGAATGTTAGGCTTTTAAAATGTTTAATCTTTAATTAAGATAGATTTCAAAGGGTATGTATTCCTAACAGTATTTATAATCTAAATGGAAACCTATGAATTACTCCTGAAAAGGAGATGCAGCAAGTTTAGAAGTTAACATGTATCTACAGAACTCAGCTGTCAGACTGACACTTATTGGCATCTTTGCCATTTGAATGCGTAGTCAGGTCATTTCAGTTATGTACTATAGTCTCAGGTAGTCCCACAGAGATACTATCCTGCTGGTGTGCGCTAAGACTACCATGGGCCCTAGGCTGTACAGTATCATAACTAAGCTTCTTGGTTCCTTCTGCTTATTTTCAGTTCTGCAGTTGAAGGACCTTACTATAATCTGCTTCTGCTATCCTGGTAGTCCATAGAGATGAGTGGAATGCCAAGATGCTTCAGCCAACTTCCAGTCCCCTGCATTTTGGAGCATGGGATTCTCATTTGAGCTCCAAGTAATACAGAAGTTATCAGCAATGCAGGGGATTGGGTTCAGCCAAGTACATAACCATTGACAAAAGGTTAAAGGGGTAAAAGAAGCTTCCTTTAGTCCTGCAGAATAATAACACTTTGTAGTTACACATAGTAGTATGGTTAGGCAATAAGTAATATGGGACTATAGGAGAATTTTATAGGAGATATATGGATGATAGATAGATTGATGATAAAAGATAAATATGATGATATAGATTTATAGATAAATGGTAGACAGGTATATAAATAGGAGATACATGATAAACAAATTATAGGAGATAGATTTGTCCTCTTGATTTACTGTAGCTGCTGTATTCTGCTAAAAGCTTGTTCATTAGCTGTAGCACATAATCTGTAACAACACGTATAGTAAAACATATGGAGTGAAAACTGAAGATTATTTTAAAAAATACGCAAAAAACTAACTCACACACAGCTCAATAGATAACAAACAAAAGGACTCCCATAAGAAAAGAAATACAAAAAAAACTTTTTCCCAAAAGCTAGCAAAATATTAAAAAAAAAAATACATAATTGTGGTATAACTAACATTCTACTTATATTATACATATATATATATACCTACTATACATATTTTTAAAATATGAATGACAATATATTTATTAACTCCATGAGAGTTAATAAAATTTCATGAAAACATTATAAGAGTTCAGAAATGTTGTCATTAAAATGCAGTGTATTCATGAGGGGGCGGGATTAGGAGGCAGTGACTGCCGCATGAAGCCCAGCAGACACCGCCAGCCTATGGAGTGGGAGAGGCAATCTGGGGGAAAAGCAGCGCCTCAGTCCGGCGTTCCTATTGTACAGCGCGGCAGTGTCTGCTAGCTTTATCGGAGGGTTTCTACATCTGAGATGTCGCTAGGAGCAGCTTACTTTAGCAAGCAGCTCCTAGTGCCTTTTTTATGGATGACAGGTCCTCTTTAAAGGCTGTAGATTGTAATATGTATATAATTGTTTTTACTGTTCTAATATCTCAGGACAGGGGCCTTGCAAATGCAACATAATGTAGTCCAGCAAAATCAGCCCTCCAAGCCCAAGTGTGATCAGCTCACATACTGGATTTCAACTTGTGAGTGGTTACCAAACTTTCTACATGTTGTTTTGAATAGGTTGAGGGCTATGGTTTATGGTGATTTATGAGGTGGATTTCTATGAAAAAGGACTTCTGAAGCGCCTATAGAAATAAAGTGTACCCTATCAAAATTAATTCTGAAAAAGTGTAACCTTTCTAACATTACTATAAAATTCTTTAAAAATTATGCCAATGAAAAACAGAGATATGGATATGTTAGTAAGTAACTAAATTTTCCCTTTTTTTTACCCATGACAGGGTATTAAAAATAAAAATGTTTGCCTATGTTTTCATTTGAAAACTGTACTCAAGCACATACTGACTTGGTATGGATACAGAAAATATTCAGACCCTTTACATTTTTTACTCTCAGTTTCAATGCAGCCAATTGATAAGGTCATAGACCTCACATCTCACAGTGCATGTTAGAGCACACGAGATCTGGCTAAAGTTACAAAAGAATTTCTGCAGCACTCAAGGTTCATAAGAGCACAGTGGCCTCCATAATCCTTAAATGGAAAAACTTAAATGGAACCACAACTGTTCCTCAACTTGGCTGTCCAGCCAAACGAAGCAATCGTGGGAGAAGAGCCTTGGTGAGAGAGGTAAAGAAGAACCCCAAGATCACTGTGGATGAGCTCCAGTTATGCAGTAGGGAGATGGGAGAAGTTCCAAAAAGTCAACTATCACTGGACTTCACACTGGGCTGAAGGTTTTCCTTCTAACAAGACAAAGACCCTAAGCACACAGCTAAAATGACAAAGCAGTGGCTTTAGAACAACTCTGTGACCAATTTTGACTGGCCAAAGCCAAAGCGCTGACCTAAACCCAATTGAGCATCTCTGGAAAGACTTGAAAATGGCTGCCCACCAAAGTTCACCATACAACCTGAAGGAACTGGAGAGGATCTGCAAGGAAGAATAGCAGAGGATCCCCAAATGCAGGTCTGAAAAACTTAATTCCTAAGAAAACTCATGGCTGTACTAGCTCAAAAGGTGCTTCTACTAAATACTGAGCATAGGGTCTGAATACTTATGACCATTTGATATTTCAGTTTTTCTTGTTTTATAAATTAGCAAAAATATCTCATATCTAATATAACTTCATTTATTTTTTGTCAAGATGGGGTGCAGATTGTACATTAATGAGCAAAAAAAACCTTTTTTGATCTTACCAATTGGCTGCAATGAAACAAATAGTGAAAAATTTCAAGGGGTTTGAATACTTTCTGTACCCACTGTACCTTCAACCTCATTGATGTGTAATATATATCTCCGTGTGAGACTTTCACATTAAGAGCATGTAAATGCCTATTAGTGGGAAAGGAAGCTAAAAGGCGTTTCAAAGTAAAAATCTCAGAACAAAAGGTTTTCCCAAGTAGAGTTGGCAAACACAATATCCTGTATGAATTTTGGGATAAATAATAGCATCATTTTTATTCAAATGTATTTTATTTCCTTAACCAAATGGCACCAGTTTTTATGTATTGCAAAAAAAGCCCTAACTGTGATGTTGTTCATGAAATCTAAACTATGCATTGTGTACATATAATTTAGCTAAGACAAAGAAAATCAAAACCGCAATAGTTCCTAAATATCAAAGGCATTCATTCATATGAATCATTTAGCTTTTCTCACTATGATGTTTTTTTTAGTTTAGGTTCCTTTGTTTTATGATAGAACTTTATGTAATGTACTGCAAGGACTTTATTGCGCTATGAAGTGCTTATAGAATCTTGCTGCATTATTATTTCCATAGTGTATTGTATAAAGTACACTATAAAGTGTTAAAACTGAGTGGAAGAACAACACTACTATTCCTGCAGAACAATTAAAATTCTTTCAGGTGCCAGCAAACCATCTTTAGGAAATGGGAGAAGTAGCAATATATTCTTTGAGGTGACAAATCATGCTTAATAATAGTACAGTCCAGCTCTAAGACAATCCAAAATTTAATAGTTAAATCTCTGTTTTGTCCCTAATTTCATCAAAGTGTAATAGGAATCAGGCAGTGGAGAAATTGGAATATCTTGCAAATCTGCGCTGCCAATGTAAAAATCCCCCAAACTATTCTTGGATAGTTTCAATTTCGTGCAGAACTATGATTACTAGGTATGACCCAAGGCCCAATCCTTTTAGGGCAGTGGTCCGCAACTGTCGGGCAGGCAAAAGGACTATACTTACTATCTATACTTACCTCTGTCGATCCTCTCCTTCCTGTGGCTTCCCAGAATCATGGGCTAAGGCACATCTGTTCGCACTGCCCGCACTATGACGTGGCTGATTATGTTATAGTATGTGTGTGCGGGCAGAGCGCACAGATGTACCTCTGCCAATGCTACCGGGAGGCCTCTGGAAGAAGAACCTGGAGCCACAAGGAGAAGGGGAGTTGCAGGGAGCAGTTTAGCTAGGTATACAGTTTATTATTTTTAAGCGGGTTGTGCTGGGGACATCACTATGGGGGCTGTACTGGGGACATTACTATGGGGCTGTGCGGTGGACATTATTATGGGGGTTCTGCTGGGAACATTATTATGGGGGCTCTGCTGTGGACATTATTAAGGAGGCTTTGCGGGGGACATTATTATGAGGACTCTGCTGGAGGCATTTAATTTTTCGCTTCCCGCTGCCAGATGTAATCTCACCGCAGCACAAGAAATTCTAGTATATAATTAAAGGGAAAAGTATTCATTGCACACTGTAACAGCCTGTAAATCTGCAGCATTAAAAGGCTCTTGCATTTCCTTTAAAATTTATTAAACAAGTCATTAACTATGGCAGAAGTCGCAATAAGAAATGGTGACAAAATTTCCCATATAGTCAGTTAATAAGGATAAAAAAGAAATAATACTGACTATATGGAAAATGTTAAGATGTTTTAAGGAAAAGAAATCCAAAATCTCTTGTGCAACATTACTTTAAAAGAGTGGCAAGGTTAAGACAACTTGATTGTCTATTTACAACTAAGACAAAGAATGAAGAAAATTATAGCTATAGGTTTAATTTTATCTCTTCCTACAGTGCCAAGCATGGTGTTATTAGAACTATTAATTAATTAATATTGGAAGATTTTAAAAAATAACTCTATTTTTACAAGCTTCATTTCAGAAAACAACCTGAAGTGACCTTTTGAAGGGCAGCTACCTAAAAGAGCTATTTTACACAGCCTAATCAAAAACAATTATCAAAACAAAGTGACACTGGCCCTAAGGAAAAAGGGGTGTTCAACCTCTTCCGTCTCCATGACCTACTATTACGGCAGTAATGCTGTAATAATAGGCGCCTTTTACCCAATGACAGTTCAGTTCTACACCGGAGCTGCACAGTCATCAGGAAACACAGGTGCAACCTCCCCCAATGGGGCCTAGCCTCTTTTCGGTGGCTGTAGACAGCCGAGGCCCAGTATACCGGAGTGGCTGGCTTATGCGGCCTTGGGCACACTGTGGTCAAGGTGCATGGTATTGGGACCGAAGGAAGGGCCTACAGACAAACAGGTCACCAGCAGGTGGTGTGTACAAGAAAAGTAGAAGGCGAGGCTGATGAGAGAGGTTTCTACCTGCGGCAACCCCTGAGATTTTTATGAGAATCCCTGATTGAAGCAGGATGGGGAGCCCGTGATGGTGAAGCAGCCTAATCTATGGATCACACGGAGACACATTGTGCAAATCAACTCACGGTTCTTTATTCGAGCTGGAACAGCAGGCCTAATGTCAACAGCAGATTCAGCTGGAAGTCTCCTGACTTGCCCAAGGTGTCAGGCAGCTGGCCTGAGACAACTCTACTTCCTGGTAGTGTGACTCTTAGTGTGACTCTTACCAGTCTGTGGCTTCACAACGCAATTACTAAGTTTCCCATGTTACAGACCTCCTAGTGAAGTGATCATATCTCACCAGGTAGCTACTTGCATGAAGAAGGACATTTACGACACCTTCCCATCCCATGCATTGGCAGGGTAATCAACTGCTGACAACCCTGTGTAACACCCAAGCAAGTTTCGATCGCAGGGGTTTTCCCTTTAAATACCTGTAGGGAGATTCCCCGCTTAATCGGTGGCCTCCAAAGCATTTTTAGAGGGCTCTGATTGGCGCTTTGGTGGTGTATAGAAGAGTTTGCCATATAGAATGAGTGATTCAAGGCCCCCATCTGAAGTGCTATTTTAAAGCAGCACTTTCTGGAACTACAGGAGGACTGTAGAAGGTGTGGACAGGACTGGATTATTATTGGTGCTTCTTCCCCACAATTCCTCCTGTTCAAGGGGACCCTGGAGGGAAGCTACAATGATAATCTGCATCTCCCCTCCTACTTTATACTCTATCGCTGTCCTCAGGATGCCAATACGATTAATTATATACAGCACCCTCACCATCCATGGATTAGTTTAATGCAGCCTCCCTCACCCACCATGGATAATTAATATGCAGCCCGGGCCCCCCTCACTCCTAAGGACTAAATGCGGTCAGTAAAAAAGAACAAAAATCAGTAATACTCACCTCAGTCCGCAGGTCCTTCTAGGGCTCCCACTCTCTTGTCTTCATCCGAGTCTTCTGCCGTCAACCGTACAGTGCAACGAGTGCAGAGAAGCAGGCCAGCATCCTGCAGCGCACACAGAACTGTTTTACGGCTCCAGAGCCAGGCGCCGCCTTTTGCCCAGGTAAGCCAGGCGCAGCCGTCGGCCCTGCAATAAACGCTTCTGTACCTTCTATCTTTTAGTAGTTTTGAGGATTCAGGCAGGCCGGCCCCAGATTCCGAAAGAATAAGCTCCCTCACCCTTATGGATTCATTAGATACAGCCTCCCTCACCCCCATGTATTCCGTATGTGGGCCCGGGAACCGAAACTTGCCCAGGTATGCCCAGTGCTGGCGCCAGCCTTGGATACAGGCAAAACAGACTAGTAAAGCATCAAACTATGTGTTTTCGATTAAGACATCCTTACTTATTGCTGTCAAAGTTAAATGTGAGAACTCACTCTCGCAAGTAACATGGCAAGGAACAACCAATCACAGGCATTCAGGTCAGGCTTGCTGGAAATTCAAGAAGCAAAATAATAACATTTAATATTGGCATATGACATTCTCACTTTTGGTTATACTCCAATATTTTGCATTTCACATGGAAATTGGGATTGCTCTCACAATCCCCATGCATATGTATGTCTTAGATAAGGTAGAAAAAGTAGCTAACAATCCGCTATATATCTCAGACAGACTGACGCCACACCAGATGTATATTGGCTGGATACTGCAGACTAAACAACAATACCATTACTGGGCTGGAGTGAAGGTATGAGCTGGGTAAATGGAAGACTTGGGTACTTGGCAAGAAGTAAGTGAGAAGAAGATCACATACAAGTATTGTAAATAGAAGAAAGAAAATTGTGGCACTCACTAGTTTATTTTGAGTCAGTGGGTATACAGAGAATCACCTGACATGTGGTACCACGGTTACTAAAGCCATTATACTGCTAAGGTCTCCAAGTGAGCTGACTTCTGTTACTATTTTTGACATTTTGGCCCAGATTTATGAATAGTCTTGCACAGTTTTCTGTCGGTCTTTGCACAAAAATTGTGTGCAGACTTGTTGCACATGTATTTATGATGCATTTTCGACAATTTTCTGCACAATACCGTGCACATAAGTGGGAGTACCGGTTAGACATCCCAGCAGACCTCTCCCGACTTTACTGAGAAAAAGTGACTGTTCCAGCTCACCTCTAGCCTTCTTGTACTCTGGAAACGGCACGGACTCCACCTCGTTTGTTAAGGTCGAAACCGCATACGAAAAAACTTTCAACGGTCCAGCCAGGTTCCAATGAAATTTTAAGACTTTTATTTAGTCAACATCGTATATCCACAGCATGGTTTCAATATTCCTCTTAAATCTAACGCGTTTCGAACGGAATAGCCGTTCTTAATCATGGTGTATCTGAGAAGATAACGTGCACTCAGCTTTATACTATCTGGAATTAATACACCTGTGAGGGGGTGTGGTTACCTGACGTGTGCGCGTATATCCCTCATATACTCCGTGTTACAAAAGTTTACATATGGTTTTTTACAAAAGATAAAACATACATAGCTTCATTGTAATATATTATAGTAAACAAATAAAAAACACTGAAAACAAGTGACGAAAGAAAAGAACCTTTCTTGTTTCCCATTGTTCCGGTCAAACCCCCGATGCTTCCCATCACCAGGGCAATGGAGGCGTCTCTTGTGTTGATCACATGCCAAGTCATGTGAGTCTTGTGTGAGGTGTCGACAGAGGCGTTGCCTGTGCTGGTCACATGCAACATTACGTGATGGGTCACTATGGTAACCGGTTCTCTGGGTTAACCATGTACGTGGGAAAATCCCATCATATCCAAAACAGGGAAATCCATTGGCTGAAAGTTTCCTTGATATGTAAGTTGTAATTTGCGTCCACGTTGCCTTGGTATTCCGGGAGCATAACGGGAGGTTAATAGATATTAATGATACAACTGTGATAAAGGGAAACAGATAAAAAAGAAGAAAAATTATCAGTGTGTACATTAGGTTCATTTTCGTAGAAATTAGTGCATAGTACGTAAGACAATAAAAACAGCCGCAGACATGAAAATATTAAAAACAAAATTATGAACAGGATAATTACATATATTGTTGTAAGCAATACGTCCCTACTTGTGTGGAAAGTGACTTTGACATATGATACATAAGTTAAAGCTTCCAATCAAAAATTTTTATTTTTTTTTGTATTTTTGCAGAGAGTCACTAAAGGGGACATTCATCGTTTCTGTTACTAAAGTGAGGTATGAAACTGGACATGCACCTAATATAGACATGAAACCATTTATTTGCAAGTACATTTTGTGGGATCTAATAATGGTACATGAATTATTTTCTAAGTTAAATATCCAGTATGCCTCCCGATTATGTAATTTTGAGTTGATGCTCCCTCCTCTGATGGGTTTAGATACTTTCTCAAAGGCAAATGTGCGTAGGGATTTAACATCTCTTTGATGGGTATCAATAAAGTGTCTGGATGCTCCTGAGAGTCCCTTTGTTTCTATTTTATTGATTCCGACTTTACACCTTAACTACAAGACTCTTTTAGACCTAACCAGGTACCATAATAGCAACTGTCATGGTTCAGGCAGATTAACGTCCTCAACAGGGATGTGAGGGAATGGAATCCATTTTCTTTTGTGTAACATATGTTTTACTATACAAAGATCCCTATGAATAGCACCATCCCCCCAAGGACACTGATCATCTTTCAGAGGATATTGGAATGTGAGCATGCTCAGTAGGCTCCTTTGTCTCAAGAACCTATAAAAACTGTCTGCAACCTAAATAAATTGGAATCCTCTCAAACACTTGTGAAGGTCTGAGTGATTCACCGAGCAGCTCGTACTATACATTAATTTGAAACCACATCACATCTGAGTAAGGAGATTTTTCTCCAACAGGGATGTAATGCCCCGTTTATTATACCTATACAAAAACACTAGCGATCCGCCCCCTGCGCTCTTTCTTCACTAGCCTTCGATCAGCCTTCCAAACTTCCGTATGGGGAGGTGGGACAAGTCAGATCAGCTATGCTACTCTCCCAGATCCCAAACTATATCACTCAGCTACCATGCTCATGCGTCTAACTAACTGGCATTATAACAATGTTTTCAAACAGTGGGTGTCCTTAGGGACAGGTCTAACCCATCCACTCTTTCGGACTATCCCGTGGCTGCAGCCGGCCTAACGACCAGAGGGGTTCACACACTCCCTCTTCTACCAATATTTCTGCGGTGTGGTGGTGAAATCCATTCTGCTTCTCTGGTGGAGTTGCACGGTGATACAGGTCTTTTGGCGAATGGTGTTTGACACCTACAGCAGGGTTTCTTGTGAGACCGTACAGTTCAGCCCATAGGTTGCTCTTCTCTCGGTGTTGCCGGGCTCCATCTCCTCCATTAAAAAGGTATCTTCTTCGCCACTTTCTCACAGCAGCGAGGACAGTGATCCCTCGACACTGGAAGAGCCCCCACCCACCTACTACAGTGGAGTGGATACAATAGCTCTGATTTATACACAGAATGGTGGAGCTGGTGGCCGATGACTCACCAGATTCGGGCAAAACAACTATGGCCTGGGCTCCTTGGGAGGAATATCAGTTGATTCCAGCCTTTCAGGATCTCTTTACCTAAAACGCTGGTTACGCTCACTTGGCTGAGAACGTCCGAGAGACAACTTGGAATCTGCTCTACCACTCCGCCCTCCCTCCCCCTACTTCCCTGCCCTTGTCTTGTCTTGATTCGTTTGTCTCCCCCTTGTCAGTCTTTAGTATGTTTTCTTAACAGTGGAACAGGTTAGGGCAATCCCTACAACATGCTACGATTCCGACCTTCGCCTCAGCACATTCCTACAGTTTATTAATCTGTTATAACTTAATGCTGTTTATGTTCAATTGTTGGGGTCCTGCAATACCACCCTTCATACTATGAAAACTATGTATACATGTATACATGTGCCGTTAATAAACGTGGATTAAACATAAGTGGGAGTTCTGCTGCACATTCGCTCTGTGCACCACATTTATGTTAGCAAATCCAGCAGAAATGTGGCACACCCCCCTTTAACTGAGTGTTCCAGTGCTAAGGTCTTCATGAATCGGTCGCTTGGTGCACATTAATGAGGCAAACTGCACATGGTAAATGTGGCCCTTTGTGTTTCTCTATTTTGTCAGTCTAATGGAGGCATCTGAATTTGGTGATTTAATTGTCTTGTTAGAATGATGTAATAAAGATAAACTGAGGAGATATAATGTTATGGTGGTATTTTTCATAGCATGGCTTAGGAACATTATTTCCAGTAAGGGGTCATTTTAATATTTCAACAAAACAAAAAATTTCAGTTTTGTGGGAACATTTTTAAAATGCCCTTTTGCAATTTTCATTCTGGCAACAGTGACACTTGAAGATTCTGTACAAATTGCAGCAGTGCTAACAGTAAAGCTGAGCTGAGGTAAGTAATAGCTGAGGGCAGTGGGGACTAGCTGAGGGACTAATCCCTCAGTGGGGACTAGCTGAGGGACTAGTCCCTCATTGGGGACTAGCTGAGGGCAGGGGGACTAGCTGGGGCAGTTAGGACTAGCTGAGGGCAGGTGGGACTAGCTCAGGGAAGAGGGGCTAGCTGCGGGCAAGATTGGCTAGCTGAGGGCAAGAGGGCTAGATGGGGACAGAGGAAACTAGCTGGGGGCAGGGGGAACTAGACCTGGGGCAGGGGGGCAACTAGACCTGGGGACAGAGAGGGACAAGACCTGGGGGTAGGAGGGCTAGCTGAGGACAGGGGGAACTATACCTAGGAGCGGAAGGGGGAAATAGAACTGGAGGCAGTCGAAAGGAGACCTGGGGCAGGGGGAACTTGACCTGGGGGCAGGGGGAAAAATATACCTGCAGGCTGGGGGGGGGCTAGCTGGGAGCAGAGGAGGCCAAGAGCTTGGGGGGTCTTTGAGGGGGGCTACCTGAGTGAGAAGACAAACAAGTACTGGTGGGGGCAGTATTATAGTAATTATAATCTTAGAGCAGTATTATAGTAGTTCTATTCTTGTACATAGGAGCAGTATTATAGCAGTTATATTCCTGTACATAGGGGGCAGTATTATAGTAGCAATATTCTTGTACTAGGGGGGCAGTATTATAGTAGTTATATTCTTGTATATAGGGTGCAGTATTATAGAAGTTATATTCTTGTACATAGGGGGCGGTATTATAGTAGTTATATTCTGGTACATAGGGGCAGTATAATAGTAGTTATATTCTTGTACCTAGGAGGCAGTATTTTAGTAGTTATACTCTTGTACATGGGGGTCAGTATTATAGTAGTTTGAATGGGCCCTGTGCAGCAGATAATAAGAATGAATACCTGGTTTTTCACAATTACCTGCTGCATGGGCTCAGAACCATTATTGGCTTGTTTGTGCTTTGTATTGTAGTCTGCTCTAGGGTCTTTTTGTACAAATACAGTATTATGCCCTAGTGGTTTCTGGAGGGAATTTGTGCTGTACTGTGGTTTTGGGAGCATCTAGGGCAGTGGTGGCGAACCTATGGCACGGGTGCCAGAGGTGGCACTCAGAGCTCTTTCTATGGGCACTCAGGCCATCACCCCAGGACAGATTTCACCAAACACTTCCAATCTTCCTGCAGTCCCAGGCAAATTAAGGGATGTTGCTCTCGGTGCCATTCGACACTTTGCTGGCTGTTTGGAACTGCGGGAAAACTGAGAAGGTTTTGACAGAACTGCGTTATCTTTGGAGGTCATCATGCTGGACCCGACCATTGTTCCTTTACAGAGAGACCCTGGAGAGAAGCTACAATGATAATCTGAATTTGCCCTCCTCCTTTTAACTGATGGCCTCAGACCGCCAATACAATTGACAGATGTGAAAGAATGGGTAGCAATAAGTTACTGCTTAAAATTTCATGTTGGCACGGTAGATAAATAGATTTCGGTTGTAGTTTGGGCACTCGGTCTCTAAAAAGTTCGCCATCACTGATCTAGGGTTTTGGTTAATAATGGTATGGCAATGTGTCCCTCGGACCGAAAAAGGTTGTGTACCTCCTGCAAAGCATATGACAAAATGCTGTTAACTTAGCAGAGATAAGATGGTAGCCCCCATAAGCATGTAAAGAAAATAAAAACAGATTTTTAAAAAAAACTTTATGTTTTGATATATGTATTATGTAAAATATGGTGGTTCGTTCCTTTAGTGTTTATCAGTACACATTGCCAATGTGTACTGATAAACATAGAATAATGGAATATATAAAAAAAAACTTTACTTATTGGAATTAAAGTCAACCAATGGCAAATAATTACAAAGTAACCACAATATAAATGTTATCTTGTAATACCTTTTCCATGGCCAAATTTCAAGATTACGACCTGTTAATATATACTTCCAAGGGCAACATGGAGAGATGCCCACAGAAATTTGACCTTGAAGAATAAAAACTGTATTTCTGCCATAAAATCTTTTTTTGTATGTAAAATGGAAAATTGTATGAAAAAGGGGAATGCATTGTTTCCACTTAACAGCTGTACTATGGTTCCCCTCTTTAATATTTTAACTGTTGGCAGCCCATGATGCTTAGGACTTTGACCAGTAGTTGGCATTGAAAGCATTGCATTAAAAGGGTTTATAAGTAAAACTTTGGTAGAGAAGGTAATAAAAGCAAGTTTACAAAAATGACATCTCACCAAGGCTGGGGCAGAGTTCACAAACAGTATGAGTTGCATTTTGAAATGCAATTCAAAGGGTGAGGGCATGAGCTGATTGACTTGAATTGACATAGTGTAAACAAAGGGGCTTATTTACTTACGGGGATCAGGGATTTAACAGGAGATTGTGACGCATGCGAGCGGATTTTGGCGACACAAAACGGGGGTGGGCCATTGGATGATCCAACGGATTCACAGTGTTTTCAAAAATACAATGTTAAAGGGGACACTTTTCAATAAATCTCTTCTATTAGATATGTCATTGCATGTATATGTACCTGTGTCTTTGCCTCCTTTGAAAGCTTCAGCCTTTCCCTGTTCTTGCCATGCTGCATTCTGCATATACACACAAGGCTGCCATCTCTCTCATTGCTCTAGACTCCCTTGCGACATCACCCACTGTATCTCTCTCCTCACAGTCCATCCCCACTGACAGAGACAGTAAGAAGGGAAGGGGAGGGAGCAAGATGAGCCATAACTCTCCTGGTGCACCTCCTCCTATTCAGCATAACTCAGAGTTGTAATGAAAAAAGCATAAAGAATCTGCACACAGAACAAAAGTAAGTAACAGGACTGTTGAATCACTTGGTTCAGAGATTATACACAACTTATGTAATTCTATATTAAAAATTTGTTTTTACTTTGTAAACACAATACTATCAGGCTAAGCTCCTCCTCACAGCCTTTCAAAATACAACTCTAATGCTGTGTGTGAACCCAGCCTTGCTGGGTCCCCAATAGTCTCTACTTCTTGACAAACAGGAAATGTCTGTCCAATCATTGATTATATGGGTCACAAATTACCTCGGATATATTATTGTGTCAGCACCATTTTTTTGTCTAAGTGTGCATGAAAAAGTGTCTTTGGAGCTTGTGCATGTATTTATTTGGTGTTTGTGCCACTAATGTATCGTAGTTGTCCAAAACTTTTGAAAACTGTACACCTAAAAGGGGCATGTTGTTAAGTGTTTCTAGTTTGTGCAACATTACTGTGGATCGCCACAATTGTCATCCACAATAAACAAAAAAATTTCAGATAGTGTTTCCCAAAAAACGGATCAAGATTTAGCGTGATTAGGGTTAACCACTTACAAATCACTCCAAAAATGCCGACCTGGCACATTTTAACCATTTTACATCACTAAAATAGAACTTTCATTACAATATAGATAAAATTACAATGATTGCTTCACGTAACCTAAATTTTTAAAATATCAGCTATAGGTGATGAAGTGTAGTAGTAGCTATACAGGTGTAAGTTGCAGAAGCTTTATTTCAGGTTGGTTTGTCAATGTGGAGTAGACTGATTTCACATCCTATTGGGTGCTTAGTATGTCTATCATTTCTCCTTTGAGGTGGACTGCATACAATTGTTACACTTCCTCACTGTAAGTTCATACATGATCCATCCTCATGCTGCTGCTAGCCTCTATATCTGATTATCACTATCAACAGTTTCTCTTGTCTATTCTGACAATAAGCACAAAATTGCTTACATTACGTAACACCTTGCTGTCTAAAATCTACACTAACCCTCCCCCCAACATGTTTCACTACCTAAAGTGGCGACCTCAGGGGTCTCGGGGTCATAATGCATGCCGAACGCCGACTTGTCTATTTAATAACTTTGCCCTGTTACATCATTTGTAGGCTGGGTCCTTTCGACCAATCATTGGTCCTGTTTGTAATATCATGTGATCTCCTCTATAATTGCCCCTTTGAAGGGTTCAATCCCATTGGTATACCTCGCACATGACACTATACTTTCAGTCATAGTGCTGATCTAGTACCACTGCACATACTCGCATGTCGCACATGGCACTATACTTAGAAACAGAGAGCCAAAAAGATCTTACTGTTCATACTCGTGAGCCATACACATACACTCGGTATCCACACTTCGTTCAAGAGTGTGCATGACAGAGAACTTAGCCGGTAATTGACATACTTGTAAGCTGAATCAACCACCAACCGGATCAAAAGTCACTTTTTTATAATTCCACTGTTCTCCAATTGTACCTTCTAACATGAAAAGATAAATAACTTAGGTGATAAGTCACCCTTAGTTCAATTATGTGTTCATAACAGAGTCTTCATTATTGATGGAAAGACTATTTTGTCCTTGGCATGGGGCTAGTAAGGAGATATATACCCTCATTAAGTTACATCGGGGTCATAAGTACAGCAATGTCTGAGTGATGTTATCGTAGAATTAGAAATACAGTTGAACACACTAGGAATAGGGAAGAGAAAATTGTACAAGTCCTGCAATCAGGAACTTAAATCAATGTATATGTCCCTATATATTATTTTAAAATAATGTTAGTTGGCTAACAAATATGTACACCTATTGTTCATCAATATCCAGCAATACCATGGGTGAGTTTGTTTTGTCTTGAACTATGATATTTTCTTGTATTACTATGCACTAACATACTTGTGTCATACCTCCCCCATGTATACTCATTATAAACACTATGGCCACTGATGCCTATATATATTATTATCATACATTGTGATACTGCTGCTTGGAATACAACTCTCTTTTTGAGTCTCACTTGGGCAGACATAATTTTTAATCAGTATATTATTATCAATTTGTGTAAAATAAAGTATTTACATTTTTTCATACATCTCTTTGTCTATATTTGTTTGTTGTTGGATTTCTCATCCTTTATATGGATGAACAATAGGTGTACATACATTATCATAGAATTAGCATAGTTGGTGGTACTAGTAATACATTACATCACAACCTATTAAGAAAGTTTAGAATTTTTTAAATTACTTGCAGAAGTCTCTTATCCCAAAATGTGAATCCCTCATTAATCCCTCTTAGTCCCCTGGGACTAAGAGTTCCCAGACAGTGTATCCATATGGCTTCAAGTTGCAGTCATTTTCTGTCAACATTGCCCCTCCTAATGTCCGTTCTCAATTGATCTATTCCCTAGAATCGCAATTGTTGTAAATCAGCTTTATGGACCAGTTTCATTTGTTTTCCCAGTAATGTATCCCTATCTGTACGGATCGTACAACCTTTCACCTCAATTCTTGTTCCTCCGGGCCCAGTATTACTCTCTTAAGAGGCATAGGGTGCCAGCTTTTCCAGTTGAGAAAGCTGTTGGTAGATGTTGCTTTCCGATATACTGCAGTTTGTAAGCAGCCATACTCATCAATTTCTATAGTTAAATCCAGGAAACATATTTGATTTTTAATTATTTTATTTCTCGTGTAAATTCATACCAATTCTCTTAATATTAAATGATGTTGTGAATTGATGAAAATATGTCTAAGGATGTCATAAAAAAATTACAAGACATAACGGCTACCTCCGATATTTATCTTTCCAGCCTTGATGTAGAGACTCTCTATAGTAACATCTAACACCACCTAGGGAGAAAAACAGTGAGTTATCTTAACACTAAGAGTATCTGCAACACCCCCCACCGGGGCCTAGCCTTTCTTCGGTGGCTGTCGACAGCCGGGCCCAGTATACCGGAGTGGCTAGCTTATGCGGCCTTGGGCATGCTATGGTCTTGGGACCAGAGGACGGGCCTACAGCCTGGTAGGTCTCCAGCAGGTGGTGAGTGCAAGAAAAGTAGAGGGAGAGGCTGATGAAGGAGGTTTCTACCAAGGGGCAACTCCGGAGGTGTATATGGGAACCCCTGGGTGATGGAGGATGGGGAGCTCGTGATAGTGAAGTAGCCTGATCCAAGGATCACACGGAGGCACATTGTGCAAAACAATTTACAGTTCTTTACTCAACTTCAAACGGCAGGCAACAGCCTTAACAGCAGCAGCAATATTCAGCAGAGCTGGAAAGCAGTTGTCCAGAGAGAAGACGTAGTGGCTCTCAAACATTGCCAAATAAATATTGGCTAGGGTACATGCTTCTGGAGTGCCCATAGCTACACCCACTCTCTGAACTAACCAAAGAGAGAGTAATGGAAAAACCCTTAATCTCTTTTAGACGCAGTACTACTTTAAAAAACCATCTGGTAAAAAGCAGGTTTACGACACCCAGCAAAAATTGGCTAAAACATTGTATCCCAGAAGGGAACTATAGACGTGGCCACTGTAATTTCTGCCAAAATAACTTGAAGAGAAGGGTCATCAACTTTGGAGGACACTCACACAGGGTTAGATCCTTCGTGACATGTAGAACAACCTTTGTGCTGTATATTTTGATATGTCTAAATACTGTATTGGGAAGACAATTTGCTTTCTATTTACTAGGGTGAGAGAACATTTCCAATCAGTGTATGCAGGTAATGGTTGTCCTTGATTGATAGCCCATATTAGCGAACATCACAGTGGGAATCCCTATATGATGCTTTTTGGAGGACTAGGAAAAATAAATATAGCCCCTAATGTTGAAGATTTTTTTTAAATTTGCCATTGTCGAAATCATTGAGTTTTCAGGCATATAGATTTACCACCTAAATAAGTTGCTGAATAACATTTCCCATATGTTTACTTTACATTTTCAGAATTTTTGAAATGTCTGGTTAATTTATTTTGATGTCACGCGGCTTACAAATCGAATAGCGATTTTCCGTATTTTCAGAATTGACTATTTTGGGGATAAATCCCGTTTTGAATGAAATTTTGCATATTTAGCATCAAAACCCCGTATGTATCAACCCATTTTCAAATCTGCACCCCTCAAGCTATCAGAAACAGCTTTTAGGAAGATTGTTAACCCCTCGAGATCTTTATAGTAATGAAATCAAAATGGAGGTAAAATTTAGAATGGTCAAATTGTGCCGGTTATACGTTCATTTAGCCCTAAAATTTACAAATTTACAAAAGATAAAATATTTTTTCTTACGTTTTACAAAATTTACCAAATAAAACCCTAATGTGGGAAAAAGCTATCATTTTTACATTGCCTTCTCCCAAGTGGCATAACAGTTTAACTTTTTTGGCTACGGAGCTGGTTGATGGCTTGTTTTTTGTGGGATATGTTTTTTGAACACTTATTATTGCATTTTTTGTGGGATTCAATAGCTATAATCAAAATTTTTGGCGGGTTTTTTAATGGCGTTCATCGTGTGGGCTCAATAATTATTTTTAATTAGTTTTATTCTATGGGTTGTTACGGACGCGGTGGTACTATATATGTGGGGTTTGTGTTATGATTTAGACTTTTTTTAGCGTTTTAGGTCTCTTTATAGGTTATGGGGCTTATGGGCATTTTTAGTGATTTATTACTTTATTTTTTTATTGAAAAACATTTTTTTTTACTTTTTCACTATTTTCACCATGGGACATGAACAAGCAATCATCTGATTGCTTGTTCATGATAATACTCTGCAATACTAATGTATAGGCTGACACTGTGCCTGTCAGATGAGGCCACAGACGCCATCTTTCAGGCACTGCCTTCAGGCATCTCTGGGGTCCCGATCGGTCCCGACATAACAATCAGCGCACCCATCCCCTCCACCCCCCACCCCCGAAAACAGTTCGGGGGGGGGGGGGCGATCGTGGGGGAAATACCCCCCAGAGGCAGGTTAGATGCCGCGGTCAAGCTGACCGCGGCATTTAACGGGTTAAGCACCCGAGATCGGAGCCCACTCCGATCGCGGATGTTACACTGGGGTGCCGGCTATATGTTACAACCGGCACCCCGTGTTTCCCGATGCTGGTTCGGCTCAGATCTTGAGCTGAACTGGCATCGGCTCAGCGTCCGATATATTTAACGCTGAGCGTTAACAGGTTGATGTTCATTGTTTATATACCACATTATTGCACTGTTTGTTACTTTTAACGGAAGACTCCGTTACAGGTTTTGGTTCTGACATTGGCACTCCTGCAATCGAGAGCCTTTATTATCCGTCTCCCGGAAGTAGAAGCGCAGGCTTGAGAAAGTGCAAAACGGCCCGTTGCCTGCCGTGTTTGGCGTCCTCCCCGCACTGCCACATGGAACAATAAAACTTAATTTTTATTTCATCTGAGCGGTGAGTGCCACTGCTTTTTTCTTTGTTTGTTGACAAAGAAGTTAAGTTGACAGAGAGTTAAGCACCACCGAGGATATATATATTTGTTGCCTTTGCTGCCACATTTTCCAATGCCATTTTTTTGGGTCTGAGGAGATTGATGTGAAGTGATTTTGATGTGACTCAGCGACTTTCTATATTGACCCTTTTTTTTTTTGTAGATGAGATCCACTTTTCAGGTACATCATTTATGGGGGGTTCAATAGCTAATAATCAGATTTTATTAACTCTTTCTTGATGGTGGTTAAAAAAATCATTAATTCTTGTTTATGGTTTTTAGTATTTTTTTTCCTGGACGTTCATTGTACCCTAAAAGTAGTATGTTATCTTTATTCTATGGGTCATCACGATTACGGTGATACCCCATTTATATAGCTTTTTTATGGTTAACTTGTTTTGCAGAACATAGAACTAATTTTGTGAGAAATTAGCTTGTTTTTGCATTGCCATGTAACAAGCTGTACTTTTTCTTGGTATCATGTCAGGGTAAATGTAACTTTTTTGTTACAGATTTTTTGTCGTTTTTTTTTATGATGTTCACCGTACGGGTTCAGTGACAATTTTATTTCAATGTATGGGTTGTTACGGACGTTGTGATACCCAATATGTTGTATTTTTTGGGGCGAATTTCACTTTTTTATGTTTTATTTGATTATTGAATGAGATAGGACTTCAGGGGCCTTTAATTATTTTTTTTATATTTTTTTAACTTTTTTTTTTTACTGTAATATGCTAAAATACTAATGTATTGCACCATCTTACATAGTCAGCCTATGCTTTGTGCATAGGCTGAAAGCTACACTGTTAGATTGTGCTGTAAGCACGATCCTAATAGGCTGCTACTATAGGCAGCCCTGGGGTCCGTGCTGAGGACAGAGGAGTCTATAAAGTTAAACAGACTACTGTGTACTGCCGGGATCCCGTGGTGATCACACAGGCTCAGCTTCTGAGCCCGGGCAATCGCCCTGACGCAATTCTATCCGCATACCATGATGTAGAATTACGTCAGGGTGCCAGGAAGTGGTTAATATTAACACAATTGGTTTGAGATTTATACCAGAAATTCATTCATTCAAAAATCAAATACATTTCCTGAATTTAACTATAGAAATTGACAAGTATGGCTGCTTACGAACTGCAGTATACAGAAAAGCAACATCTACCAACAACTTTCTGGACTGGAAAAGCTGGAACCCTACGCCTCTTAAGAGAGGAATACCGATAGGCAAATATCTCTGGGCCCGGAGAAATTGTTCCAATGATGATGACTTTGCAAAAGAGTGTGGGGAATTATATTCATGGTTCCTGGCTAGAGGTTATCCTAAGAAGGTCCTACATAGGGACTATCATAAGGCTAATGTCACTAGGAGAGAAAACCTATTGTGTGACAATGAGAATATCCAACAAAAACGAATAATTATATGCATTGCTTTCATTTTATGGATATACAGACCAAGTACAACAAATTCTCTGAACGTATTGGTCATTATTGATTGCCGATAGTGTCCACAGTCACTACACTGATAAGAAAGTTCCCATCCTCACCTGGCTACCTCCTAAAGTACTGGGATCTTTGCAATGTACGTACATGATATTACAAAATTCTTCAATTCTAAGACTACTGGAGTTATGTACATTGCACAAGTTGTATGTGGGCAAAACAATACAAGAATTGAGGTGGAAGGTTGTCCTATCACCTGAGTACGATCCGTACAGATAGGGATACATCACTGGCAAAACACATGAAACTGGTCCAATAAAGATTATTAACAACAATTGCGATTCTGGGGAATAGATAAATTGAGTACGCACATTAGCCAACTGTGCTAATTCTATGATAACATCACCAAGACGTCACTGGAAACACTGTAGCTGGCCCCTATGTAACTTAATGAGGGTGTATATTTATCCCCTAACTAGCCCCATGCCAAAGACAAAATAGTCTCTCCATCAATAAAGAAGACTCTGTTCTGAACATATAATTAACTAAGGGTGACTGACCATCTAAGTTAATTATCTTCTCACATTTGAAGGTACAATTGAAAAACAGTAGAATTAAGGAAAAGTGAGGTTCAATGTAGTTGTTAGCTGTCCTGTAATTGACATACTTGTAAGCCAAATCGAGTCCACTGTCATGTGCACTTTTGAACGAAGTGTGGATACTGAGCGTATCACTATGCGTATAGCTCACGAGCATACAAAGATCTTTTCGGCTTTCTAAGTATAGGGCCATGTGCAATATGCGAGCATGTGCAGTGTGACTAGATCAGCACTGTGACTGAAAGTATAGTGTCATGCACAAGGTGTACCAATGGGTTCGAACTGAGGATGCCACATTAGGTGGGAAAACATGTCTGGGGAGTTACTGTATATGTTAGACAGCAAGGTGTTACTTAGTGTAGACAATTTAGTGTTTATGGTCTGAATAGACTAGAGAAACTGTTGATAGTGATAATCAGGTGTAGAAGCTGGCAGTAGCATGAGGATGGGTCATGTATGAACTCACAGTGAGGAAGACTTTGGAAGAGTAACAATTGTATACAGTCCAACTTAAAGAATGGATGATAAGCACCCAATAGGATGTGAAATCAGTCTACTCCACATTGGCGAACTGCCCTGAAATAAAGCTTCTGCAACTTACACCTGTATAGCTACTACTACACTTCATCACCTATAGCTGATATTTAGGGTACGTGAAGCCATCATTGTAATTTTAAATATATCGTAATAAAGTTACATTTTAGGTATGTAAAAGAGTTAATGTTTGCCAGGGCGGAATTTTTGGAGTAATCACGACAATTGTGTTGCGACAGCATGAAGTCAGCACATCCTAAAAGTGCACAACGCTATTAAATAATGTGGTGCAAAGTGCACATTAGTGAGGCAAAGTGCACCAAGGCAGATTGAACAAGTTTTCATATATTTGGGCTATTGCATTTACATTGGAAACGCAATTCAACAGCTGTAGAGAGGAGATTTGCCTAAATACATTGCATTAACATTGTATAACCCCTTAGTGACCAAACTCATTTGCGCCTTGATGACCAAGGCCTATTTTTCAAAACCAGCATGTATCACTTTATCTAGTTATAACTTTAGAATACTTTAACCCCTACGGGACTCTTTAGTCCTACTTTAACCCCTACTTTAGGACGCAGTCCCATTTTTCAAATCTGCCCTGTGTCACTTTAAGTGCTTATAGCTTTAGAACGCTATAAGATATCCAGGGAATTTTTAGACTGTTTTCCCGTGACACATTGCACTTCAAATAAGTTTAAAAATTTGGATGAAATCTTTTGTGTTTAGTTATGAAAAAAAAACTAAAATTTGGTAAAAACTTTGAAAAATTCTTTATTTTTAACGTTCTAAATTCTCTACTTTTGATGCAGATAGTCATAGAACCCAAATAAATTCATAACTTACATTTCCCAAATGTCTGCTTTATGTGGGCTAGTTTTTTTTAACCCTATGGGGACAAAAAAACCAAGGCCTATTTTGGCCTTAAGGACGCGGCACCATTCTTCAAATCTGACCTGTGTCACTATAAGTGGTTATAGCTTGGAAACGCTATGAGTATTCCAGGGATTTTTAGATTGTTTTCTCGGACCACATTGTACTTCAATTAGTTTTAAAAATTTGGATGATATCTTTTGTGTGTAGTTATGAAAAAAAAACAAATTTGGAAAAAAATTTGGAAAATTTTTATTTCACGTTCTAAATTCTACTACTTTGATGCAGATAGTCATAGCTCCCAAATAAATTCATAACTTACATTCCCAAATGTGGCTTATGTTTGTTGGCATGGTTTTTTAAGATTCCACCTATTTACTAGAATGTTATGAGGCTCGAATTTAGGTATATTTTTCACATTTTTGAAAATCACCAAAACCCGCATTTAGATGGACCTGCTCAACTTCTAATTGACACTGAGAGGCCTAATATAGTGCGCTCGTAAATTACCCCATGTGGAAACTACACACCTCACAGTATGAACAAACCCACTTTAAGGTTTTGTTAAGCTTTACGGTTTTTATAGGGGTTAAAACAAAATGGAGGTGCCGTCTGCAATTGTAATATTTTTTTCAACATACACCCATTTTGGGTGGAAAATTAAACGTTTACAATGGATTAAATGAAAAGGCTCCACAAGTTTTACCCAATTTCTCCCGAGTACACGGATACTCTATGTGGTGGTAACCTGCTGTATGGGGCGCACGGCCGGCATAGAAGGGAAGGAGGCTCATCCAGAGCAGATTTTCTATGTCACATTGTACAGGCTATAATTTTTTTCTTTTTTTAATGTGGACCTATAGGGGCTTATTCTTTTGCCACATGAGAGTGCACTTTTCTGGTACGTAATTTGGGGGAATCTATAGGCTAATTGGTGAGATTTTATTAACTCTGTGTATGGGCGACGAATGAAAATACACTTTTGGAAGATTTTATGTTTTTTGTTTTGACGTTTACCATACAAAAAAATAGTAATTATTTATCTCTATGGTCGCCACGTTTACAAAAGACTTTTATATCAGATTTTAATTTTTTCCTCACCCTTTCTACTGCATAAAAAGTAATTTGGCAAAAAGTGGTTAAGTTTTAGCATCAACGACGTTCTTTCATGCATCACTTTTTTTTTTTTTTCCTCACCAAATCCTTTTAAGAGGCATTATTTTTTTTCGCGCGAAGGGAGTGTTCTTTTAGTGGTCTTTTTAAACGTGCATAACATTTTTTAATCCAATTTTTTAGAGCGCTTTTATAGGGTATAATTGAAATGAGCTCTTTTTCTGGCTTGTTTTTGTTTTGTTTTTTTACGGGGTTCACTTTGCGGATCTAATAACATTCGTGTTTTATTATGCAATTGTTATGGAGCAGGGTAACACAAATATGTGGGGGTTTTGTATTGTATTCAATTTGTACTGAAAAAACCAATTTGCCAGAAAATCTCTGGTTCATTTTAAGCTCATCATTCCCATCTTTTCATATGTCATAGATTTTTATTTTTCGGCTTGACAAGATCTGGTTAGAGGGCTTATTTTTGTCTATAACAGATGTGTCTTTTTAGTGGGCCTTATTTGTGAGTGCATAATCATTTTTATAATTACTTTTAGAGCATTGTGTTTGACAGGGTATAGTTAAAAATTCTTTTCGCTTGTTTTTTTTTCTACGGGCACGGTGTTGCGGTGGTCTTGTCTGACGCGTGACCTGGGATCGTCCGAGTACGATTCTGTTTTATTCAACAGATTGTGTACGTGACGCGCGCAATACCCAAATAGTGCGGGGGTTTTTTGTGTTTTTGGTGTGTTGTGTGTGTAGTTCACTTATTAAGTGTTTTTATTGGGAAGGCCTTTAGGGGCTTTGATATTTTATAGTATTTTATTTTTAGTTACTATAACACTTGGTAGTGTAAGTTGTTTTGGCATATTTTTTTACTATATCATAGCATATGACTTAAACCCGTGCATGCTCTGAGTACTGGTTAGAGTATCACATGACACTGCTCATACAACTACTATTTTATTGTTAGAGGCAGTGGTAAACTGTCTGAGCACAAGCTTGCGCCTGCTCAGACAGTTTACAGCCAGACCCGGAAGGGGTCTGGCTGCCATGGAGACACGGGCAGCTCCGGGCAATGCCAGTCTCGGAGCTGCCCAGAAGTGGATCGGGATCACCGGAGCGGCAGGGGGATCGAGTCCCACAGCGCAAACACCTCACACGCGCGGTCGTTTGACCGTGGGCGTAAGGGGTGTAAACACCGGACGGAGCCGGCTCAGATCGAGGGTGTTGTGGTGTTGTTCGCGCAGGCTGTCAGCTGTACTAGACAGCTGACAGCCGCTGCTTCTGGTACCGGCTCCGTTCGTGAGCCGGTGCCAGAAGCAGGACGTTATAGAACGTCCCCGTGCGCTAAGCATCTAGCCCCGGGGACGTACTATAACGTCCTGGTGCGCCTAGGGGTTAAGATTCCACATATTTTACTAGAAGGTTATAAGGCTCAGAATTTGGGTCCAATTTTTCACATTTTTTGGAAAATCAGCAAAACCCATATATAGATGGACCTGCTCAACATTTAAATCGACTGTGAATGGCCTAAATAATAGCTAGACTCGTAAATTACCCCATTATGGAAACTATACCCCTCAATGTATGAAAAAGCACTTTAAAGAAGTTTGTTTAACCCTCTAGGTTTTTTTAGGGGTTAAAACTGAGGTGCGGTCTACAAATTGTAAGGAGGCGCCACACAGAGCAGATTTGATTTGTCACATTGTACAGGCTATAAAAATGTTTTTCTTTTTTTAATGTGAACCTATAGGGGCTTATATTTTTGCCACATGAGATGAACTTTTCCGTTACATAATTTTGGGGCATCTATAGCTAATTGGTGAGATTTTACTAACTTTATGTTGGTGGAAGAAATGAAAATCATACATTTTTTGGAAGATTTTTCGGACCGTTTACCAAACAAAAAAAATAGTATATTATTTGTATCCTCATTTATATAGATTTTGTTTAATTTTTTTCCAAATTTTACTGAATAAGAAGTTATTTGACGAAAATGTTAATTTTACCACCACCGTCTTTTCATATGCAGAACTTTTTTATTTTTCAGCTGGAAAATCTGGTTAAGGGCTTATTTTTTTGCAAGAAGCATTGTTCTTTTTAGTGGTCTTATTTTAGATTGCATAACATTTTTTTAATCACTTTTTAAAGCATTGTTCAAACGGTATTAATTAAAAATTATCTATTTTTTCTGAGAGTTTTTGAGGCTGTTTTTTTTTAGATTGTCATGGGCATAGCGATACCAAATATGTTGGTGTTTTGTGTATTTTTTTCAATTTGGAGAAAATCTTGTTCATTTTCCCATCAACTTCTTTTCATATGCATATCTTTTTTATCTTTTTCGAGAACAGTTGTTCTTTTTAGTGGTCATATTTTAGAGTGCATAACATTTTTTAAATCACTTTTTAGACCATTTTCAAAAAAGTATTAATTAAAAATGATCTTTTTTCGGCACATTTCTTGCGGGGTTTTTTTCAGCGTTTACCGTCCTGGTCCAGTAACGATTCTGTTTATCATACAGATTGTTACGGACGCCTTTCTTTATGGGAAAGTGACATTTTAGGGGCTTATATTTTTATGTATTTATTTTTTATTTATTCTTATGTTTAAACTTGAGTGTTTTTAACTTTAATTACTTATAAAAACTTGAACCAACAATGCTTGTATTTAAGTCAGTATTACAGACTGGTGTTTTGGTGACTTTCTTTGGTAGGCTAAAGTGTGTTGTTAATGTAAGTTTCCTGATGAAAGTCTGAAGATTTACAAACAGAAGAAATTGGTTAAATTAAGACATGGGGCAGTATGAAAGGCCTGGATTAAGCACACTGATTTCATGTTCTTGTAAGTGGTGGGAAGATCGGTCGAAGATTTTCACTTCAGTTATTTGTTTTTCTTTGGATTCTGGATGTGTACCAATGGCTCCAGTGGAATGTGTTGTTATGATTCTTTTTCTTTTTTCCACTTCTAGTGCCTTGTCAAGATTTTTCTTTTTTGGCTTTTGATTTAACCCCACTGAAAAAAACACTTTGTATTTTCTTGTTGTAGGAATTGGAGGGTCTGGAGACTTCCTCAGTTGTAGTAGCTGGTTTGAAAATGGTCCCATTGTGTATGGGGGTAGATGATGATAGTTGGGTGCATTATGAAATGTAAGGAGAGAGTCGTTAAGCGTGGAAGATGATGCTATAGATGACTTCTAAAAGTTTTTTGGTCCCACTTGCCCCCCACCAACAGTTTTATATTCCATATATTTGACGTCACACATACCTCATTACTACCACACAACTTAGCCAACTATGCTGATGTATCATAATGGTCACACACCCAATGATTCCCCCATCCCTCCATATTCTTCAAATACCCCTTGCCTTTTCCCTCACAGGTTCATCTATTTAATTTATTTCCACATTCTATTTTTTAACTGTATCCAGTCCAAATATACTTAATATATTAATAAAATATAATAATATACAATACATATTACTAATACTGTTCCCTCCCATCCCCCCCTTTTTTCATTATAATCAACCTCTATTCCATGATGTATTAAGAATTATTTATACACAATTTCCTTCTGTTCTATTAATTAATTATCCCTTTTCATGTATTACCCACTTCCATTCCATTAAACAATCATTAGGGGTGTGTGGCCTGCTATCAATGGATTGAGACGTGAGGTGCGTGAGCTCCTGCTAAATGAATTTTAAGGTGAATTCTGGCCCAGACAGAGTGCAGCCCAGTCGCAGCCACCATCTTGCTCCACCTGGTCCAGGGACACAAGGCATGAGTGCTATCCAGATCACCAAGACCCCTGCCGGGGCGGCCTTCGGGTTACCCAGGAACCATATGTTCGGACTGGCTGCGGCCACGTGGTGGGCACCACCATCTTGCTCCACCCGTCCCAGTACTGCACATGCACTGTTCAAAGGCTGATGAGTGATGAGTGATCTACACCCCTCTCTGCTGTCTTGACCGGTGAATGCCCGAGGAAGAGGTCTCCTATGCCCCTCTCTGCCGGCTCTTGATTACATTAATGGGGCTCTCCCCAGCCAAGATTCCCCCACTAGTTGATACCTCCCTGCTGCCTACTGTATGCTGATCTGCAGCTCAATCGAGCTATTGCTATAGTGATACCATGAATTCTACTACATCCGTGACTCTCGCCACCATTGCTATAGTATCACGGTGAACTCTGTGAGCTCTCTCCAGATATTGTTATAGTGACTTAGTGAACTCTGCTACATTTGGCTATACTGCATCGGTTGCTCCCCCACTGTATGGACATTCTGTGCGGTAGAGCTGTGATACGTGGACCTTCTGTATGGGCCCTAAATATGCACCAAAAAGAGCAGTGGCCAGGGACTCTAACACCTCAATGAGTCAGCTAGGCTCTACACAACATGAGGCGAAGCCATCGCTGCACGCCAGGCTTCACTCACTATGAAAATCAACCATGTCCAAGGGTATATTAACCTCCTGAGGTGTGATACTGATAAAATACAATATAGGACGTCAAAGGTTGAACACGCTTGGGAGACGCGGAGGATTCTGCACACTCCAGAGACCAAACAGTCCAGACCTTGGTGTGGCAAGTTAAAGTCCTACAAGAGCGGGTCATTGACAGCAATGTTCTACCATTACTTTGTTTTGATAGGTCTCTCTTCCTGTGGTGGATGTGTGGTGGTGCGGACGGGTGGTAGGGGAAGAGGGGAGGAAATCCTGATAACTTTAGCTACAGCCTACATGTTTAAGGTTCATAGGAAATAGTTCCTTTTCCATAGCAGGAATATAGTTATGCCCAATTGGAGCTTTTTCTCTAAAACCCGTAAATAGGGAGTAATAGCCACTAGAGACACACATCTAGAAACAGGGCTACTAGTTAGAAGCTATTCTCTTTGCAAGATTGTGAAGTCTCCTAGTTATGGTGTAGATAAATTTTGTCATACATGAACCTATTTCTAGTTCATGGGATCTTGGCCCGACCGGGTTGGGGTGGTTTGGGCAGGGTGGGGGATATGGATTTTTTTGGATTCAGGTTATATATAAAATATGTGTGAGGTTGGTGTCCGATATGTGTGTTTGGCTGCATGAGTGGGTTTGGATGTTGGAAACTGTTCTGTCCACTGCAATCTTCTACAGTTACACACTATGGCTGGATGTAAAATAGTCTCCTGGAATGTCCGGGGTCCGAATTGTAAGATGAAGAGGGCACTTGTGTTTAACCGGTTCACGGCGGGCCCCGGTGCATGGAGAGGGCCCTCTCCATCGCCGGTAAATCTTTGCTGCATATTGCAGCAAAGACTTACCGATAACAACCGTGATCGGTGGGTGTTATCCCCCCAGCGATCACTGCCGGCAAAGGTGCTGGCAGCTGCAAAAAGATGGCGGCGCAAGAACGCCACCATCTTGCCTAGGATCGTCGTTCCCCGTGACGTCATCGGGAAACGGCGATCCGTCGCCATGACAGCCACGGTGGTTCTCGTTTTAACCCCTTCATGACAATGTGCAATCAGGAGGAAAATCCCAATATACTGCCATACTGTAGTATGGCAGTATATGATAGGATCGATCAAACAACCTAGGGTTGAAGTACCCTAGGGCAGCGATGGCGAACCTATGGCACGCGTGCCACATGCGGTACGCAGAGCTGTTCCTGTGGGCACGCACCTCCAGCTGTCGGGAGCACTGAATGTTATTGTGGTTCCCATAGAAACCACTGCGGGGAGAAGAGAGCAGCATGATACAGCTGCTCCCACATAATAGAATTGGGCAGGGGCATAAGGATCTGGCCCTTAGATACAGGGGTCCAGCAGCTGTCACTGTTCCATGTGCTCTTTTGGGACCCCTGAGCACAGTAATGTCAGCAAGGAAGGCAGTCATTGCTCTGCCTTCCCCCCTGCTAAAGCCGGGACTCACACAGAGGGCTGGTCACCTGACCCGACCAGCCAATAGGAGAGGAGAGGAGAGGAGGGAAGAGGAATCACCAGAGCCCGGGCTGCATGTAGCTGCTGCAGTATAGAAAGGTAATAAATGACATAAATAAAGTATAGCATCAGCTCATCCTCCCCTATCTATGTATCTGTCTCTCTGTCTCTCTCATATCTATGTATGTATGTATGTATGTATGTATGTATGTATGTATCTATCTATGTATCTGTCTCTCTCATATCTATCTATGTATGTATGTATGTATGTATCTATCTATGTATCTGTCTCTCTCATATCTATGTATGTATCTATCTATCTATGTATCTATCTATCTATGTATCTGTCTCTCTGTCTCTCTCATATCTATCTATGTATGTATGTATGTATCTATCTATGTATCTGTCTCTCTCATATCTATCTATGTATCTATCTATGTATCTATCTATGTATCTATCTATCTATGTATCTATCTATCTATGTATCTATCTATCTATGTATCTATCTATCTATGTATCTATCTATCTATGTATCTATCTATCTATGTATCTATCTATCTATTATGTTTTTCCCGTGCAGGATTCCAAGGAGATCTTACGGACCAGGGAACCCGTTATGTCAAAGGTGATGAGGGAACTGTGATGTTAAGGTGTTAAAAGTCACCCAGTTGCGCACATCAGGTGTACCACCCCAGACAGATGGTCTTGTGGAGCGATTAATAAAGACCCTGAAAGCCATGCTGAAAAAGGTGGTTAGAGAAGGATGGGCGAGGACTGGACTGTCTTTTACCATATCTTTTGTTTCAATTAGAGAAGTGCCCCAATCCTCCACCGGGTTTTCACCCTTTGAATTACTTATGGCAGGACCCCAGAGGTCTCTTAGATGTGGCAAAAGAAACTTGGAAGTGAGGTTACACTATATAAGAGTGTGGTTGAGCATGTAGCTCAGATGCAGGAAAGGATGTCCAGGGTGATGCCATTGTAAAGGAGCATCTTCTCCAGGCCCAAGAGTCACAAGCCAGGGTCTATAATAGATCTGCTCGTGTGAGACAGTTCCATCCAGGAGATCGCATACTGGTGTTAGTCAACTGTGGAGAGCAAGTTCCTAGAAAATGGCAGGGGCCCTATGAGATAGTGGAAAGGTTGGGGAGGTAACTATAGGGTCCATCAGCCAGGGAAGAGGAAGCCTTCCAGATCTATCATGCAATCTGATCAAACCCTGGAAGAGAGAGACCCCCTGAGGCTTCTTGCCTGGGACTCAATCGGAGTCAGCCATCGAAGCCGTAAAAAACAGAGACCTTCCCCCCAAAAAACAACATTTAAGAAATGCTGCAGAGGAACAAGGATCTCTTCAAGAAAGCCCTGGTTGTACAATGTATAGAACATGAAATCCTCACAGAGCCTCATGTCAGGGTAAATTTAAAGCCATACAGGATCCCTGAGGCTCGTGGGAGGGAGGTAATCTCCAAAGACGTCCACAGGATGTTAAACTAGAGTGATTGAGAGGTCCAAAAGGGGTGGGCCAGCCCCATAGTGTTAGTGCCCAAGCCAAATGGTGAATGGAGATTTTGCAACGACTACCGCAGACTCAATGAGGTATCCACAGTGGATGTTACCCATGCCCAGGGTGGATGAGCTAATAAGAGCAATTAGGGCCAGCCAGGTACATCAGCACCTAGACCTTACTAAGGGGTATTGGCAGATTCCATTGTCTAAAGAGGCTAAGGGAAAAACTGCTTTTTCCACACCTGAGGGGAGTTTCCAGTACGTTCGAATGCCATTTGGGTTGCAGGGGGCCCCTGCCACTTTCCAGAGAGCCATGGACCAGGTTCTACGTCCTCACAGGAAGTATGCAGCAGCGTACTTGGATGATATTGTCTTTTCAGTCATGACTGGGAAGTCACCTCATCAAGCTCAGGCTGTCCTGAATTCTCTAAGAAGGGATGATTTACAATTAATCCAAATAAATGTGCCTAGGAATGGATGAAACCCGGTACCTGGGTTACATAGTGGGAAGAGGGGAAATTAAACCCCAACTGAATAAAGTGGAAGCTATTCAGAATTGGCCCCGCCCACTTAACAAGAAACAGGTCCGGGCATTTCTAGGAATTGTGGGATACTACAGGCGATTTGTCCCCAGGTTTGCAGAGATAGCAGTTCCTTTGACTGACCTTACAAAGGCTACAAAGTCGGGCAATGGTTGCAGTGGTCTCCAGAAGCAGAGGGGGCTTTTAAAGAGTTAAAGGAAGCCTTGGTAGGTCAACCAGTGTTGATAGCTCCTGACTTCTCCCGCGAGTTTGTGGTCCAGACAGATGCGTCTGATGTAGGTTGGGTGCAGTTATGTCTCAAGTAGTCAATGGGGAAGAGCACCAGTAATTTATCTTAGCAGGAAACTGTCCCCAGCGGAGAGAAATTATGCCATCATTGAGAAAGAATGTCTGGCCATAAAGTGGGCACTAGACTCCCTCAGGTACTATTATTAGGAAGGAGGTTCAAATAGTGTCAGACCATGCCCACTAAGATGGATGCGGGAGAAGGAAGGGAAAAAAATGCCCGGGTCACCCGCTGGTTCCTGGCCCTACAAGATTTTTCTTTCACAGTGGAGCACAGGCCAGGAAAAAATGCAGGGAAATGCAGACGCCTGTCCAGGGTGCATAGTCTGGTGGCTAAAGGTGCCAAAACCCCCGGCTTTTGTCAGAGGAGGGGGGTATGTGAGAAGGTACAAGGGGCCATTATTGATGGCAGATATGTGTCACCGAGGTGCCTGGCCTCAGTGAAGTGAGCGGTTAATGTTTGGTCAGGAACCTTAGGTTTCTGACAATTGTAATGTAGCAAGTGCTTAATGCAGTTGATCCGGGCCGGCTTTCATTGGAGTAGTCAAGAGCAGGGTGGTGACTACTCCCACATATCCAGGCCAGGTTTGGCTGAGAGATAAAGCCAGGAAGCTCAGGTGAGCTGGGGGATGTGTGTTTGCAGTCTGGAAGTCTCTGCTATACTGCATGCAGAGCTGGAGGGTGTTACACAGCCAAGGATCAGCATAGTGACATTGTTTGGTTATGCTGCTGGATGGAGACACAACCTACAAGGACTGTGAGTCAAGCCTGTTTATATGGACTGTATTTTCTGTTACATGCTGAAGCAAGCGATTCTGTTTCTTTAAACTGTTTGGAAAGAAATAAACAGCTACTGGACTGTTACTGAAGTTGCCATTTGAGTTGATCCCCTACAGTGCCCATAAAAACCTAGTCAATTCTGAAAATATGGAAAATCGGTAATTGATTTGTAAGCGTGTGACATCAAATAAATTATCCAGACATTTCAAAAATGATGAAAATGTAAAGTAGACATATGGGAAATGTTATTCAGCAAATTATTAGGTGGTAATCTATCTGCCTGAAAACAAAATGGCAATTTTTAAAAAAATAATTTCTTTTGTAAATAAACCCAAAATATCAGCCAAAATTTACCACTAAAATGAAGTACAACATGTGGGGAAAAAACAATCTACCGAATCGCTTGATAGTAACAGTGTTCAGAGTTGTAACCATATAAAGAGACAACATGTCAGAATGCAAAAATTGGGGTGAGCCTTAAGCTACAAAATGGCCTTAAGGGGTTGTCTTAAGGGGTTAAATATAGGCCAGTATGAACTACGCAGGTCAAGGGGTACCCTACATGTGTATTACCACTATGGTGGCTCATAGAAGGTATTCAGGCAGCAAAGACACTTCCCAAGCATATCTGAAGTTCGCAAGCAGTGGGCTATCTCCTGTACCTGTCTGCTGTACCACTCCGACGGGATCCCATCAGGACCCGGCGCTTTGCTGGGAGCCAGAGAGGAAATCTCATGTATATCTTCTCAACGTCAGAGGGACCCCAGAATGTCCCTGTCAACCGCCTCCAGTACCTCTATTAAGGCAGGATATCCACAAAGTTCCCTGAGGGGTTTAGGTGCATGGAGTGTAGCGAAAGGAAGAGATATACTCACTAGGATCATATACCCCTTGCATGAGTCGAGTATACAGAATGATACGTGTGAACGATCCAGGTTCTCTTAAGGCTAATGTCCTATGGCCCCTCATTTTCAGGAGACACACCTAAGTGTGTCTGGATTATGGGTTTGAGAAAGTTAACCGATTGAGGACCGGCCCTTTCCGGTTTTTCATTTCCATTTTTCACTCCCCACCTTCAAAAATCTATAACATTTTTTTTTTACACTTAAAAAGCTGTGTGATGGCTTGTTTTCTGTGAAACAAATTGCACTTTATAATTATGGTATGATATTCCACACCATGTACCGGGAAGCGGGAAGAAAATCCAATGCAGTGAAAAATGGTGAAAAACGCATTTTCGCCATTCTGGGGGCTTGGATTTTACGGCTTTCACTTTCTGCCCGAAATGACATGTCTACTTTATTCTTTGGGTTGGTACGATCACGGGGATACCAATTTGTATAGGTTTTATAATTTTTTCATATATTTACAAAAATTAAACCTGTACACAAATTGTTTTTTAATTTTGCCATCTTCTGGCTCTAAAACTTTTTTATACTTTGTTGTACGGAGCTGTGGGTGGGTCCTTTTTGCGACATTTGATAATATTTTTAATGATGTAATTTTTAGGACTGTACAACCTTTTGCACTTTTTTTATAGATTTTTAAAAATATTTTTCAAAATGGCAAAAAGTGCCATTTCTTTAACTTGGGGCGCTATTTGTCGTACAGGGTTAAACGCAGTGAAAAACAGTTAGTATATTTGATCAGGTATTTGCAGACGCATTGATACTAATGTGTTTATGATTTTTACGTTTTTATAGGGAAAGGGGGGTGATTTGAATTTTTTTTTTTTTTTTACTATTTTTCAGACTCCCTAGGGCAGTGATGGCGAACCTTTTAGAGGCTGAGTGCCCAAAATGCAACTCAAACCCAACTTACTTATAGCAAAGTGCCAAGACAAAAATTTAAAAAAACAACCACATAGGTGTTTAATATAGGGATCCTGTAATAAACGTTAAAAAATCCTGGCAGTGTACTGTTGTCCGCCGCTCGCCTAAACTTGTGTATACTGTTCAGGGAAGGATTGGGGCAGAGCTCAGGTACACCTGCGCTGATAACAGCATTATAGAGAGAATTGCCCCATTTAATATTGATGTATTTTATTATAGCTATGTCATAGTCACATATAGGGGTCTGCTGACCTTTATATGTGACCCCAATCCCAGTGGTGTAACAAGACAACAGGGGCCCTGTTAGATAGATAGATCATTTTCTAGATATCATCATTTGAGAGATAGATATGAGTAGATAGATAGATAGATAGATAGATAGATAGATAGAAGATAGATAGATACATAGATAGAAGATAGCATAGATGAGATAGATAGATAGATAGATACCTAGAATCGATAGCTACATAGTAGATAGGATACAGCTGGCCCTTAATTGCTCTATTAGCTCATCACCGTGGCATGGGGTAAGCCATCCACTGTGGATACCTCATTGAGTCTCGGCGTAGTCGTTTGCAAATCTCCAGTCACCATTTGGCCTTGGCACTAACACTTGGGCTGGACCACCCACTTTTGGGACCTCTCAATCACTCCCAGTTCTAACATCCTGTGGACGCTTTGGAGATACCTCCCTACGAGCCTCAGGGATCCTGTATGGCTTTAATTTACCCTGACATGAGGCTCTGTGAGGATTTCAGTTCTATCACATTAGTACAACCAGGGCTTTCTGTGAAGAGATCCTTGTTCCTCTGCAGCATTTCCCTACAATGTTGTTTTTGGGAAGGGGATAAGGTCTCTGAAATTTTTACGGCTTCGATGGCTGACTCCATTGAGTCACTAGGAAGAAGCTCAGGGGGGTCTCTCTCTTTCCAGGGTTTGATCAGATTGACATGATAGATCTGGAAGGGCTTCCTCTTCCCTGGCTGATGGACCCTATAGTTGACCCTCCCAACCTTTTCCACTATCTCATAGGGCCCCTGCCATTTGCTAGGAACTTGCTCTCCACAGTAGGGACTAAACACGTATGCGATCTCCTGGATGGAAACTGTCTCACACGAGCAGATTATTATAGAACTGGCTTGTGACTCTTGGGCCTGGAGAAGATGCTCCTTTACATGGCATCACCCTGGACATCCTTTCCTGCATCTGAGCTACATGTCAACCACACTCTTATATAGTGTAACCTCACTTTCCAAGTTTCTTTGCCACAATCTAGAGAACCTTGGGGTGCTGCCATAAAGTAATTCCAAGGTGTGAAAACCCGGTGGAGGATTGGGGCACTTCTCTAATTGAAAACAAAAGATATGGTAAAAGACAGTCCCAGTCTCGCCCATCCTTCTCTACCACCTTTTCAGCATGGCTTTCAGGGTCTTATTAATCGCTCACGACCACTGTCTGGGGGTGGTACACTGATGTGCGCAACTGGGTGACTTTTAACACCTACACAGTTCCCCATCACTTTGACATAGACGGGGTTCCTGGTCCGTTAAGATCTCCTTGGAATCCCTGCACGGGAAAAAACATAGAACAACTCCCTGGCAATATTACGGGAGGAGGGGTTCCTAGGGGGACAGCCTCGGGGTAACGTGTTGCATAATCCACAATGACTAGGTGTACTGATGCCGAGCTGACTTCACTAAGGGTCCTACCAGGTTCCATTGCTATTCTTTCAAATGGGACTCATAATGGCAAGGGACCAGAGGGCTGCGGAAATGTGCCACTGGGGAGTGATCTGGCAGATAGGGCAGATTGACAGTAATCTCTGATTTCCCGGTAACAACCTGGCCAATAGAATCGTTTGTAGTACCCTCTCAAGTGTTTTATCACCCAGGTGGACCTCCCAACACATGTGAATGGGCCATATCCATAAGTCTATACGGCCCTGGGACTAGTAGCTGCTCCACTATACTCATCCTATTTAGTCACCCGATATAAAAGGTCCTGATTCAGGGCAAAATGTGGGTACCGGTTGTCTGCCCAGGTTCTTGAGCAGCCCCATTAACACTGTAACATTCTCTAGCGCCCCTTTTAAGGTCATGTCCGGAGTTGGGCTGTGCAAAATTTTCCCGGATACATTAAGTCAGGGACAGCGCCTCCTCTGAAGTTGAATCTTCCATTCTCCCCTATAGGAATTCAGAGGGACACTGGGTGTTCCTCAGGATTCCATCAACAGAGTTGACTGGGTTCTGGGGAACTTTGCAAGCTGCCTGGCCCATAGGTCCCAGAACAAAGGGCAATCACGTCAACAACTTAACTCATACATCAGTGTTTAACAACCCAAATTGTGAACAACACAGTACCCTGGTCTGTCCCAAGCATAACCTGAGCCACTGGGTAAACCTTGGTGTCCCCATGGATGCAGTGACACGAGTTTTCCCAGGGGCCATAACGTGAGGGAGAGTGGCCGAGATGAGAGTGACCAAACTCCCCGAGTCCAACAGTCCTGAAACAAGAGTCCCATTACCATCAGGGTACACATCTGTGGTCCTCCCCTTGGCTTGTATGGCACTACAGCAGGCTGGGCAAAAAGGGAACTGCGGCGACCACCAAGCAATCCATGGGTCTGGGGTGAGGGGACACTGGGCCGCCATATGAACGGCATGACATCTCCAACAGATTACTCCCGGGGTATCCCTTTGGTCACTGGTTTGTACCACCTTGTCCTTGTGCGACCATCATGAGAGTTTTAGGGCCAGTTCTGACAGTTCCAATCTTTTAGGGGCTCCCAGGATACGGATTTCATATCTGGCCCCCCCAGGGATTTCTCCATAGTGTGGAACCTCTCCACCAATCCCACTAGATCATCTGCATTCTGGGGGCCCTGTGCAACCCAGCACTGTATGGCACGGGGAAGTGAGTGATTAAATCGGTCTACAACCACTCGTTCGACAATCTGGGCTGGAGAGCAGGTGTCTGGGTGCAAACCACTTCGGACTAGATGCAAAGGTCAAACAGCTGTGATCTTGGCGCTTGTCCAGGCTATAGGCCCAGTGGTGCACCCTCTGTGCTCGGACTGCTAAGGTGGCACCAAGCCGTGCCGAATTTCGCTTTTAATTTGGGGTACCTCTGGCTTCCTGCAGGGCCAGGTCATAAACGCCGCCTTTGGGGCTCGCCAGTTAAATATGGAGCCAGTACTTCAGCCCACTGACCTCGGCGGCAGCTTCTCCGGTCAGCCACTCGCTCAATACTGTGAGGAACGCCTCAACGTATCCTCCGGGGTCATTTCTGCAATGCTTCCTTACAGTCTTTCTGACAAGGTGACCATCATCTTGGTTGGACAGATGGCCTCTCCTGCATGCGGACGGCGTCTGTCAGTACTGCCATACTGCTGGACAAGGAGCTTGTTGGTCTCCTGTTGGGCTTGCAAAGCCTCAGCATGTGCTCTCGTGTGCGCAATTTGACTGCACAAGGGGTGTGATCACCTCCTCCATGGCAGCTGCTGGTGCTGGCTCTGAGCTGAAGCCTTTGCTCAAACACCAATATATCCAGGGGTTATGCCCGCATCCAAAGCACCAATTGTAGGGGATCAACTCAAATGGCAACTTCAGTAACAGTCCAGGTAGCGTTTTATTTCTTTCCAAAACAGTTTAAAGAAACAGAACGCTTGCTTCAGCATGTAACAAGAAAATACCGTCCATATAAACAGGCTTGACTCACAGTCCTTGTAGGTTGTGTCTCCATCCAGCAGCATAACCAAACAATGTCACTATTGCTGATCCTTGGCTGTGTAACACCTCCAGCTCTGCATGCAGTATAGCAGAGACTTCCAGACTGCAACACACATCCCAGCTCACCTGAGCTTCCTGGCTTTATCTCTCAGCCAAAACCTGGCTGGATATGTGGGAGTAGTACACCCCCTGCTCTTGAACTACTCCATGAAGACCGGCCCGGATCAAACTGCATTAAGCAGCTTTGCTACATTAACATTGTCAGAAACCTAAGGTTTTCTGACCAAACATTAACCGGCTCCCTTCACTGAGGCCAGGCAAATCGGTGGGTGACACATATCTGCCATCAATAATGGCCCCTTGTACCTTCTCACAGCACACAGCGAGGCGCAGAAGGGAAGCAGCGCCCTGCAGCTGCCAGGATTTTAGTTTTCCCATTGGTCCCTTTTGTTGGCTATAAAATTTTCGCTTTTGTGTTATTGGGGCCATGTGATGGCATATTTTTTGCTGGATGAGATGCTTTTTCCAGTTTACCATTTTAGGGTTCGTTTCCCCCATTGTTGAAAATTTAGAAACTTTTTTTTGAGGGCAGGAGTAGAAAAACATCAATTCTGTACCGGATTTTTTACTTTTTTTTTTTGTGTTCACCATATAGCCTAATAATCATGTTATCTTTATTCTATGGTTCAATACGACTAAGGGGATAGCATACATGAATATTTTTCTTCGTTTTACTAAATTTATGAAATAAAACCCTAATGTGTGAAAAAAATCTATCATTTTTGCATTGCCGTCTTCCAAGTGGCATAACATTAAAAATTTTTTGGCTATGGAGCTGGTTGATGGCTTGTTTTTTGCGGGACTTGTACTTTGGAACAGCATCATTCTGGAGTACATATGTTTTTTGATAACTTTTTATTGCATTTTTGTGGGATTGTATAGGTAAAAATCATAATTTTTGGCACATTTTTAACAGGTTTTTTTTAACAGCGTTCATCGTACGGGTTCAATAACTATTTACTTTTATTCTACGGGTTTTGATCGGACGCGTGGGATACATATATGTGGGGTTTATGTATAACCAAAAAAAGTCTAACTCATATGCCTCTTTATAGTTGTTATGGGGTTTAGGGGCATTTTTATTGATTTATATTTTATTTTTTTAGGATAAATGTTTTTTTTACTATTTCTACCATGGGACATGAACAAGCAATCATCTGATTGCGAATGAGCAGATTATATATATATATATATATATATATATATTATATATTATATATATATATATATATATATAACAACAAAACAAACAACATCAAGAATTTACATCCCAAAAATGCTTAAACAAAAAAAAACCGTGACATATTGGTTGTATCCACAAATGTGTTTAAAAAATATAATCACACACAAAATAAAAGCTCCTATTGTGTCAAAATCACATTATTCCATAGATCGCCATGTAAACAAGAAGAACTTTTAATTCATACACACATACCACTTCATGCAACTTTGCAGCAAATGGCAAAATAAATGCAAAATTGCATGAAAATTCAAATTTATGCTATAAAATATGTACAAATCCGAATACTTATATAAAGAAAATATACTTTCTAAAACAGCAAGATGTGTGTGAGGATCATATATACCCCACCATGTATATATTCATCAAAATAGCAGCAAAGGGAACGTTAAATCCACAGGGGAAACCAAACTATTTTGCAGAAAATTGCAACGAGCTTCACACAGACTATCGTTGTATGCTAACCTTACATCTTCTTTACAATAGGGACGGATTACCCCTGTGTTTCTCTAACCTACAGTAAAGGTTAGGACTACTCTAATTTTCACTGCAAACTTACACCCTGTTGCCTTGACTAAAACAAGTTGATGGTTATATTTATTTGGGACACTTTTGGCGCACCGCAACTTTCCCTGATGAGCCCTGGAAGGGATGATGAAACAGGTCTGTCGGGATTCGGTTGCCCTGATCCCTATGTTGTGTATAAATTTTCATAGACGAAAAGGGTCCTTAACTGTATCCAGAACTCTCTCAATTCCTTTACTGGACCATTCCGGCGGGGTATAGGCTTGCTTGATAGGGCTACCTAGCCAGGGATAGGTTTCCTATCGGGGTTGTGGCCAATTAGGACCACGACTCCGAGGTTAGGTTCTCAGGGTATCAGAGAAGCTGGACTTGGGGTGCATTAGGGAGAGTGACATGTCATCTGACCCATTCTTGACATCCATAAGTCCCATCTACCATGCTTGTACTCACCTACCTCTTCACACTTTACAGACACGTTGTGTGTCTCTCTGGATGAGCACTCTGACGCCTCTTTCTTGAAACAAAACCACATGAAATTGTCGCGTCCAAGGAAAGTGATAGTGTGCATTGAGACCTATGCTGTCTGAGCATTCAACGTGAGCCTGGTGTCTTTATTGGGTCATGTGAAACATATCCATTCAGGCCACCCAGCTATGTCTTGCATATTTTTTCCTAGATGTGTCATGCACTAAGGATTCTACAAAGCAGTTGCTATTTTGTACACATAATGTTTGTAATTTTATAAGAATTCTCAGTAAAAGCTAAGTTTTAAAAGATCACTTCTTTGTATGTACGGTTTTTTTGCCTCAAGGGTATAAGTGATCACGGGTCATTAATTGTTATTGACCATGTCTTTTGGATTATTTTTTGGTTTATATATTTCTAGGGATGGCCGGTTTTCTCAAAACTGGGCTAGATACATCCCAGTGGTTAACTGAAGCTAGTGAGGTTTTTTCGGACAAAGCCTTTTCCATTAAGAAATTACCACCAACCATTAGGGTGCCTTCAAAGAGCTGCATCAAGCCTATAGGGACCAGATTGTTCCTGTGGGAAGTCAGGGCTTAGAGATTATATCAAAAAACACATAGTCCCCCGGGGCCCTGCGAATATCATTAGTCCCAGCAACTAGATATCAAGGACCGGGTTTCACGACCAAGTGGGAAAAGGAGGCTACTGTGTGCTCAACACGACTCATGTGACTCCTCCTACAGGAAGAGAAAGCCCGACTTGAACAGTGACCACTAAGCTACAGGAACAAATCGATATACTGAAAAGTTCTCCACAGACCCAGAGTTTCAGGTCTGGAGAAACAATTACAAACAACTTGGAAAGATTCCATACCATTTGAAAAAGAAAGAAAGCATAAAACAGTTCAATAGAGATCTCTGTGATTTCAGAGACAACAAGGCATACTCTTGCATCAACACCAGGAGGTCCCACACGTACAGAAGCATCCACGGACATGGATACGGATCTACCGACTAAGAACCAGGCTAGTAGGGTGGCAATAGAGGAAGGCGAGTAGGGGCAGAGGCAGAGGCACAACTGGACGTGACACAACATGGCAAGGACCACCCACAACAGCACCACCAACTTCTCCGGAGGGTTCCCCCAACCCATCTCCCTCCTCCTCATCTTCATCTTCTTCTTTTTAAGCACAGGTCTCCTGTATCCCCTGAGGAACCGGAACCCCAGAGGATGACCTTAGACTCCTTTGTAGTAAACATATCATCTAGGAGACTGCCTAACGCTGAAATATGTATCTTGATGAAAGGGTGTGTCTTCGTACCCAACCAACAAATTTGATGACTTTATGGTATAAGGACATCCAACTGTTCCTACAGAAGTTGCGGTGGCATAAATTCTTTAAAATGAGAGAAGAAAGAAGTCAGGAACTGGCATACCACAGGATGTCCTTAGGATGTCATTTGCTAGGGAACCTAGCGGAACCCTTACACGCCACCTCAGGACTAGGCCCCTTCATGGACCTCAAATTAAACAGTACAAAAAAAAAACCCATTGGGGAGATCTCTACTATTGATGTCTTTGACAATTGGTGCTTAAAGACCATAGAAGAAGCAGCAATTAGCCAGAGATTATACCAACTGTGACAAGAAGAAATACAGGCCCTCTCCTTCTGAGAACGATACCAGTATTATCATCAAGCCTCAGATAGTGGGGGGCAACATGTGGTCATGCAATCCGAACAACATATCGAGACATGTGCCTTGACCATTGAGAGATAGGCGGCATGCTACCCTCTCCAAGAACCCCACTGAAACGTTTCTTGGTGGAACTCAAAGACATCTTAGGGTCAGCACTTGAGGATCATCTAATTAGCAGAGAGAGTTTGATTTTTTACTACCTAGTACACTAGACGGGCTACTTTCTACAGCCTCCCCAAACTGCCACAAAGGGACGAACCCTCAAAGGTAGCACCCATTGTCTCAGGGGTTGGGTCCATATGTCAGAATGTCGGGCATTATATAGACAAAATCTAGCCCCGTTCGTGTCGCACTCCCCTCTACGTTTAGGGACACCACGGACCTTCTCAAAGACTTGATGGACTATCGATAGGCCCAAACACCTACTGACAAGCATTGACGTGGAGTCCCTTACACGTCGATCCCGAACAATCGGGTCTTCGGGCAGTATAGTTCTACTTGAACACCCGAAGCAGTCAGTGCGAGCACAATAATAGGTTTATTCTGCGCTTACTAGAATCTCACTTACACACAACTGCTTCACTTTTGACGGCACTGTGTACCACCAGCTCAGGGGCACCGCGATGGGTAGCTCCTTCGCACCACACCTACGCAAATTTGTTCCTGGGTGGTGGGAGCACAGGTGTCGTCTTCAGTGATGAATCGGCCCTGATACATTGGTATGGCGGAGCCTCTGGGCTCGCTATTACGATGATATCTTCATCACATGGGAGGGTTCGGAGGAGCCCTCATGAGCGACTTAACAAAAAACACCTCAGCATCAGGTTCACGCATGAGATCCACACGTGAACTATACCATTTCTGGCAGAAAAGACCCAGCAGGGAGCGGACACCCGAGTGTGTTGGGCCGGTAGAGGACTATGCCCCACCTCCACCATCATTCACGTTTTTCCTAGTGCTAGGCGACTCTTACTTTTATCACGCCCCACCGGCCCTAAAGAAAAGGCATCGACATATGGTCAATACGGCCCTTGTCTGTCCCAAGCATAACCTGAGCCACTGGGTAAACCTTGGTGTTCCCCATGGATGCATTGGACACCCAGAGTTTTCCCAGGGGCCATAACTGAGGAGAGTGGCCGAGATGAGAGTGACCAAACTCCCCGAGTCCAACAGTCCTGAAACAAGAGTCCCATTAACCATCAGGTACACCATCTGTGGTCCCTCCCCTTGGCTGGTATGGCACTACATGCAGGCTGGGCAAAAAGGGAACTGCGGCGACCCACATAGCAATCCATGGGCTCTGGGGTGAGGGACACTGGCCGCCATATGACCGGGCATGACATCTCCAACGATTACCTCCCGGGGTATCCCTTTGGTCACTGGTTTGTACACCCCTTTGTCCTTGGTGCGACCATCATGAGAGGTTTTAGGCCCCGTCTCTGACAGTTCCAATCTTTTAGGGGCTCCCAGTTACGGATTTCATATCCCCTGGCCCTCCCAGGGATTTCTCCATAGTGTGGAACCTCTCCACCAATCCCACTAGATCATCTGCATTCTGGGGGTCACCCTGTGCAACCCAGCCCTGTATGGCACGGGATGAGTGCTAAATCGGTCTACAACCACTCGTTCGACAATCTGGGCTGGAGAGCAGGTGTCTGGTTGCAACACCACTTCTGGACTAGATGCAAAAGGTCAAACAGCTGTGACTTGCCGCTTTTCCAGGCTATAGGCCCAGTGGTTGCACCCTCTGTGCTCGACTGCTAAGTGGCACCAAGCCGTGCCAATTTCCGCTTTTAATTTGGGGTACTCTTGGCTTCCTGCAGGGCCAGGTCATAACCGCCTTTGGGGCTCGCCAGTTAAATATGGAGCCAGTACTTAGCGCCACTGACCTGCGGCAGCTTCTCCCGTCGGCCACTCGCTCAAATACTGTGAGGAACGCCTCAACGTCATCCTCCGGGGTCATCTTCTGCATGCTTCCCTTACAGTCTTTCTGACAAGGTGACCATCATCTTGGTTGTGGCAGAGCTGGCCTCTCCTGCATGCGGACGGCGTCTGTCAGTACTGCCATCTGCTGGACAAGAGCTTGTTGGTCTCCTGTTGGGCTTGCAACCTCAGCATGTGCTCTCTGTTGCTGCAGTTTGACTGCACAAGGTGTTTGATCACCCCCTCCATGGCAGCTGCTGTGTGCTGGCTCTGAGCTGAAGCCTTTGCTCTAAACAAACATATATCCGGGATTATGCCCGCATCCAAACACCAATTGTAGGGGATCAACTCAAATGGCAACTCAGTAACAGTCCAGGTAGCTTTTTTTTCTTTCCAAAACGTTTAAAGAAACAGAATCGCTTGCTTCAGCATGTAACAGAAAATACAGTCCATATAAACAGGCTTGACCACAGTCCTTTGTAGGTTGTGTCTCCATCCAGCGCATCATACCAAACATGTCACTATTGCTGATCCTTGGCTGTGTAACACCTCCAGCTCTGCATGCATTATAGCAGAGACTTCCAACTGCAACACACATCCCCCAGCTCACCTGAGCTTCCTGCTTTATCTCTCAGCCAAAACCTGCCTGGATATGTGGGAGTATTCCACCACCCTGCTCTTGACTACTCCAATGAAGAGCCGCCGGATCATACTGCATTAAGCAGCTTTGCTACATTAACATTTTCAGAAACCTAAGGTTTCCTGAACCAAACTTAACCGCTCCCTTCACTGAGGCCAGCACCTCGGTGACACATATCTCATCAATAATGGCCCCTTGTACCTTCTCACAGCACACAGCGAGGCGCAGAAGGGAAGCAGCGCCCTGCAGCTGCCAGGATTTAGTTTTCCCATTTGTCCCTTTTGTTGGCGTATAAAATTTTCGCTTTGTGTATTGGGGCCAGTGATGGCTATTTTTTGCTGGATGAGATCTTTTTCCCAGTTACCATTTTAGTGTTCGTTTCCCCCATTGTTTGAAAATTTAGAAACTTTTTTTGAGGGCAGGAGTAGAAAAAAACATCAATTCTGTACCGATTTTTTCCTTTTTTTTTTGTGTTCACCATATAGCCTAATAATCATGTTATCTTTATTCTATGGTTTCAATACGACTAAGGGGATAGCATACATGAATTTTTTCTTCGTTTTACTAAATTTATGAAATAAAACCCTAATGTGTGAAAAAAATCTCATTTTTGCATTGCCGTCTTCAAGTGGCATAACATTAAATTTTTTGGCTATGGAGCTGTTGATGGCTTGTTTTTTGCGGGACTTGTACTTTGAACAGCATCATTCTGGAGTACATATGTTTTTTGATAACTTTTTATTGCATTTTTGGTGGGATTGTATAGGTAAAAATCATCATAATTTTTGGCACATTTTAACAGGTTTTTTGTTTAACAGCGTTCATCGTACGGGTTCAATAACTATTACTTTATTTCTACGGTTTTGTACGGACGCGGTGATACTATTATGTGGGGTTTATGTTATAACCAAAAAAAGTCTAACTCATATGCCTCTTTATATGTTGTTATGGGGTTTAGGGGCATTTTTTATGATTTATATTTTATTTTTTATAGGATAAATGTTTTTTTACTATTTCTACCATGGACATGAACAAGCAATCATCTGATTGCGAATGAGCAGATTATATATATATATATATATATATATATTATATATATATATATATATATATTATATATATACACAAACAACAACACACATCAAGAATTTACACTCCCAAAAATGCTAAAAAAAAAAAACCGTGACTATTTTGGTTGCTATCCACAAATGTGTTTAAAATATAATCACACACAAAATAAAGCCCTATGTGTCAAAATCACATTATTCCATAGATCGCCATGTAAACAAAGAACTTTAATTCATACCACACTACACCAACCATTCATGCAACTTTGCAGCAAATGGCAATAAAATGCAAAATTGCATGAAAATTCAAAATTTCTGCTAAAAATATGTTTACAAAATCACCAGAATACTTATATAAAGAAAATATACTTTCTTTACAACAGCAGATGTGTAGGATTCATATATACCCCCCATGTATATATTCATCAAAATAGCAGCAAAGGAACGTTAAATCCACAGGGGAAACCAAACGATTTTTTGCAGAAATTGCAACGAGCTTCACACAGATCTATCGTTGTATGCTAACCTTACATCCCTTCTTTACAATAGGGACGGATTACCCCTGTGTTCTCTAACCTACAGTAAAGGTAGGACTACTCTACATTTTCACTGCAAACTTACCCCACTTGTTGCCTTGACTAAAACAAAGTTGATGGTTATTTTATTTTGGGACACTTTTTGGCGACCGCAACTTTCCCCTGATGAGCCCTGTGAAGGGTGATCAGGTCTGTCGGGATTCGGTTGCCCTGATCCCTATGTTGTTGATAAATTTTCATAGACGAAAGACGGTCCTTAACTGTATACAGACTCTCTCAATTCCTTTACTGGAACACGATTCCGGCGGTATAGGCTTGCTTGATAGGGCTACCTAGCCAGGGATAGGTTTCCTATCGGGGTTGTGGCCAATTAGGACACGACTCCGAGGTTAGGTTCTCAGGGTATCAGAGAAGCTGGACTTGGGGTGCATCAGGGAGAGTGACATGTCATCTTGACCCCATTCTTGACATCCATAAGTCCCATCTACCTGCTTGTACTCACCTACCTCTTCACACTTTCAGACACGTTGTGTCTTCTCTCGGATGAGCACTCTGACGCCTCTTTCTTGAAACAAAACCAATGAACAATTGTTCGGTCCAAGGAAAGTGATAGGTGCATTGAGACCTATGCTGCTGAGCATTCAACGTGAGCCTGGTGTCTTTTATTGGGTCATGTGAAACATATCCATTCAGGCCACCCAGCTCATGTCTTGCATATTTTTTCCTAGATGTGGTTCATGCACTAAGGATTCTAACAAAGCAGTTGCTATTTTGTACACATAAGTTTGTATATTTTATAAGATTTCTCAGTAAAAGCTAAGTTTTTAAAAGATCACTTCTTTGTATGTAACGTTTTTTTTGCCTCAGGGTAAAGTGATCACGGGTCATTAATTGTTATGACCCGTCTTTTGGATTATTTTTTTTGGTTTATATATTTATAGGGATGGCGTTTTCTCAAAACTGGGCTAGATACATCCCAGTGGTTAATGAAGCTAGTGAGGTTTTTCGGACAAAGCCTTTCCATTAAGAAATACCACCAACCTTAGGGTGCCTTCAAAGAGCTGCATCAAGCCTATAGGGACCAATTATTCCTGGTGGGAAGTTCAGGGCTTAGAGATTATATCAAACACAACATAGTCCCCCCGGGGCCTGCGAAATTCATTAGTCCAGCAACTAGATATCAAGGACCGGGTTTCACGACCAGTGGGGAAAGGAGTGCTACTTCTGCTCAACACGACTCATGCGACTCCCTCCTAAGGAGAGAAAGCCCGACTTTGAAACTGACCACTAAGCTACAGGAACAAATCGATATACTGAAAAGTTCTCCACAGACCCAGATGTTTCAGGTCTGGAGAAACAATTACAAAACAACTTGGAAAGATTCCAATACCATTTGAAAAAGAAAGAAAAGCATAAACATTCAATAGAGATCTCTTGGATTTCAGAGACAACAAGGCATACCTTGCATGCAACACCAGGCAGGTCCCTACCGATACAGAAGCATCCACGGACATGGATACGGATCTACCGATAAGACCAGGCTAGTAGGGTGGCAATAGAGGAAGGCGAGGTAGGGGCAGAGGCAGAGGCACAACTGGACGTGACACAACATGGCAAGGACCACCCACAAACAGCACCACCAACTTCTCCGGAGGGTTCCCCAACCCATCTCCCTCCTCCTCATCTTCATCTTCTTCTTTTTTAAGCACAGGTCTCCTGTATCCCCTGAGGAACCGAACCCCAGAGGACGACCTTGACTCCTTTGTAGTAAACATATCATCTAGGAGACTGCCTAATGCTGAAAGATGTATCTTGATGAAAGGTGTGTCTTCGTACCCCCAACCAACAAATTTGATGACTTTAGTGGTATAAGGACATCCAACTGTTCTACAGAAGTTGCGGTGGCATAAATTCTTTAAAATCAAGAGAAGAAAGAAGTCGAACTGGCATACCACAGGATGTCCTTAGGATGTCTTTGCTAGGGAACCTAGCGGAACCCTTACCCAGCCACCTCAGGACTAGGCCCCTTCATGGACGCTCAAATTAAACAGTACAAAAAAAAAACCCTTTGGAGATCTCTACTATTGATGTCTTTGCACAATTGGTGCTTAAAGACCTAGAAGAAGCAGCAATTAGCCAGAGATATTACCACTGTGACAAGAGAGAAATACAGGCCCTCTCCTCTCTGGAGAACGATACCAGTATTATCATCAAGCCTCAGATAGGGGGGCAACATCGTGGTCATGCAATCCAACAATATCGAGACATGTGCCTTGACCATTGAGAGATAGGCGGCTTGCTACCCTCTCCAAGAACCCCACTGAAACGTTTCTTGGTGGAACTCAAAGACATCTTAGGGTCAGCACTTAGGATCATCTAATTGAGCAGAGATGAGTTTGATTTTTTACTACCTCAGTAACCTAGACGGGCTACTTTCTACAGCTCCCCAAACTGCACAAGGGACGAACCCTCTTAAAGGTCACCCATTGTCTCAGGGGTTGGGTCTCATATGTCAGAATGTCGGCATTTATATAGACAAAATCTTAGCCCCGTTCGTGTCAGCACTCCCTCTACTTTAGGGACACCACGGACCTTCTCAAAAGACTTGATGGACTATCGATAGGCCCAAACACCTACTGACAAGCATTGACGTGGAGTCCCTTTACACGTCGATCCGCACAATCGGGTTCTTCGGGCAGTAGAGTTCTACTTGAACACCCAAGCGTCAGTTGCAGAGCACATAATAGGTTTATTCTGCGCTTACTAGAATTCTCACTTACACACAACTGCTTCCTTTTGACGGCACTGTGTACCACCAGCTCAGGGGCACCGCGATGGGTAGCTCTTCGCACCCACCTACGCAAATTTGTTCTGGGACTGGTGGGAGCAAGTGTCGTCTTCAGTGATGAATCGGCCCTCTATACATTGGTATGGGGAGCCTCTGGGTGTTTCTATCGATGATATCTTCATCACATGGGAGGGTTCGGAGGAGCCTCTATGAGCGACCTTAACAAAAACCCTCAGCACTCAGGTTCACGCATGAGATCCACACTGCAACTATACCATTTCTGGCAGAAAAGACCCAGCAGGGGAGCTGGACACCTGTGTACAGAAACCCACCTCCACAATTCCTTCCTATGCTGGGACTCTTTCATACCCACGGCCCTAAAGAAAGGCTCCCTATGGTCAACCTACTTAGATGCACAAAATGCTCATCACTGTGAATTTAGACGCCAGGCAATGATCTAACTTCCCGGTTTTTCGAGCTCGTTGGTGACCCAGACCACATCCTCCAAATATCAACGAAGCGCAGGAATCCAACAAAGTCGAGACTTACTCCACGCCGTAACGGCTCTCACACGACAACCCATTCGCTTGGTCGGCACCTATAACAGTGGCGCCAGTTGAGTTAGGGAACATATACTTGTACAAGCACTGGCACGTACTCAAATGGACCCAGACCTTATCCACAGTGACACAGGACTCTCCTAACTATCACACCTTCAGAAGGGGGGCGGACATATCAGGGACCAACTAGATCCATAGTCCACTTTAGTAGACCGAAACAACAAGCACATGGCTAAAACTAGATGTAGTGGGATGCTCACCAATGCAGGTGTTGTGTGGCCTGTAAGTGTCATAAAAAGAAACTAAAACCTTTCAATAGTTCGCCAACAGGGGCCACCATACACCATCCGACACTATATAAACTGCAATCCCTGGGGGTCTATCTCAGCCACATATGGATGCGGCAAACCAGTACGTGGGAAAGACATTCAGGGAATTCTGGACGCAGGTTGGGGATCACTTGGGTATATTAGGCACACATAGACAAACTATCTCAAGACCATACTGACCAAACACGGATGCAGCCTACAGGACTCTCTTGGCAGTAGACCGGTGGAAAACACCAGAAAGAGGAGGGGGGACTTGACGCGTATTTCTCAAGACAGAAGAGACACGCTGGATATTCAGACTTAAAAGCCAAGCCCCAAGAGGGTGAAATGAAAACATTAAGCTTTGCTTGCTTCCTCTAATACCCCATCTTATGCCCCACCAGCCGTAACTTATCTTCACTTAGTTAACTAAATCACTATCAACATCCTGTTGTAACATAATACTTCACTAAGTAACTAATCACTACATATCCTGTTGTAATCTTCTTGTCTTTGGTATAGCTTTAGATGTTATTTACTCCATACCGTCTACCACCGGGGAGACTTTGGGCCTAAATACCGTTTTTAGTACAAATTTTATCAATGCGGGGTCATACATTCACACTATTTGTAGACCGGATCAGATCCTTCGTTTTTCAGTCCCTAAGTCTCAAACACTCGAGGGACGCTGTTGCGCCAATCATCTATACAGTAACCCTGTTTCTGCTCTTCACTCACCTACCACCCCCGGGGACACTCACGCCACGCGAAGCCACTCTATGAACCTATGCGGTGTACTGTTGTGCGCGATACGGCTGCCTCACCCGTTGCGACGGATTAACCGCAGCTGGAGGGGTCCGAAGCTTGACTGTGGGACGACAAGCAAGGTCGTGCGGGGGATGGCTTGATATGTGAGGGAGTGCGCCATATAAACCAGTGATTAGAAACTCTTCCACCAGCCCTATACTGGTGACCCCACAGCCCCATACTGGAACCACCAGTACGTACCAACTCAGCAGGGTAAGAGGCAAACATTTTGAGCGGTCCACTATTCAAACCTAACATTTTTGATTTAGCGGGATTTACCATTAGTATATCCTTCCCTTTCATTAATAGGACGGATTACACCTGTGTTTCTCTACACTACACGTAAAGTAGGACTACCTACATTTTCACTGCCAAACTATCCACCCACTTGGTGCCTTGACAAAAACAAATTGTAATGGTCTATTTATTAGGGACACTTTTTTGGGCACCACAACTTTCCCTGATGAGCCCATGGAAGGGGAACAGGTCCTGTCGGATTCGGTTGCCCTGATCCCTACGTTGTGTATTAAATTTTTCATCAGGACGAAAGCGTCCATAACGGTTACCAGACTCTCCTTCAATTCCTTTTTACTTGGAAGAACCCTTCCGGCGTTAGGCTTGCTTGATTGCTAACCTAGCCAGGGCTGGTTCCTGTCGGGGTTGTGGCCATTAGGACCACAACTCCGATGTTAGGTTCTCAGTATCAGAGAAGCTGGACCTTGGGGTGCAATCAGGGAAGAGTGACAATTTGTCATCTGACCCCATTCTTTGACATCCGAATTCCCATCTTACCCTGCTTGTACCACACTTTAAAGACACGTTCTGGATGCACTCTGACTCCTCTTTCTGAAACAAACCAATGAACAATTGTCGCGTCCGAAGGAGTTGGATACTGTGCTTGATGACCTATGCTGGCTGCATTCAACGTGAGCCTGTGTCCTTTTATTGTGTCATGTGAAACCTTATCCATTCAGGCCACCCAGCTCATTCTTGCTATTTTTTTCATAGATGGGGTCCAATGCACTAAGGATCTACATAGCAGTTGCTCTTTGTAACCACATAATGTTTGTATCTTATAAAGATTTCTCATAAAAGCTAAGTTTTCTTTAAAAGATCACTAAGTGATCACAGGTCATTATTGTTATTGACCACTTCTTTGGATTATTTTTTACCTTAAACAATGTCACTCGATATCCATAAACCATCTGAAGATAAAAGCCCTTTTAGATGTCGCCCTGTATTAGCCGCACAGTAACAGGGTCCTTTCATTGCTTCATAAAGATGAGAGTGAGAATGTCATAACATAGGTGTAATACTGGAGGATGGTGTGAAACTAAAAACTGTTCTGGAATGAACTGTGTGTTTTTGGGTTTACAATACTTTAATGGCAATGTTCCTGGATTGTCAGTGTTTTAATATAGAATAGCGACATTTAGGGAAGGCATCTAATGTTCATTGCACATCAGTTTTTCCACCCAACAAAAAAAAAAACTATCACACATAAAAGCCAATAAAGAAATTATGTTTTCTTAGATAGTTCTGGATAGGAGAGGTTAAAAACAATGACTAGTAGTTTATATTATTTATCCCTTATAAATGTAGTACTTGAAGTGAATGAAGGCTTATCTCTGGCCTGTGACACATAAAACCTCCCGTCTTTTTCCTTATGAAGAAGAGAGTCTCCTCTTTTTATATTAATCCTAAATTTGCCCCTATATTCTCACTTTTAAAAAAACCTGAATATTCCTCTCGAGCCATGGCACCTAGAAAACACAATTTTAGATTAATATTTGAAATAAGCAACTCTCCTCCTCTTTCAGGGCAATGCCTACGTTGCCTACCATAGACCGATACTCTGGCATCTATGGGAGGAAGGTATTTTGCTTATGGAAGCCCTCCAAGCTCCTCACGTTCCCAAATGCTCAGCGATAGATACGGAACTTACAATTTATAAAAACTCAATTACTCAGCAGAGGTCTCTCCAGAGGACCAACTCTTCAGATGGGAAGGAGGCAGATCTGTGTGACATGTGGAATGTGTGCCTCTCCTGCCTCGGGAAGGGGGTGCCCTATGGGGCAACTACCTCTCTACTGTTTGCTTAACTGCTAATGCATTGTCCTCATGTTGAGATTTTTCACGCTGATAGCTTATTTCACATCATTGTACCTTGTACTTTGCCCGAGGCGATGTTTGCCTTTTGCACGGTATAATTCTTAAAATGAAAATACTGCTTCTTAACAGTACAAAAAAAAACAAACAATCATTAAATTAACCTATCCAGACCCTCTCCACATTTTTATTATTAATCAAACTGATCACTTTCTCAGTATCTGCTCAGTACTCTGATGGTTCTGACAGATACAGCTACTTTTTGCTGACCAGCTTGTACTTATAGGGGTATTCTCGTCTGGGCATTCACATTTCAGTTTAATTATATCTGCCATATATAAACATTTCTTTTCTTCAATTGGATGTTATTAACCCTTAATGACCGCTCTATCGGTTTTTACGGCGGTCATTAAGGTAACTATAATCGGGACATCGGGTCAGTATAGTGCCGGTGTCGGGCCTGTGATATCACAGTCCAGACCCGGCACTAACACCTGGGATCTAAAAACTCCGATCCCGTTTTTAACCCCTTACAAACGCGGCGGTCAAGCATGACCGCCGCGGGCAGTGTTCCCCGTGGATCGGACCCCCCCTCTCCGGTGTGCTCCGGGGGATAGATCCCCTCCTTCCGCTGCCCCTGGTCCCACGAGTGACCCGAGGCTGCGGCTCCTCTTCTCGCTGGGTCCTGCTTCCTGGCAGGACCCCGGCTGTAAGTAACTTACACTATAACACTGCAATACAAGTGTATTGGCAGTGTAAAGTCTTGAATACGAGAAAATGTAAAAAAGTATACTAAAAAAAAAAAATTACTCTTTTTGCATAATCTCCCCAGTACACATTAAAATGCAAATAAAGTAAATAAAACAAAAAACAAAACATGTACATATTTTAGTAATCACCACTTCCGTCTTAATCTGTACAAATAATCTAAATCAATATTGAACGCACTCGGTGAACACCTAAAAAAATAACTTGGAAAACTTCCCATAATATACAATTTTTCATCATCAAACACATCACAAAAATATTCTAAAAATGATCAAAAAAGTTCCTTCCTAATATGATACGACTGAAAAGAACAACTGTTTGACATATCTGACACAGAAACATACATAAGTATGGTCCAATGGGAAAAGTTGTCGATAGTAAAAAACAGCTAATTTTTCTCAATATGTTTTGCTCAGTAAAAGTAAGCACAACTAGAAAAACTTATAAATGAGGGTATCACCGCATCGTAGTGAACCGAAATAAGCTAAATATTAATTTTTAACATATACGGTGAGCGGGGGGGAAAAAATGCTAACAATCCAAATAAAAATTGATGATTTTGTTTTTGTCCCCTTGAATAGTTATAAACTCAAGATAACTCTAAACTCCCAAAATAATGATCTATACATTGTAATCTCATCCAACCCTAAATAAAATCCCTCATATGTTTGTATTACCAAAAAAAATCAAATTTATAGGTCCTTACACTGTGACAATACAAATCGCTGTGAATGGCGCTTCCATTCCTTCTATACTCGGCTTTCGGAACCGTGCGTGCTCCCGTCCCGCAGTTTACCACCACATATGGGGTATCAGTACACTCGGACGAATTGGGCACAAGCGTTGCAGTGCGTTTCATCATCATTCCTCAATCATTTAATTTCTTCTGAAAATTTCACAGTTTTTTCCTAAATGAATTCTTTTTCCAAAAAAAAAATTCTATAGTTTCTAAATCGCCAAGGTCCATATTTTTTAACCCATGTGAAACACTTAAAGGGTTAGATAGACTTAATAGAGTTGTTTTTACATACGTATTAGTGGTGAAGTCTAATAGTGGGGTAATTTATGGGGTTTTACTAGTATTTAGAGGGCCCTCAAATCACTTGAAAGCTGAGTTGTCCTCAAAAAGTGAGTTTTGGGGCAATTTTTCATTCATGAAAAAAGGAAAAATCGCACCGAAGTTCTGCACCTCCTAACATCCTAGAAAAATGACCGGCAGCATAAATTATCATCCCACACCTAAATCAGATATTCTGTAAATGCTTAATTAACCACAACTTTTTGGTAGTTTTATACCTCTTTTCTGGAAACCAGAACATTTTCAAACTTTGGAAAATGAAGACTTTTTTACAAACGTTTGCCAAATTTTCCTTTTTTTTTTTTTTTTCTTTCAGACGAACTGCCAAAACTTATCACTTAAATTTTTTATAACTAACATGAAGTACAATTTTCACGAGAAAACAACAATTCTCAAAATCACGGGATATGTTTCACGCTTCCAAGTATATACCAAAATCGTGAGACTTGTCAGATTTGAAAAATCGAGTCTGGTCATTGAGCTGAAAACTAGTGTCGTTGATAAGGGGTTAAAAAAATGTTTCCTAATTGTGAATAATTTCTCATAAATATCAGTAATATGGTCCCTTGAAACAAACGTGTCCCTAGACCCCTGCCACCTCTCCCCGCTGCTGGAGGGATTGCACAAAGAACAATGTTTTTGTTATATGAAATGTCGAGGAGGTACTTGCATGTCCCCACAGCCCTCCTGTGGTAAGATCACTGCATCCAGATGGTCAGAGCAGGACTAAATAGCGCATGTCTGCTACTGCACAAAATGTGAGGTGGTTGACTACATCAATGTAATTCGAAAATGTTATTTACTTCTTACGTCCCTTTCCCCCTGAAACTGATGTTAGACAGACGATCCAGGAGCTACCAAAGATTTTCACACCAACCTCCTCCCGCATAATACCGCATCTTCGATTTGCAATAAGTAGGATTCTTACATCAGTGGGGTGACAACATTTCCTACAACAAACGCTGGTGGAGACCTCCAGGGTCCTCATCCTAGACTTGAAAAAGTCCCACAAAAGTTGAGGGTGTAATGTTGTTCCCTCAATTACCGAGACCGGGATCAAGGTGGATTTTCCACCTATACACAGTAGCCACCAAGAGGTCTTCAATGAGGAATGCTATTTTACCGGCTTTTGCAAAAATGATGACCAAAAAGTGGCAGATAGGTTGACCAGCCCCTGAATAGCTTATCTTTTCTCTTGGACCTTGCATTCTATGCTTTTGCAACCTCATACTTGTCGTTTTATCACCTTACACTACAATTTCTCACCTTATTCCTCTACCAACGTTCTTTTCAAGTTTCACCCCTTTGGTTCCTCTTAAGGCATGTATCTATTACTTATCACTGAGTTACCAACTACAACACCAAGCGCTTTCTTTCGGCCCCTCCTATGAAATGTATTTTTGGTTGTCTTGGGACCACCATAATGTACTTTCATTTATTTTCACATGCAATTATGTTATTTGCTTGTTGTTTGTTTTTTATTTACACACATGTATTTTTTTTTGTCAGTTCTGTCATATTTTTTCCATTTTTGAATGATGTCCACTATACAAGACACTTTATTTGAAGCTTTCCTAGGAAAACTCCGTATTGTGTGTCTCTCGCTTGAAAGGCATGACTACTCTTACCGGTCAATTGGACTTCGGTTTAGTGAGATCACATAAACTTCATTGGAATAAATACATAAACATATTAATAAATACAAAAAGTGTAACAATGAAATCGCAGGCAGCCAAACATTGAGTTGATGACGGTACATGGATACTATAAAACAGTTCGGCGTTCTGGTTGGTATGTTGACAAAAAAAATGCCTGAAAAATTGCAAAGCAAATATGTATATATCTGACAGAATGTAACATCTGTCACCTACATACGTTGGTAGGAGACTCGTCCAACCCGACATAACCCGTTCTCTATAAACTCGAGAAATATAAGAAAAAAATTCCTCCTTCAAGTCTTTCAACCTTGGCTCTAAAACACCAAATCTACATTTCCGATCTCAATCATGCATTAGATCAATACCCGATACCACACAGCGAACCGTTGCCCAACACATTTGCAGACACGAAGTATATTTGATTTCAAGGTCAATACCTTACCCCATTCGGGTTTAAATGAATCAAAAAACCATTCCTTTACAGAAAGGGTTTTCTGTCTCTTACCTTTAATCTTCATCTCTTTTTTTTCATAATCATCATATGAGTTGTAGTATGTCACCTCCTGTCCTTCCGTAATGCCAGCTCTCTAAGACACCTTGCAGCTTCTATACCGTAAACCCAGGCAGCTCATCTCTACTAATTCATACCCTGCCGGCTTCCTTGTGGTCGTTCCATCTTGACACACCACCAGCTTCCGTACTGTAGGTTTCAAGCCATTTTTCAGGACATTTTTTTATTTTTTTTCAACATACCAACCGGAACTCCGAACTGTTTTATTATACCATGGACCGTCCTCCAACTCAATGTTTGGCTGTGATTCCAATTGTTACACTTTCTTTGTATTTTAATATTTTTTATGGTATTTATTCCAATGAATTTTATTGATCTCACTACTTCCTAAGTCCTTGACGTAAATAGGCATGCCCCTTTGTGACCAACTTACCTTTAAATACCTATGTTTCTTGTCTATGAATAGGAACCCGATGAAACGCTCGGTTCGCGGGCGCGAAACGCGCTGTTCTAATTCTTTTTTATTTTATTTTTTTTACATGTATTTAGTTATGTATTTTACCATAAAATAAAAGTAACTTATCTTTGTCAAATCTCCATCGCCGAACAATCGCTCATCACCTACACTATTTGGATCTTCGTACTCTAATCTTACCCGGGAACTGTCCTCCTCCACTTGAAACGGAACACTCCCAGGGCGAGGCGCAGGAACAATCCACACGTGTATATAAAAATACAACCCCAAGCTCGCATGGGAGTTGTGCCCAGCGCATCCCTTCAGAGGTTACGTAGTTCCTGACCTATTATACCATCACTGTTAATACAATCCTACTCCTATAAGAGCGCCCTTCTCTCCTTTTTCTCCACTCAGCTTGAAAATAGAACGCCCGGATTTGCTCTAGATGTGTACCTTTCCTTTTCAGAACGAGGGCACTTTCTTTTATATTTATTTCTGTATACTTACCACTTCCTTAAGTAATCATCTCGTCACTTGTACCTGTACAAATGTATATACAGGGTTATTTGTCCTTTTCTGGTGTTTATAAACATTTGAGTTACCTATAAGGTTTGTATTGTAAAACACATACTCTACTTCCACATCGTTGATCTTGCTTGTTTCTAGCATCTGTATATTCATTAGGTGGTCTTTTGGTAATTGTTTAATATTTTTGTATTTTGCAAACAATATATATTTTAGTTCAAATTTTTACCTGCTGTGACTCGCTGTGGGCCTTGGGAGAAACTTTTTCGCTGGTCCCCCTTTTTTTCCCCGCACTCTGCTTTGCCCATTCTTTTATATACTCTGTATTGTACACCACATTATTTCGCCAGCGTCATGGTGTTGGTTCTTTATAATAAACTTTCGTATTTTTAGAATTTATTCTGATATCTATCTATATTTTTTCATCTTGTCACTATTTTTTTTTATAGTATAGATACTCTGATATGGCGACTCTAGTTCGGTTTGTGGTGATACAACACCAATTTTGATCTTGTATTTACTCTTGGTATTTATACTGGTATTTCTATGCTTTATGCGCTGATATGGTATCTACACCTCTGTATTTGCACAATGGTTGATATATTTACCTTTATCGATTAACATTCGTCACTTTAATAGTGTATACATAATTTTATATATTACAGTGTTTTATTACCATACATTTTGAAAACTGGAAATATGATTACGACTACTCACTTCATACTTAATGACAATCAGTCTTAATACCTATCTTATATAAAAATGTTTTTCTATTTTGGTCATTATTCTTTATATTATAGAACAGTGGATTGGCTAACCTATGGCACTGGTGCTAAGGTGGCACTCAGAGATCCCTTTCTGTGGGCACTCGGCCTCACCAGAGATACCTCCAGTATGAACTGCAGTCCAGACAACCCAGGACTTGCTTGCACAAGCTATTTTAAAAGTGACAGCTCTACTTGGGACTATTTGGCTGCTTTATTGTCCTCAGAGTAACTGCTAATCAGGAAAACTGTGACAGGATAATTGAGTATAATCACGGGCGGGCAACTTAAATTTTCTGTGTTGTCCCTGGGGTGGGTTGCGATAGAATAAGCGGTTCCTTTGTTGTAGTTTGGGCGCGGCTCATGGGGCCGTCTCAAAAGGTTGCCATCACTGGTATAGAATATCTTCATATGGGCTACTTTAATTTTTTTTAAAAAGTATTATTTTTTGGCATTTTTTTGACATTTTATACATTATATAGACAAAACGAAGAACAAGATTGGTTCTGTCACATATTTCCGGCCCCCCCGGGTGGTCCCCCATTAACAGATTATTTACAAACAGCCTGGTAACATCAGTTCTGGGGCTTCTGCGTTTCAAAACTAACCCCTGAGGGATATTACACGTAAATGACAGCAGGATAACTGCGCATACATCTTGATACAACACACAAATAACTATTGAACAAATACATCATCAACAACCACAATGCGTTCTTTAATTGGTGGTTCTACAACACCAATTATTTAATCTTTTGATTTATTCTCGGATCTGCACTGGGCTTTTATGTCTCTATGCGCGGTATGTAACCTGTACCGCATACTATGTCATATAAATTATAATTTTAGGATTTCTTTATATATATTTTTCTAATATTGCATGCGCTGATTTCGCACTAATATCTTGTACTTAAACAATAGGTTGATATACCTTTACCTTATCTATTAACTACCTGTCACTTTATAGGGTTTATATAATTTTACATATTTACATAGGTTTCAGTACCATACAGTTTTGAATCTGGTAACAAATTTTTCCATTTTCAAACAACTTGGACTGTGTTTTGATGCCGGACCGCTATTTTGAACGCTGGAAACGCACATGACCCCGGCATGTGACATACTTCGGTCGGCGACCACTACACACTGGGGTTATAGAAAGTCGATTTTCTCTCCATATTTGACCTCTAAGTCCAGTAGAAATGAGTGTTTTTCTATGTGCGCGCCATTTGGCATCTTTATTCTTTTTTTATTTCTCTTTTCTTTTTGCTTGGGACCCGCTATTTGGTGGGCGGGGCTGGCATCCGTTGTGATTTCACTACCGGTTTTCCTCCTCCCAATCCACAGCGACTATAAAGGTAGACAAAGTGGTTCCATGGATACCCCTGAGGAAGCCTTCTTGTTCCTCTCTCTGTGTTTCTCATGGGCCAACTTGACTCACTATATGACGGGAATATCATGTAAATCTTTCATCATGTATCATGTCTGAGATTGAACTTTGCACATGCACCTTTCTCTGCTCAATGTTATTTATTTTTCTCTGATGTTCTATATTGGAATTATTTTTCTATTGGGCACATCAGTACATTGGGCCATCCAGTTATATCTTTCATTTGGCCCTGCAATCGGAGTTGTACTGTAAAGCTTTTATAGCTTTTTTTATATGTTTTTAATATCTGTATTATTTTATAAGTATTTATAGTATTTTTTTGTCCTATATACACACATCTTCTTTTTTCCTTTTCTTGTATACGGCAGGACCACATACGCATGTCTGGCTACTCTGCTGCAAACTGTGGAGGTGGTCATAACCAAGAGCTATCTCGTTTCTAAGGGTACAACATGACACATTTATGAGTAATTATCTTCTACAAAGGAACATTTTGTTTAATAACCTCCAATGGAAGAAATGTTTTATATATGGCAAATTAATGAAACTGAAGGTTAATACCCGACGAGAACACCCCTTTAAGTGCCATCCTGGATGAGCTTGCTACCTGAGCTTCTGTCTGTGTTGTGATACACTACTTCATGGGAGTGACGGATCCATGAACAAAACAAATAAAGAAATGGTCTACCTGCAGAACCCCTTTGCACAACAGCATGAGAAATTGTTTCCAGAAGTGTGAATGACGTGGAGTTACATTGTTGTGTTCAAACCCCTAATTGATGCAATAGTATGTCGGCGACGGCAAATTAGTATGCAGTAGCTGACGGACTGAGTCCGCTACATACGCAGCATATTGCAGGCTAAAACGCCGCCGGCAAACTGCCGCCATTTTGCCACAGTATCTTAATAGCAAATAGCACTAAAAAAGGTCTCAATTGGGGAAAGTAATAAAAAAAAAAAAGATCAAATAAGTTGTACAGTACTTCCCCTTTGCCCCTTCCCACTCCTTCTCCCTTAAACACTTTATGATAGATTGATACAGTGCTGCTATGTATCTGATTAGACTGTTTATACTTCCCCCTGCAAGGGTCATTTTGTTTTGGCCGGTCTATGGAAGGCGCTTTAGGTTTCCTGATCACTAGTTTGGGGAAACTAAGAAGCGTACCGTACCCAAATGGTCATAATGAAAACACAGTCTTCATCCCTAAGAAAAAAGACATCCTGTAGTAGAAAATGTTATTGGTGTCAAAATCTGGTAATTACTAATGGTGATTGTGGTTAAAAATTATTTTAGAAAATTGTTTACATTTTTTAATCCATTAAAATACAATAAAAACCCATAAATTTTTTATAGTCCCTTGATCCCGCCAACCCAAAAGAGCCACATAAAGTACACAGTGAAAAGCGCCTACAAGTATATAGTGCAAATTGTTTTTTGGTAATTTTTTAAAAACACAGTCATAGGAATTATAAATTTGTTAGGCCAAAACAAGCCCTGATCCAGCTCTGTAATTGAAAAAAAAAAAGTGGAAACTCAAAAAGTCATCAGCCTTAGTGTCCAGTATTTTCCTTTCCATTATATTTCTGAGCAGTGTAGAAACACAGTAAAGAGTACAATACAGGCATGAACAAAAAAGATTTCCAATAAGAGGCTTATTTCAGACCATGTATAGATTCGCTCCCCCGACCACCTTCATGAACTAATAGCAGAATAAGACAATAGATTGGAATCACCTTGCCAATTTTATTTGCATTATAGATTTCATTGATGGAATATAAGGAGGTAAGGAATTGTAAAAAAAATTTCCACACGCATCATCCAACAAATGGGACTGGAAACAGTAAATTTGAAGTTTTTTCTCCCTCTTGGTGCGTTGAGTTATATAGGCGAAGAGTGGGGGTAAAGGGAAAATAAGGGGTGCTAAGCTGGAACTCGAAAAATTCCTGGATATTTCGCTCCTTCTAGCTGTTTCTCCTAAATTGTGTGTATAATTTTTTTTCCTACAGGTTTTTTTTTTTTTCTTTTTATCTTACGAGTCATTCTGTGTATTTTTGGGCCACTGGCGCATTTCCATGAAAAAAAATTCTGTGACTGTTGTAGTCTTTATCTGTGTTGTTTGTAATTAAATTTGATATTTTAGTCAGTGAGAAAAGAACTTCAACTCTTCCCTTTTCGCTGTTTCAGTTCGCATTTTTTTGGGTCGGTGTGGAATCTTTTTTTTTCACCCATTCGCTTACCGTCCTATAATTTCCCTGCCCATCATGAAATTTTCAATATGCAAATAAAATTGGCATTATTCCAATCTATTGTCGTTATTCTGCTATTACAACCCGGACCCCACATCATGATGGGGGGGTACTGGCATCTATACATTGGTCCTTGGAAATAAGTCCTCTTATGGAAACCTTTTTTTGTCAGGGGCCGGGAGGGAGCGAGACGGGGGAGCACGGCGCAGGAAAGAGAAGGGAAGGGAAAGAGACGGACACGGAAGGCGGATGGCCCTGTGGGAGGGTCCACTTTTTTTGTTTCAATTACAGAGGCTGTATCAGGGCTTGTTTTTGTGGGGGGGCATAACAATTCTAATTCCTAATGACTGTGTTTTTAAAAAATTACCAAAAAACACATGTACTGTGTTGCACAATGTGGGGGTTGTTAAACAACTGATGTATGAGTTAATTGTTGGACGTGATTGCCCTTTGTTCTGGGACCTATGGGCCAAGGCAGCTTTGCAAAGTTCCCCAGAGAACCCAGTCAACTCTGTTGATGGAAATCCTGAGGAAACACCAGGGTTCCCTCTGAATGTCCTAATAGGGGAGAATGAGGAAGATTCAACTTCAGAGGAGGCAGCTGTCCCTGACTTAAATGTATCCAGGGAAAATTTTGGCACAGCCCAACTCCGGGACATGACCTTAAAAGGGGCGCTAGAGAATGTTACAGTGTTAAATGGGGCTGCTCAAGAACCTGGGGCAGACAACCGGTACCCACATTTTGCCCTGAATCAGGACCTTTTATATCGGGTGACTAAAATAAGGGATGAGATAGTGGAGCAGCTACTAGTCCCAGGGCCGTATAGACTTATGGATATGGCCCATTCACATGTGTTGGGAGGTCACCTAGGGGTGGATAAAACACTTGAGAGGGTACTACAACGATTCTATTGGCCAGGTTGTTACCGGGAAATCAGAGATTACTGTCAATCCTGCCCTATCTGCCAGATCACATCCCCAGTGGCACATTTCCGCAGCCCTCTGGTCCCTTTGCCAATTATTGAGGTCCCATTTGAAAGAATAGCAATGGACCTGGTAGGACCCTTAGTGAAGTCAGCTCGGGGGCATCAGTACATCCTAGTCATTGTGGATTATGCAACACGTTACCCCGAGGCTGTCCCCCTAAGGAACCCCTCCTCCCGTAATATTGCCAGGGAGTTGTTCTATGTTTTTTCCCGTGCAGGGATTCCCAAGGAGATCTTAACGGACCAGGGAACCCCGTTCATGTCAAAGGTGATGAGGGAACTGTGTAAGGTGTTAAAAGTCACCCAGTTGCGCACATCAGTGTACCACCCCCAGACAGATGGTCTTGTGGAGCGATTTAATAAGACCCTGAAAGCCATGCTGAAAAAGGTGGTAGAGAAGGATGGGCGAGACTGGGACTGTCTTTTACCATATCTTTTGTTTTCAATTAGAGAAGTGCCCCAATCCTCCACCGGGTTTTCACCCTTTGAATTACTTTATGGCAGGCACCCCAGAGGTCTCTTAGATGTGGCAAAAGAAACTTGGGAAAGTGAGGTTACACTATATAAGAGTGTGGTTGAGCATGTAGCTCAGATGCAGGAAAGGATGTCCAGGGTGATGCCAATTGTAAAGGAGCATCTTCTCCAGGCCCAAGAGTCACAAGCCAGGGTCTATAATAGATCTGCTCGTGTGAGACAGTTCCATCCAGGAGATCGCATACTGGTGTTAGTCCCTACTGTGGAGAGCAAGTTCCTAGCAAAATGGCAGGGGCCCTATGAGATAGTGGAAAAGGTTGGGGAGGTCAACTATAGGGTCCATCAGCCAGGGAAGAGGAAGCCCTTCCAGATCTATCATGTCAATCTGATCAAACCCTGGAAAGAGAGAGACCCCCCTGAGGCTTCTTGCCTAGTGACTCAATCGGAGTCAGCCATCGAAGCCGTAAAAATTTCAGAGACCTTATCCCCTTCCCAAAAACAACATTGTAGGGAAATGCTGCAGAGGAACAAGGATCTCTTCACAGAAAGCCCTGGTTGTACTAATGTGATAGAACATGAAATCCTCACAGAGCCTCATGTCAGGGTAAATTTAAAGCCATACAGGATCCCTGAGGCTCGTAGGGAGGTAATCTCCAAAGACGTCCACAGGATGTTAGAACTGGGAGTGATTGAGAGGTCCAAAAGTGGGTGGTCCAGCCCCATAGTGTTAGTGCCAAAGCCAAATGGTGAATGGAGATTTTGCAACGACTACCGCAGACTCAATGAGGTATCCACAGTGGATGCTTACCCCATGCCCAGGGTGGATGAGCTAATAGAGCAATTAGGGCCAGCCAGGTACATCAGCACCCTAGACCTTACTAAGGGGTATTGGCAGATTCCATTGTCTAAAGAGGCTAAGGGAAAAACTGCTTTTTCCACACCTGAGGGGAGTTTCCAGTACGTTCGAATGCCATTTGGGTTGCAGGGGGCCCCTGCCACTTTCCAGAGAGCCATGGACCAGGTTCTACGTCCTCACAGGAAGTATGCAGCAGCGTACTTGGATGATATTGTCATTTTCAGTCATGACTGGGAAAGTCACCTCATCAAGCTTCAGGCTGTCCTGAATTCTCTAAGAAGGGCTGGATTTACAATTAATCCAAATAAATGTGCCCTAGGAATGGATGAAACCCGGTACCTGGGTTACATAGTGGGAAGAGGGGAAATTAAACCCCAACTGAATAAAGTGGAAGCTATTCAGAATTGGCCCCGCCCACTTAACAAGAAACAGGTCCGGGCATTTCTAGGAATTGTGGGATACTACAGGCGATTTGTCCCCAGGTTTGCAGAGATAGCAGTTCCTTTGACTGACCTTACAAAGGCTACAAAGTCGGCAATGGTGCAGTGGTCTCCAGAAGCAGAGGGGGCTTTTAAAGAGTTAAAGGAAGCCTTGTGTAGTCAACCAGTGTTGATAGCTCCTGACTTCTCCCGCGAGTTTGTGGTCCAGACAGATGCGTCTGATGTAGGTCTGGGTGCAGTTATGTCTCAAGTAGTCAATGGGGAAGAGCACCCAGTAATTTATCTTAGCAGGAAACTGTCCCCAGCGGAGAGAAATTATGCCATCATTGAGAAAGAATGTCTGGCCATAAAGTGGGCACTAGACTCCCTCAGGTACTATTTATTGGGAAGGAGGTTCAAACTAGTGTCAGACCATGCCCCACTAAGATGGATGCGGGAGAAGAAGGGAAAAAATGCCCGGGTCACCCGCTGGTTCCTGGCCCTACAAGATTTTTCTTTCACAGTGGAGCACAGGCCAGGAAAAATGCAGGGAAATGCAGACGCCCTGTCCAGGGTGCATAGTCTGGTGGCTAAAGGTGCCAAAACCCCCGGCTTTTGTCAGAGGAGGGGGGTATGTGAGAAGGTACAAGGGGCCATTATTGATGGCAGATATGTGTCACCGAGGTGCCTGGCCTCAGTGAAGTGAGCCGGTTAATGTTTGGTCAGGAACCTTAGGTTTCTGACAATTGTTAATGTAGCAAAGCTGCTTAATGCAGTTGATCCGGGCCGGCTTTCATTGGAGTAGTCAAGAGCAGGGTGGGTGACTACTCCCACATATCCAGGCCAGGTTTTGGCTGAGAGATAAAGCCAGGAAGCTCAGGTGAGCTGGGGGATGTGTGTTTGCAGTCTGGAAGTCTCTGCTATACTGCATGCAGAGCTGGAGGTGTTACACAGCCAAGGATCAGCAATAGTGACATTGTTTGGTTATGCTGCTGGATGGAGACACAACCTACAAAGGACTGTGAGTCAAGCCTGTTTATATGGACTGTATTTTCTGTTATATGCTGAAGCAAGCGATTCTGTTTCTTTAAACTGTTTTGGAAAGAAATAAAACAGCTACCTGGACTGTTACTGAAGTTGCCATTTGAGTTGATCCCCTACAGTGCCCATAAAACCTAGTCAATTCTGAAAATATGGAAAATCGGTAATTCGATTTGTAAGCCGTGTGACATCAAAATAAATTATCCAGACATTTCAAAAATGATGAAAATGTAAAGTAGACATATGGGAAATGTTATTCAGCAACTTATTTAGGTGGTAAATCTATCTGCCTGAAAACACAATGGCAATTTTTAAAAAAAAATAATTTCTTTTGTAAATAAACCCAAAACTTATCAGCCAAAATTTACCACTAAAATGAAGTACAACATGTGGGGAAAAACAATCTCAGAATCGCTTTGATAAGTAACAGTGTTCAAGAGTTGTAACCATATAAAGAGACACATGTCAGAATGCAAAAAATTGGGCTGAGCCTTAAGCTACAAAATGGCCTTAAGGGGTGTCCTTAAGGGGTTAATATATAGGCCAGTATGAACTACGCAGGTCAAGGGGTTTACCCTACATGTGTATTACCACTATGGTGGCTTCATAGAAGGTATCAGGCAGCAAAGACACTTCCCAAGCATATCTGAAGTTCGCAAGCAGTTGGGCTAATCTCCTGTACCTGTCTTCTGTACCACTCCGACGGGATCCCATCAGGACCCGGCGCTTTGCTGGGAGCCAGAGAGGAAATCTCATGTGATATCTTCTCAACTGTCAGAGGGACCCCAGAATGTCCCTGTCAACCGCCTCCAGTACCCTGTATTAAGGCATGGATATCCACAAAGTTCCCTGAGGGGTTTAGGTGCATGGAGTGTAGCTGAAAGGGAAGAGATATACTCACTAGGATCTATACCCCCCTTGCATGAGTCGAGTATACAGAATGATACGTGTGAACGATCCAGGTTCTCTTCAAGGCTAATGTCCTATGGCCCCTCATTTTTCAGGAGACACACCTAAGTGTGTCTGGATTATGGGTTTTGAGAAAGTTATCCGATTGAGGACCGGCCCTTTCCTGGTTTTTCATTTCCATTTTTCACTCCCCACCTTCAAAAATCTATAACTTTTTTATTTTTACACTTAAAAAGCTGTGTGATGGCTTGTTTTCTGTGAAACAAATTGCACTTTATAATTATGGTATTGAATATTCCACACCATGTACCGGGAAGCGGGAAGAAAATTCCAAATGCAGTGAAAATGGTGAAAAAACGCATTTTCGCCATTTTCTTGGGGGCTTGGATTTTACGGCTTTCACTTTCTGCCCGAAATGACATGTCTACTTTATTCTTTGGGTTGGTACGATCACGGGGATACCAATTTGTATAGGTTTTATAATTTTTTCATATATTTACAAAAATTAAAACCTGTACAAAATTTTTTTTTTTTATTTTGCCATCTTCTGGCGCTAATAACTTTTTTATACTTTGTTGTGTACGCGAGCTGTGGGTGTGTACTTTTTTGCGACATTTGATATATTTTAATGATGTAATTTTTAGGACTGTACAACCTTTGATCATTTTTTATAGATTTTTAAAATATTTTTCAAAATGGCAAAAAGTGCCATTTTCTATTTTACTTGGGGCGCTATTTCCTTTTCGTTACAGGGTTAACGCAGTGAAAAACAGTTAGTATATTTTGCCAGGTATTTTGCAGACGCATTGATACTAATGTGTTTATGATTTTTACTGTTTATTATAGGGAAAGGGGGTGGATTTGAATTTTTTTTTTTTTTTTACTATTTTTCATTCAGACTCCCTAGGGCAGTGATGGCGAACCTTTTAGAGGCTGAGTGCCCAAATGCAACTCAAACCCAACTTATTATAGCAAAGTGCCAGAAGACAAAATTTAAAAAAACCCACATAGGTGTTTAATATAGGGACTCCTGTAATAAACGTTAAAAAATCCTGGCAGTGTACTGTTGTCCGCCGCTCGCCTAAACTTGTTGTATACTGTTCAGGGGAAGGATTGGGGCAGAGCTCAGGTACACCTGCAGCGATAACCAGCATTATAGAGAGAATTGCCCCCTTTTAATATTGATGTATTTTATTTTTAGCTATGTCATATGTCACATATAGGGTCTGCTGACCTTTATAGTGACCCCAATCCCAGTGGTGTAACAAGACACCAGGGCCCTGTTAGATAGATAATCATTTTCTCATACATAGAGTAGATAGGAGAGATGATAGAGTAGATAGATAGATAGATATAGATAGCATAGAGAAGATAGATCGATAGATAGATAGATAGATCAATAGATAGATATGATCAAGATAGATAGATACATAGATAGATAGATACATAGATACATAGATCATCGATAGATGATACATAGATTAGATAGATACATAGACATAGATAGATACCATAGATAGATATATTACATAGATAGATAGATCATAGATAGATATAGTACCGATAGATAGATACAAATGATACATAGATAGATACATATAAGATAGATACATAGATAGATTAGAGAGAGATACATAGATTATAGTAATCCATACATACATAGATAGTATAGAGAGACAGAGAGACAGATACATAGATAGATAGATACATAGATAGATAGATACATACATAGATATGAGAGAGACGATACATAGATAGATACATATACAGCATACATAATAGATATGAGAGAGACAATACATAGATAAGATACATACATACATACATACATAGATAGATATGAGAGAGACAGATACATAATAGATCATACACATACACATACTACATACATAGATATGAGAGAGCAGAGAGACAGATACATAGATAGGGGCGGATGAGCTGATGCTATACTATACTTTTTTATGGTCATTTAATTACCTTTCTATATATCTGCAGCAGCTACATGCGCCCGGGCTCTGGGTGATTCCTCTTCCCTCCTCTCCTCTCCTCCTCTCCTATTGGGCTGGTCGGGTCAGGTGACCAGCCCTCTGTTTAGTCCCCTCCAGCTTTAAGTGGGGAAGGCAAAGCAATGACTGTCCTTCCTTGCTACATTACTGTGCTCAGGGGTCCCAAAAGAGCACATGGAACAGTGACAGCTGCTGGACCCCTGTATCAAGGGCCAATCCTTATGCCCTGCCCAATTCTGCCCAATTCTATTATGTGGGACAACTGTATCATGCTGCTCTCTCTCTCTCCCCGCAGTGGTTTCTATGGGAACCCACAATATACATTCATGCTCCCGACAGCTGGAGGTGCGTGCCCACAGAAGACAGCTCTGCGTACCGCTGTGGCACGCGTGCCATAAGTGTTCGCCATCGCTGCCTAGGGTTTGACCACGTCTTTTGGATTATTTTTTACCTTACACAATGGTAACTATATATCCATAAACCAAGCTGAGATAATAAAAGTCCCGTTTAGATGTGCGCCAATGTATTAGCCGCACAGTAACAGGGCCCTTCATGCTTCATAAGAATGAGAGTGAGAACGTCATAACATAGGTGTAAATAATGGAGGATGGTGTGAAATAAAAACATGTTCTGGAATGAACGTGTGTGTTTTTGGTGTTACATATAGCTTTATGGACATGTTCTGGATTGCAGTGTTAATATATAATAGCGACATTAGGCGAAGAGGATCGAATGTTCATTGCATCAGTCAGTTTTCGCAAAAAAAAAAAAAACTATCACAAAATAAAAGCCAATAAGAGAAAGTATGTTCTTAGATAGTTCTGGATAGAAGAGGGTTAAAAACCATGACTATTAGTTGATGTTATTTATGTAGTAACATATGAAGTGAATGAGGGCTATATCTCTGGCTCTGTGACACATAGAACCTCACTTCTTTTTCCTTATGAAAGAAGAGAGTCTCCTCTTTTATATTAATCTAAATTTGCACCTGATATTCTCACTTTAAACCTGAATATCTCTCGATCCATGGCACCTAGAAACACAATTTTAGATTAATTTGAAATAAGCAACTCTCCTCCTCTTTCAGGGGCAAATGCCTACTTTGCCTACCAATAGAGCCGACTCTGGATCTATGGGAGGAAGGTTATTTTGCTTAATTGGAAGCCTCCAAAGCTCCTCACGTTAGCCAAATGCATCTAGCTGATAGATACGGAACTTACAATTTATAAACTCACTTACACAGCTAGAGGTACTCCAGAGACCAGACTGCTTCAGGAGGGGAGGAGGAATATCTGTGTGACATGTGAATGTGTGCTCTCCGCCTTGGGAAAGGGGTGCCTCTTATGGGGCAACTACCTCTCTACTGTTGCTTCACTGGCTAATGCAATTGTCTCATGTTGATATTTTCACGCTGATAGCTTAATTTCCATCATTGTACCTTGTACTTCCCCCAGGCAGATGTTTGCCTTTTTGCACGGTTGTATTCTTAAAAAATGAAAATAATGCCTTTAACAAAAAAAAAACAATCATTAAATTAAAATAATCATTAATTATACATGACCCTCTCCCAGTTTTATTAATTAATCAAACTGATCACTGTCTCAGTATCTGCTCAATACTCTGGTGCTGACAGAAACAGCTAACTTTCTTGCTACAGCTTGTACTTAAAGGGGTATTCTCGTCTGGGCATTCACATTCAGTTTAATTAATCTGCCATATATAAACATTTCTTCAATTGGATGTTATTAACCCCTAGTACGGAAGCTGTGTGGTGTCAAGATGGAACTACCACTACGGAAGCCGGCTAGGGTCTGAATTAGTAGAGATTTTGAGCTGCCTGGGGTTTACATGTATAGAAGCTGCAAGGTGTCTTAGCGGAGCTGGCGTTACGGAAGCCGGGAGGTGACATACTACAACTCAATCTGATGTATGGAAAAAAAGAGACTGAAGATTCAAGGTAAGAAGACAGAAACCCTTTCTTTAAAGGATGGTTTCGTTTGCTTCATTTAACCCTAATGGGGATAATGTATTGAGCTTGAAACTCCAATATACTTCGCGTCTGCAAAGTGTTTGGAAACGGTTCGCTGTGGTATCGGTTATATGATCTATAGGCATGATTGAGATCGGAAATGTAGATTTTGGATGTTTTAGAGCACAATGTTTGGAAAGACCTTGAAGTAGGAATTTTTTCTTTATATTTTCTCGATGTTTATTGAGACGGTTATGTAGCGGCTGGACGGTCCTACCAACGTATTGTAGGTGACAGATGTTACATTCTGTAAGATATATCACATATTTGCTTTGGCAATTTTTCAGGCATTTTTTTTTTTCAACATACCAACCAGGAACGCCGAACTGTTTATTAGTATCCATGTACCGTCCTCCAACTCAATGTTTGGCTGCGATTCCAATTGTTACACTTTTTTGTATTTATTAATATTTTTATGTATTTATTCCAATGAATTTTATGTGATCTCACTAATCCTAAGTCCAATTGACCGGAAATAGTCATGCCCCTTGTGACCAAGCTTACCTTTAAATACCGATGTTTCTTGTACTATGATATGAACCAGATGAAGCGCTCGGTTCGGGCGCGAAACGCGCTGTTCTAATTCTTTTTTATTTATTTTTTTACATTTATTTATTTATGTATTTTACCATAAAATAAAAGTAACTTATCTTTGGCAAAGTCTCCAGCGCCGAACAATCGCTCAATACCTACCACTATTTGGATCTTCTTACCGGGAACTGTCATCCACTTTGGAAACGGAACACTCCCAGGAGCGAGGCAGCAGGAACAAGCCACCACGTGTATATAAAAATACACCCCAAGCTCGCATTGGAGTTGTGCCCAGCAGCACAACTTCAGAAGTTAGTAGTTCCTAGACTATTATACCAATCACTGTTAATAACAATACTACTCTATAGGAGCGCCCCTTCTCTCCTTTTATCTCCACTCCAGCTTGAAAATAGAACGCCCGGATTGGCTCTAGATTTGTACCTTTCCTTTTCAGAACGAACAACTTTCTTTATATTTATTTCTGTATACTTACCAATCCTTAAGTATCATCTCGTCACTTGTACATGTACAAATGTATATACAGGGTTATTTTTCCTTTTCTGGTGTATTATAATACATATGGTGTACCTATATAGGTTTATTGTACACATATCTCTACTTCCACATCGTGTGATCTTGCTTGTTTCTATGCAATCTGTATATTCATTAGGTGGTCTTTTGTAATTGTTAATATTTTGTATTTGCAAAAAATATATGATTTAGTTACAATATTTTTACCTGCCTTTGACTCGCTGTGGCTTGGGAGGAGAACTTTTAGTCGCTGGTCCCCTTTTTCGCCTGCTTGCCCATTCTTTTATATACAGGCAGTCCCCGGGTTACATACAAGATAGGGTCTGGAGGTTTGTTCTTAAGTTGAAATTGTATGTAAGTCGAAACTGTATATTTTATAATGGAAGTTCTAGACAATTTTTTTTCTTTTGCCCCAGTGACAATTGGAGTTTCAAAATTTTTGGTGTAATTGGACCAAGAATTATCAATAAAGCTTCATTACAGACATCTTACAGCTGATCATTGCAGTCTGGGACTATAGTAAAGCATCCAGAGAGCTTCACCAGAGGTCACATGGGGCAGAGGGGTCCATCTGTAACTATGGGTTGTCTGTAAGTCGGGTGTCCTTAAGTAGGGGACCGCCTGTACTCTGTATTTACACCACATATATTTCGCCAGCTCGTGGTGTTAGGTTTCTTTATAAATAATCTTCGTATTTTTCGAATTTATGCCTGATATCTATATATTTTTCATCTTGTCACTATTTTTTTTATAGTATAGAATACTCTATATATGCGACTCTAGTCGGTGGGTGATACAACACCAATTTTTGATCTTTTATTTACTCTTGGTATTTATACTGGTATTTCATATGTCTTTATGCGCTGATATGTATATACACTCTGTATTGCACAATAGTTGATATATTTACCTTTATCTATTAACTATTCGTCACTTTAATAGGGTTATACATAATTTTATATATTACAGTAGGTTTATTACCATACAGTTTGAACTTGGAAATAATGATGACGACTACTCACTTCATATCTTAATAGACATCAAGTCTTATATACCTATCTATATAAAAAAATGTTTTTCTATTTTGTCATTATTTCTTTATAGTATAGAACAGTGATGGCTAACCTATGGACTGGTGCCAGAGGTGGCACTCAGAGCCCTTTCTGTGGGCACTCAGGCCATCACCAGAGATAACTCCAGGTATGAACCTGCAGTCCCAGACAACCCAGGACTTGCTGTGCACAGAGCTATTTTAAAGTGACAGCTCTACTTGGGACTATTTTCTGCTTTATTGTCCTCAGAGTACTGCTATCAATGAAAACTGTGACAGAGAAGGGAGTATAAATCACAAATTAAATTTCTGTGTTGGCACTTTGCGATAAATAAGCGGGTCTTTGTTGTAGTTTGGGCACTCAGCCTCTAAAAGGTTTGCCATCACTGGTATAGAATATCTTATATATGCGTGACTTTAATTTTTTTTAAAAAGTATTTATTTTTGCAGTTTTTTGAAATTTTATACAATTATAATAGACAAAACCGAAGAACAAGATTGTCTGTCACATATTTCCTTCCCCCCATTACAGGATTATTATACAACAGCCATGGTAACAGTCAGGTTCTTGCTGCGTTTCAAAACTACCTGAGGGATATTACACAGTAAATGACAGCAGGATACTGCAGCAGACATCTTGATACAACACAAATAACTATTGACACAAAGACAATCAGTCACACACAATGCGTGACTTTAATTGGTGGGTTATACAACACCAATTCTTTATCTTTTGATTTATTCTCGGTATCTGCACTGGTATTTTATGTCTCTATGCGCCGGTATGTATATCCTGTACCGCATAATATGTCATATATTATAATTTTAGGATTTCTTTATATATATTTTCTATATTTGCATGCGCTGATTCGCAATATATATCTTGTACTGTACAATAGGTGATATACTTACCCTTATCTATTAACTACCTGTCACTTTAATAGGGTTGTATATAATTTTACATATTACAATAGGTTCATTACCATACAGTTTGAATCTGGTAACAAATTTGTTACCATTTTCAAACACTTGGACTGTGTTTTGATGCCTGACCGCTATTTGAACGCTGGAACGCACATGACCCGCATGTGACATACTTCCGGTCGGCGAACACACTACACACTGGGGTTATAGAAAGTCGATTTTCTCTCCAGTATTTGACCTCTAAGTCCAGTAGAAATGAGTGCTCTATGTGCGCCATTCCGGCATCTTTAATTCTTTTTTATTTCTCTTTTCTTTTGCTTGGTACACGCTATTTGGTGGGCGGGGCTGGCATCCGTATGTGATTTCACTACCGGTTTCTCCTCCCAAGCCACAGCGACTATAAAAGGTAGACAACGTGGTATCCATGGATATCCCCTGAGGAAGCCTGCTTGTTCCTCTCCTGTGTTTCTCATGGGCCAACTTGACTCACTATATGACGGTAATATCATGTAAATCTTTCATCATGTCATCATGTCTGTAGAATTGAACTTTGCACCAATGCACTTTCTCTGCTCCAATGTTTATTGATTTTTCTGATGTTACTATATTGAATTATTTTTCTATTGGAGCACATCAGTACATTGCCATCCAGTTATATCTTTCATTTGGCCCTGCAAATAGGATTTGTACTGTAAAGCTTCTTATAGCTTTTTTAGTGTTTTTAATATCTGTATTATTTATAAGTATTTATAAGTATTTTTGTCCTATATACACACATCTTCTTTTTTCCTTTTCTTGTACAGGCAGGACTAAATAGCGCATGTCTGGCTACTGCTGCCAAAATGTGAGGTGGTCATAACCAAGGAAGCTATCTCGTTTCTAAGGGACAACATGACTACATTTATGAGTAATTATCTTCACAAAGGAACATTTTTTTTTAATAACATCCAATTGAAGAAATGTTTATATATGGCAAATTAATGAAACTGAATGTGAATACCCAGACGAGAACACCCCTTTAAGTGCCATCCTGGATGAGCTGTGCTACCTGAGCTTCTTCTGTAGGTTGTAGACACTACTTCATGGTAGTGACGAGAGCAATGACAAAACAAATAAAGAAATGGTCTACCTGCAGAACCACTTTGCACAACAGCAGGAGAAATTGATTCACAGAAGTGTGAATGACTTGGAGTTACATTGTGTGTTTCAACCCCTAATTGATGCAATAGTATGTCGGCGAGCGGCAAAATTAGTATGCAGTAGGCTGACGGACTGAGTCCTCTACATACAGCCAGCATATTGCAGCTAAACGCCGCCGGCAAAACTGCCGCCATTTTGCCACAGTATCTTAATAGAAAATAGCATCTAAAAAAGGTCTAAATTGGGGAAAGTAATAAAAAAAAAAAAATGATCAAAAAGTTGTACAGTACTTCCCCTGTGCCCCTTCCCCACTCCTTCTCCCTTACACTTTATTGCTAAATTGATACAGTAGCTGGCTATGTATCTGATGAGACTGTGTTATACTTCCCCCTGCAAGGGGCATTTGTTTTGCCGGTTCTATTGTAAGGCGTCTTTAGGTTTCCTGATCAATAAAGGTTTGGGGAAACTAAGAAGCTGTACCGTACCCAAAATGGTCATAATGAAAACACAGTCTCATCCCGAAAAAAAAAAAAATCCTGTAGTAGAAAATGTTATTGGTGTCAAAATATGGTAATATACATAATGGTGATTGTGGTTAAAAAAATTTTAGAAAATTGTTTAAAATTTTTTTAAATCCATTAAAATACAATAAAAACCCTATATAAATTTTATAGTCCCTTGATCCTCCAGACCCAAAGACCCAAGAGAGGTACACAGTGAAAGCGCCTACAAGTATATAGTGCAAATGTGTTTTTTGGTAATTTTTTAAAAACACAGTCATTAGGAATTAGAATTTGTTATGCACAAAACAAGCCCTGATACAGCTCTGTAATTGAAAAAAAAAAAAGTGGAAACTCAAAAAGGGCATCAGCATTAAGTGTCCATTATATTTCCATTTCCATTATATTTCTGAGCAGTGTATAAAACAGTATAGTACAATACAGGCATGAAAAAAAAAGGATTTCCAATAAGAGGCTTATTTCAAGACCATGTATAGATGCAGCTACCTCATGATGTAATAGCAGAATAAGACAATAGATTGGAATCACTTGCCAATTTTATTTGCATTAATAATTTCATTGATGGAATATAAGGAGGTATGGAATGGGAAAAAAAAAAGTTCCACACCGACCCAAAAATGGAACTGAAACAGGAAGAGTTTGAAGTTCTTTTCTCCACCTGTAAAATACTCAATATTTAATACACACAACCACAGATAAAGTACAACAGTCACAGAATTTTTTTTCCTGGAAATGCGCAGTTGGCCAAAAATACACAGACCTGACTGTAAGATTAAAAAGAAAAAAAAAACCTGTAGAAAAAAAATTATACACACAATTTAGAGAAGGCGAATGAACAATAAATGTGTAAATATAACAAGAGAAAAGAACAAAAAATAAATAATTTCACAAGCCACAAACCAAAACAATTGGTTTTGGTGCACGTTGGTGCATTGTCCTTGTGCTTGGTCATCTGTTTTGCACACTTTGTTTGACCAGTATCCTAACACCTGGCCAGGATTCCTCTTTCCCCTCCTAAAAAAGGAAGGAATTTGGGGTATGTTTTTTTTTTATTCTTTAAGCCCCTGTTGCTTATCTTCATATTAAATTGAATGTAAAATTAAGACTTTGAAATATTTTTCACAATAAAAATGATTCGAGATTTTTACACAAATTCTTGAAAATTATATAACTTTGCAACAAATAAATGTTCTTGTTTTTATGATATACAATTTTCCTATATGCTTTCTAACTTTCTGTATCAATTCCTCACTATTCTAGATCTCTGCTTGCGGTCATTCCATAGGAAGCTTCTATGTTTACTTCCAAAGGACAGACAACTGATGTTGGTGACACCGGTGCACGGCTCGTTATAACACACGGCTCTGATTACTCTCTGAGACATAATGAGCTGTGCACCTGTGTGACCATGGTCAGATTTCTGTCCACTGAAAGTAAACACAGAAGCTTTCTATAAAAATACAGCAAGCAGAGATCTAGAAAACTGAGAAACTGATACTGAAAGTATATAGGAAAATTGTATAACTTTTTATCATAAAAACAATAACATTTATTTGCTGTAATGTGAATACCCTTTTAAGTCAGTCTGAAATTGGTTTTCTACCATCTATTTGCTACAAATGTGTGCATATCACAAAAAATGACTCAAAGTATATTTTACTTTTAATTACCGAGGTTTTTCTTCCCCTTTATAAAATGTACATTGCAATTCTACAATCAAATTGCATCATGTGTTACAGGCAATTTTCATCCACAGTGGGGGTTTAGAGTTCTGAAGGCTACAACCCTTCTAGGTTCAGCGTCCTGATATATAATGCTCCACTTAATTGCATTCTGGAGGTGTAGCCATTATGTTTAATAGTGAAGGGGCATTTTTTTTCCTCCAGTTTTCTAGCATACAAGGCATGAAAAAAAAAAAGTTTCTACCCCTCATGCAAATATTCTGTAAAGTAGGCGTGGAGGGGCATGGAGCTAGGTGGGCATGGGCATCTCCGCTGAATAAACTATAGCATGTGCAGGTTATAGCTGAAATCTGACAGGTCTGACCTGGAATAGATTTTATTCTGGCATACAAGCAACGCACCAAATTTAATAAGAGGCCCAGAACCTTTCAGTAAATTTGGCACTTCATGCATTGGTGGTGGGGGAATTATTAACCACCAATTTGCAGTAATTTAGTTGAATTAGATCAGCTGATTGATAAGCAACTTGCAGAAACCTGAGTACATGACTCAGGATCAGTATAAGAGCAGAGTCACATTGCCATGGTCAGCCTGTAAATCACAAAGCGTATAACGTTTTGTTTTAGAGCTCAGCAATACTATTGTGCAGGGACTCCTTGAATCATATCACCACTGTGAGTCCTTCAAATGGGACAGGGAACCGTCTGTAATTCAGGAACCAACCACGGCAGTGTGAGTCAGTCCATAGATAAAGAGAGATTTATAGAGTGGCTTCACTTTAAAGAAACAATGAACATAGAAAATGTTGTTCTCTTTTCTTTAATCTCATTTTCTTTCATACTACATTAAAATAAGCTTTGCGGGCCAGAACAACAGTCTAATATGTAATAGTAATATGACACAGATCAACAGAGATTAGAGGGCCACTTTAATCATTAGGTAATATACATGTATTAATTCTGCACCACTTTCTTGAAATGTAAAGTAAAGCCCTAGTTCAGAAATTGCATCATCAGCTATAATTCCTGTCCATAAAATGGCTGCAGATGGAGGGACATGTGATCTCTAACTGTACATGACCTCAAGTTTGCATTTATGAATGCTATCAAAAGGTGTTGGACAACTAAGATCCCATCAACTTCCATCTTCCACCATTTTATGGAATAGCTTATGCTATGAGCACAGCTTATGAGCAAAAGACATTTCAAGAAAGCATCCAATAGATGTATATTAGTAAATTACCCAATATCTTCCTGTCTCTCAGATTCCAGAAAACATGAATTAAAGTGGCCAATCTCTTTAACCCTTGTTCCTCTGCGGGGATTCTACAAGACTGTTTCAGGACCATGCAGAAATCTCGACTAGTGGGAGAAGATCATCCGCTTGACTTTTGTCCTTTAGTTCCAAGTTCAGTGTTCCTTTAAAAAAGGTATACCTATGTAAAACTATAAATTAATGTTCAAAAACACAAAAATATGCTTTTCTTTATAAAATATGTGAAGTTCAAGTCTTCAAATGGTCTTGACATCTTCGCTGAAGAAAGTATTTTAAAGCTTAAAACCCAAAAATCTAAAATACATGATATGGTTTTCTTTTATAGTAATAACAGAACTACCACCCAAAAAAAAAAATATATATATATATTTAAAAATGGTAAAGAAAAGGGTACTTGTACCATTTATAATAAATTAGACCAGTATTTTAAAAGGGGTATTCCGGGAATATGAACCGCTTATACAAAAACCCATAAAGCTATAAATAAGTGAAAACAACAAAGCTCAATGTTAGTCACCAAATGGAGCTTAAATAAATTGGATTTTATGATTTCCAACGTTATCCCCAAGATGGCCGCCACTGGAAACTACAAGCCCTATATGCCTTTTAATTCTCAGTAACTCCTCCTCTCAGCAATGATCTAACAGACTGTCCTGCTCTGTTACCATAGTAATAATGTGGAACTGCCATCACGTCACTGAGATGACGTCTCACCACAACACTGGGCATACTGGATCTACTGCAACTAACTGTCTACAGCCAAATGAGTGGTGATCACATGACCTGCCCAGGCAGGTGCAGGACATGTGATGTGGACATGTGACCAGCGGCCATCTCCTGTCCTGTGTCTGCTCCTACCGGAGAAAATAGCATTTTAATTCTTCATTACAGTCTATGTCCACAGCATTTTCTGCTAAGGGAAGCAACATTTTAAATAACAACTAGTTACATATTAGCTTATATTTTAAGGACCCATTTGTATATGACTTATGCTTATTTCTGGAATACCCCTTTAAGCATACATATCCACAAAAAAAAAAAAAATTCACCTAGGGTACACAACCTTTTGCTGCTAAAACACCTCTCCTAGTTTTATAGCTGGACAGTCACAACTTGACTGTCTTAAGCTTTCTTTGTCTTAAAAAAAATCCTTTTATCCAACAGTGGAAACAATTACAATATAGAGATTAATAACTGCTTACAGCACACACATTTAATGTTCTGCCACAATAACGTCATGACAGGATTACCTTCTATACTTATAAAAAAAAAATATATATTGGCAAACAAGTTATTTCTATATATTTCCCTTTCCCGTTTCATACAGCTGTTGCAGCTCCCCTTAAAGTGCGCTAAATTTCCATGACATCAGGAGAAAGAACTGATTCTGTATATAAATGGCACATGCCATGGAAGTATTGTACATTTACAAACGACTATACTTCTAGATGACCACATTACTTTTTCCTGTACAGTTATTGTATTTCATACAAACATGAGAGCAACAGCTTACTGAAAGAAAATGGCAGTATGCAAATAAGTTTTCTTTAAAGTACAATAATAAAAAAAAAAAAGTGTAAGAAGATAAAAAATGACATCAGTATAAACAGTCAGCAACAGATTATTTAATACACGCAGATCCCATTAAAGCCAAAAATAAAGTAAACATTATAGTGATCTATGGTGATATGTGTGTGATAATAATTAAACAACTTACCTGTCACAGACAGAGAGATGGTCAGTACATAGCGGTTATAATTAAACCTAGCAGCAACTGCCAAATTTGGTATGCTACATATCTAGAAATGAACAAAAAGCATAACCATGAAGCAGTACCATATAGATCCACATATAGCCCCTATATTATACTAAGTGTAAAAAACCCACTTTTGCTTTCACTGTTTGGCTAAATATTGATATTCAATATGAATGTTAGTTCTTTGAACTCATTTACACGGCCGTAGGGGGATGTATACATGTCCCCCATAGGCCGGCAATGGGTGCACAGCACCGTAGAGAACGATACAGTCCCGTACACGTGCGGCACTGCACCGTTCCGTACCCCAGGAAAAGATAGGACTTGTCCTTTCTCTCCCCGGAAAACGTCACCATGCGCCATGTTTCTCTATGGAGAGGGGCGGGAGTGAGCAGTGCTCACCCCCTCCTCCTCTCCCGGGCACAGACGTGTGCCAGTCGTGCTACGGTACGGCGGGAACACGTTTGTGTGAATTTAGCCTAAGCAGTTTTTTTTTTAATTATACTTGAACTCTATTATATCCTTCCTAACTTTTGAAAAACTCTTTGAGAATACTGATATCGGAGTAAAAAAAATAAGCACTGGACTACTGTGAGCTACAGTGATGTACTATTTGTACATTCTCCATATGTACTACATGTACATACCAAGACTGTAAATAATTTGAAGGATACACACATGCCGTGCATTTCCTTTGATTCGGCACACAACCGTCTGTAAAGTTGTGAAATATAGCCCTAAATCCACATAAACATGATACTACATAGTATTGGATGTTAACACTTCCTTGACACTCACTTTACTCAAAACTTTTTTAATTCTATAGTAACACCTCAAATTTAGTAGCATTTCTGCTGGTGTTTTGGTAAATTTGCATTGTATCTTAATGCCACTAACTATTTACTTAAGAGAGGCCTATTGGAAAAACATAATAAAAAAGTGCCACAATGGAAGAAAAATTGAGAAAACAATGCAATGTGACCCAAAGTAAGCTATCACAGTGAACTTGAAAAAATGAAAGCAGCCATAGCTCAGGTTGCTTCATCTAGCTGCGCCCCAAAAAAAACAACACACCCCCACAAAAAAAAAAAAAAATCCCTAAGGCCATGGCCACACTATACAGGCAGACATTCTCCAGAATTACTGGGAGGGTAATTCTGCAGTGTTTTTCTCTGTGAGCAGATTTCTCTACACATCACCCTTTTAACTACTGCAGAAGCGAAAGATGTGGGTAAAACCTGCTGCAATAATTGGCATCTTCCAAGTAGTGTTTCCAGAATGTGAATGGGATTGGTTTAAATATCATCCTCTTTGCAATCATGATAGATTGCTGTGGGTTAGCTAGATATTTCTAGTGGCTAGCCTACTGCAGTTATTGTCTGTGTGCAAAGGTCAGTAAAGAAAACCACAAAGATCAGTTTTCCCCAAAACTCCCAATCTACAATAAAGGGTGATGCCACCCTTTTTCAACCGTTTTAAAGCATGCGTTTTCAGTCCGTTTAAAAACGTATGCGTTTTTGAATGTTTACCATGTGTTTGGCTGCTTTTAATCTGTTTCACAGCTGCCAACACTTCTAGAAACGAAGAAAAACAGGTTCAAAGAACCCTAAACGCATGGTAAACATTCAACAACACATGCACACAGTCCGTTTTTAAACAGACTGAAAACACATGCTTTAAACGGTCCAAAGACGTGACATGTGGCATCACCCAAAAGGAGACAAAGGTCTCCAAAGCAGTAAATTGCTAAGCGTTTTTTTTCAGTGGATGGAAGAGAGTATCCATTGTAAAATAAGTACTACAGTACCTTAAGTAATAAGCCTACATTAACAAAAATACAAAGGTGTCAGGGGGTTTCAGGACTGGAGGTAAGCAAATATTCGGGCACCTGGCAGGCATTCATAGAATATGACTCGTTCTTACTCGTGCTTAATTCCGGATCCAGCTAGTTGCAGAATAAGACCGCCTTTATTGTGTTTTCAGGGCATCCATCAGGTAAAATACAGGTGGCATGGTAAAATCATTGTCAACGCGTTTCTAGCACAGACAAGCACAGACTGAGTCTAGCACAGTCACAGAGTCATGATTAAGAGCACTTGTCTGTGCTAGAAACGCGTTGACGATGATTTTACCATGCCACCTGTATTTTACCTGATGGATGCCCTGAAAACACAATAAAGGCAGTCTTATTCTGCAACTAGCTGGATCCGGAATTCTTTCTTTATCGTGGACTTTAATGCCCTGCAGCGGGGTGGATCCGTGCAAGCAGATAAAGTTACCGAAAGATCCAGGTGAGCTGGAGGATCTTTCTTATACAGACCTCTGGTGAAGCTCTCTGGATGCTTAACTTTAGTTCTAGGCTGCAGTGATCAGCTGTAAGGTGTTTAATGAAGTTTTATTGATAATTCTTCACATGACAGCAAAAAATGTTGAAAATCTGTAACCGTAACCCAGGGACTGCCTGTACTGTATAGGTGAAAAGCAATGAGTCAAACAACATAAATTGCATGATAAGTATCAGGTTTTCTACATTTAAGTCAAGTCTACATTTAAGGGGGTATTATATAAAGCTGCCATAACAAGTTGTGGAATAAGGAAGTAAAAAAAAGACCATTATGGACACTCCTTTAAAACAGTAAAAGACAATAGTCAACTCCAATTGGCTGGAAAGAGTATTACAGCTTGAATGTGTGGTGGATTTGTAGGTCACATGATGAGCAATTCTGTGAATAAAAACCAGACACCCCTAACGTATTACAACACACCAATGACAAAAATGCTGGATGACCATTTTTGTGTTTGTTAATATAAATGAATGTCGTGGAAGCGAGTTTATGGGATAGCTCCACAGCCCAAGGCCATGCTGGAAATCATTTCTACTGCTGATGCTCTCTAATGCGTTAAGGAGCTGTTCACCTATGACGATAACACCACAAAGCATTTTACCAATAAACGAGAATATGTAGATCTGACTGGCATAATGCTGCACTATGGGTTCAGTCTGTATACAAGAGATGCACACAAAATAGCCTCCTAATGACAGAAATAGATGGGCAATATTACATGTGTTGGGTTGTGGGATGATTTGGTGGTAAAGAAAACGGACATCCACATCATGTTTACTTAATGGCTCACAAAACAGTTTATGATGCCGGTTTCTCAGAAACAAAAATCCATGAAAGGCACACTTGTTACAACAGAGGGAAAAGGTGTAAAGTACACAACGACAACAACAAATCCATCTTTTTGCTGAATTTCTGCAGAGAAAAATCACATTATAAGGTGGTATGAAATATTTCTAGTTTTACCTACAGCTTTAATGCACGTTTTGGACATACTGTATATACATTTGTTTTACTCTGTAGAAGCACAACAAAGCAACTCCTTAAAAAAAAAAAAAAGTTTAAAGCCAAGAATATATTACTAGACCGCTGAGGCCAGCAGCAGGCTGCAATGGCCAAATCAGATTTATGAGCATCTGTCTAACGGTAGTGGAGGTTCCCTGTGTGTTGGGGGCAATTCTAAAAAAGATGTATATTTAAGATTTATGAGCATGGCACTGATATACTTTAATAGTAGTGTAAACAAAGCTGCATTCACATATCCATTCATTCAGCTTTCCATAGCCAAGCAAAAAAAAAAAACAATTTGGGAGAACCTTTTGAAAAAATAGAACAGAGCCCAAGATGCCAAAATTAACAGGGTCATAGATCATTTGACAAAAGTTTTCTTTTTTCCTTCAAATAAGAAAGCTACAAATAAACCGGCCGCCCAGACCATTCACTCATCCTTCCACCTATGCTGCACTGACATAATATGCCCCATCTTGTCTTGGCCTCTTTTGAAAATGCTATCATGTATATATAACGTTTTTCATTCAAAGGATACAGATTTGCTTTGTGTGGCAAACACATAGTGATCTTTTTTTGTAAGCACCTCTGGTATTTCTTCAGATACTATAGTGTTTACTATAATATGCACCTATTATTAATCTTACAGTACTGTACCACTCTGTTTGGTTGTTCAGTAATGTAAGTACTTTTTTTACATTCTCTACTAGTGAACCCTGAAATAGGCTATACAACTTGCTACGGGTGCCGGATTAAAGGAATGTGTGCGAGTTTCTGAATATTATCATGGCACAGGTAGAAACAGATTTGGCACTTTTCATTCAAGTAAAATATTGGGCTGATTCATATTCCCTGTATGTATCCTTCAGTCTATGAAATAAATTATTTTCTTTAATTCCTTTATAGCTCTATATAAATGTATGTCAGTACATAAGACCCATTATTTCTCATTATTAGCACCTACACAACAAGATTCTTCAAAAAAAAAAAAATAAATTGGAATAGAGGGGTATATACATTATCTACTTTAACATGCTATCATTCTGGCTGGATCAGAAGAGGTACAAGGTTCTAAACCAGTAATGCACATTGGTCAACAAAAGTGACCATAAGTATCTGCTATGAAGCAGGACGTAATAATTCTGTAGGGCACAATTAGGCATGGAATGTATATAAAAATAAATTAAAAAAAATAAGTTACATAAATTAATCTGCAATGAAAAACGTTATCTACAAAAGCAACAGTGATAAAAAAATAAATAAAAAAACAAACAAAAAAAAAAAAGAACATGTCCCCCCCCCCCCCCCTGCCCCAAGATGCCAGCACTGGTTTTGCTGTCAGTCATGGGTTACCCAAGCCAAAAAACAGGGCAAAAAAAAGTATTCTCTGCAGCAGACACCAGTTTTTCTTTATCCCATTTTGAAAAGATAACTTTCACATTCTATGCAGTTTAAGAAAGTTTGCACTGCAGAGGGCAGAGATGTTGAAAAGTACAAGTAGTCATCTAATGTGGAAATCAAATAAAAGCCAAGGTATCAGCTGTAGAGATGGCTTTTAGAAAAGATCAGAATAAAATATGTTAGATAGGCAGCTTTACAGAGGAAGGTCCGTGCTGTTGTGTCGGGTTTTTCTAGACGTGCCATCATCTCGGGGCATAGCTCTCTGTAGGCTAGACATAGCTGCTGTCTTTTTAAGGTCAATGACAGCATAAGAGTCTGCACGTCGTGCTGGGTGGTTTGGAGCAGGTGTACAGGTGATCTGAGGAATCGGCCTCCCTTTTCCTTCATTCTTCCCCTCCAGCTCTACTTGGATGTAGTTAAGTTGCCTTTGCTCTCCGCGTGGCCTTCTGAAGTCAAAGTTGAACACACTGGGTGGACAGCTTCTACGTGGTTGGCAATCTGGACGATGATGATGGTGCCCACTACATGCAGTAACGCTATCAGCGTTCATGTAGTTTTGCACAGGGTCGTCATGATATCCATTAAGAGAGGGTGTCATGGCATCAGTGGAATCATCTTCTTCATCCTCCTCATCATCCTCTTCGTGTTGCAGGGATTGACACTCCCATACAGGTGGTAGTGGGGGCAGGTTCTCGTAGTGTAACATTGCCGTCCTGCGGTGTGAACAACTGCTGTATGGCAGCCCCTCAGTTGACAATTTAAGACTCCTGCTTGCGGTACCCCTTCGCATAGCAATACTTCCAGATGGTACCAAGCCATTGATATTTTCGTAGGCACACTTGTGTGAACCCCATTGATCCTTGCACTCATTGTTGTTGTTGTGAGGAGGCATGTGCTCTCTTTCTCCAGCACAGACATGGCCTTGACAATCCCTATGATGCCTGCAAAAGCTCTCTCCCCTCATAGGCAATCGTCTATAAGCTGGCGCGGGACCAAGTACAAACTTCACTTCACCAGGCTGTAGAAAGACTTGTGGATTCCGCTCTTCCATGGAACAACCAGACCCTAGCATATGTCTTGGTGGATCATGGTACGGTGCATGTACCTCTGGCAAGGAGTGCATGCAATGTCGACCACCCATTTCCTCTTCCCCACTTGCGGTGTTCACGTAGGTATGAGACTGGAAGGGGAAAAGAAGGGAGGAAAAAATTTCTTATCAATAATATTTTATTTCCAAGTAAGTTAAAAGGTTTATTCAGGTGGTTTTCTAAAATTTTAATATACTATACTTTCCGTATCAATGCCTCATTGGTTTTCTTGATCCCAGTTTGTGGTCACGTAAAAGGAAGCTTCATTGTTCAATTCTTGTCCATGTTCCACCGGTCCATGGTCATGAGAGGTCACCATGGACCATGACCATGGAGCGGTGGAACATGGTCAAGAAGTGAACAACAAAGCTTCCTGTTATATGACAGCAAGCAGAGATCTAAAGAACTTGTCACGCAAAAAATAAGCTCACAACCAGCTCCGTCAACCAAAAAATACTATAGTAAAAATGGCAATACTAAAACAAATGCAATTTTTTCTATTCTAGTTTTCCTTCAATAAAATTGGGCAAATATAAATAAAACTATATAAATGAGGTATCACCGTAATGACCCATAGAATACAGATAATATATTATTATTATGATACAGTGAACACTCCCCCAAAAAAATGCTAAAAATCCAAAACAAGAATTGATTTTATTTTCCTCCACACGTAGAGTTAATAAAATTGCTTCAATAAGCTAAAAACCCACTAAAATGAAGGTTTTTTTACAGTGCATCTCGTCTCGCAAAAAATAAGCCCTTATTTGTATAAATTGCCAAAAAATTAAAGATTGTGAAGCCTATTCCCGGTGCGCGTTGTCATAGAACGGTGTGGGGGGTAGTGACTTGCCAACACGGTTCAGACACAATGATCGGGGAATGATGGCGGCTGTTCCTGACAGCCATCCATCCAGCGCAGGCCGTGTACATTGTACAGATGATACTGTGCAACTCTCACGCGCTTTTCAATTTCTCCATTTTCAAGAGGAAGATATTAGGAAACTAATATTGGGACAAGAAGGTCAGTGCCCCAATACCTCTGGATTAGATGTTCCTGTGTTTTGCCAGGACAGCATTTTCCCGGTGAATTCTGCTGCTTCTAAAGGTAGGACTCAATAAAGAGTCTGTTCCAAAAGAGGAGTTAGGATGGACACTATATACTACTACGGTAAGATACCTGCGACACCTCCAGAGTGACAAAAGTTTAGATGGTCCCCTGGTAAATTCCACCTCCTTATACGCAACACATTCACAATTCACGCCCAACCTGTTGTGAATTCATTTCGGTAAAATGAATAATTGTAACAACTTGCTCCCTATACCCCTCCATTATTTCATTGCGGGATGTAGTTTGCAAACTAGGGGCACTTGTGGGTTTTATGTTTTTTATTTAGGTTTTCTATTTCCCCTCCAAGTCTCTGGATCTGTTAGCAGATCCTTTATATATCTCCAAGTTCTTTATTTATTATTATTATTTATTTATATTCCAAGTGCTTTATCATTCCGGAGCCCTGCTGGACTCTCTGGCTAGAGTTTAGGATCACATGTTGGGTCTTTCTCGCATCAGGAAACATGGCTTCCTAATCAGAAACCTAACATTTTACAGTGGCACAAACTGGGCATCACATAATGGGCACCACATAATGGGCGCCCCATAATGGGCACCACATAACGGGCACTGAACTTTCCAGAAATAATTGCAATTTCCATCTTGGACTCCATTGCACATCATATTTGGAAACCACCTATATGTTCAAAATGCTAATTTCACCACGTTTCACACTACACCACATATTACACCTTGCTAAATTCTCCAAGGGGTTACATTCAACAATTAGGGTCACTTTTCAGGTTTTCCTCTGTTTTGGTACCACTCCGGCTCTCCAAATGTATCCTGACACATGCGAAGGATTTCTGTAAAATTTAGCTTCTAAAAGACAAACATCCCTCTTTTCCTCTACTGTGCGCCCATAAAGCATTTTATATGCACATGTGGGGTACTTCTACACTCGTGAGAAATCGCTTTACACCTTTTTTGGGTTATTTCATATATTATCCCTTGTGTCTTACAAAAATTAGGGGTAAAAGTGACATTTATAGGAAAATGTTCACCTTTTTAATTTTTTAGGGCCTAATTGGATCATTCAGCTGTAGGGGCAAATACATATATTACACATTGCGAAATTCCCTAAGGGGTGTGCGTTCAAAAATTAGGGTCACTTTTCAGATTCTTATTTGTTTTATACCACTAGGGTTCTCCTAATGCAGGTAAAACATTTCTTGCAAATTTGGCTTCTAAAAGGCAAACATCCCTCTTTCCTTCTACTGTGTGCCCATACAACATTTTATATACACATGTGTGGTACTTCTACAATGGAGAGAAATAGGTTTACACATTTTGGGGGGTTATTCCATTTTTTTTATCCCTTTTGGCTATAAAAAAAAATTAGGGTTAAAATGACCTTTATAGGAAAGTTTTCAGCTTTTTCCTTTTTCAGTCCTAATTAACTCTCCATAGCCGGTAAGTCTTTGCTGCATATTGTAGCAAAGGCTTACCGGTAACACCCGCGATCGGTGCTAGCTTCAAAGAGATGGCGCCGCATGGTCGCCGCCATCTTGTCGCCATGGTCGCTCGCCATGGTAGCCAATTAGGCCAATTACTTTGTTTTAACCCATGCAGTAAAATCCACATATATTGCCATACTGTAGTATGGCAGTATATGAATAGGTGATGCAGACTGCCTAGGGTTGAGTACCCTAGGGAGTCTGAAAAATGTAATAAGTAAAATAAAAAAAGTTCAAAAAAAAAATGATAATAAAAAACCTAAAAATTCAAATCACCCTTTCCCTAGAACGGATATAAATAAACAGTTAAAATCATAAACACATAGGTATACCGTGTCCGAAAATGCCCGATCTATCAAAATATAATAACGGTTTTTCACTGTGTTAACCCCGTAATGGAAATAGCGTCCAAAGTCGAAAATGGCATTTTTGTGCCATTTTGAAAAATATAAAAAAATTCATAAAAAGTGATCAAAACGCAAAAAATTACACTACCCACAGCTCTGTACACCAAATATGAAAAAGTTTTGGCGCCAGAAGATGGCAAAAAAAAAAAAAAAAAAAAAATTTTGTACAGGGAGGGTTTCATTTTTTTTTAAATGTAAAACATTATAAAACCTAACAAATTTGGTTATCCACGTGATCGTACCGACCCAAAAATAAGTAGATGAGACATGTCATTTGGGACGCAGAGTGAAAGCTGTAAATCCAAGTCCACAGGAAAATGTCGCAAATGTGGTTTTCTCCATTTCACTGCATTTGATATTTACCGCTTCCCGTACACGCCATAGATATTAATACCGTCATATGAAGGCAATTGTTATCAGAAATAAGTATAACACAGCTCTTATGTGGAAAAATAAAAAGTATGATTTTGAAGTTTGAGTGAAAAATGAAGTGAAAAAAACTAAAAAAAGGCCAAGCGTCTTTTGACGTGGAGAGGTGTTAGTCACTCCGAAAACATAGATCTCAGCAGTGGCTAAAAACTTATGGAGTGTGCTTATTGACCTTAAGGGGGTTAAATCACACATCTTTTCGGAAAATAACATGATTACACATGCTTAATCTCTAGGGGTCGTGCTTTCAAAATGGGGACACGTATGTTGGGGTGTGTGCCACCCTTTTGTTTTCTACCTAAGTGATCCGACAACGTAAGGAGTCTGTCATTGGCTTTTATAAAGCCAGCACCCTTCCTTCGGATAGTCGGGTGGGGTACCCATCAACACTTATATGCAACTGGTGCAATTTGTGCTAGGAGAAAACTTTAACATTTATGAAGGTCATTCATCTTTTATCCCTGTGGCTTACAAAAAATTTGGGGTTAAAGTGACTTTTTGACAAATGTCACCTTTTTCCTTTTGGGGCCTAATTGATCAAACACCTGTTGGGGGGAAATAAACAATTACACCTGCTAAACTCTCACGGGGTGTAGTTTCCAAAATGGCGTCTTTGTTGGGGCTTTCCTCTGTTCTGGTACCATTAGGGTTCTTTAAATGCCTCGACACATGTAAATTTTCGCCATATTTGCCCTCCAAAAACGAAACAACGCTTTCCCTTCGAAGTGCTCCCCTGTGCCGTACATAAGGGTCACGTGACAAAATGGGTATTTGCATACCCCGGAGGAATTGCACTAAACATGGTAAAATGCATTTTCCTTTTTAACGCATTTGTGAAGGTGCAAATTCAGTGTTCAATTATATAATTTGTAAATATAAATTAATTTTTGTAATTTCACTTTCATTTGTTTTTCACTCTCATGAAAAAAACAAAAAAAAATCCAAAGTTGTTTGAAAATTTTGAGGGGTGCAGTTTCTAAAATGGTGTCATTTGTGGGGGGTTTTTCTGGTATGTGGCCTGCTAAAGTGCACTAAATGACCCCAAAAGTAGGTTTTGATGATTTTCATGAAAATCTGAAAAATAGCACCTAAAGTTATAAGCCTCCTAACATCCTAAATAAATTAAAAGATGTTTGAAAAATGATGCCAAGTTAAAGTAAACATATGGAAAAGGTTAGTTATCAAGTTATTTGAATTTGGAAAACATTGTTTTTTTCAAAAGTTTCGCCAAATTTCCATTTATTTCAAAAATAAATACTAAACATATTGCTTAAATTTCTCAACCAACATGAAGTACAATGTGTCAACGAAAAAACAATCTCAAAATCAGCTGGACATGTTAAAGCGTTTCATAGTTATACCACTTATATAGACACTTTTCACGTCAGGAAGGTGGAAAAGTGGCTACAGCGTTAGGTTTTAACAGATCCAGGTGATTTGAGATTGTACTTCATGTTGGTTGAGAAATTTAAGTATGTAGTATTTATGTATGAAATAAATGGAAATTTAGCGAAGATTTTGAAAAATTAAGTTTTCCAAATTTTACTTTTTTGCAAAGTTAGTCATATCACCAAAATAATAACAGTCTCCATATGTCCGCTTTAACTTGGCATCATTATTCAAACTGGGCTTATAACTTAAAAATGCATTTTTCCAATTTTCACAAAAATCATCAAAACCTTCTAATTTGTTAAGAAGTGACTTATAAGGCCTATATGACAGAAAACCCCCACAAAGACACCATTTAGAAACCACTCAAAAATTCAAACACCCTTGGGGATATTGTTAACCTATGAGCGGTTACATGAGGGTTGAAAAAAAAAAATGAAAAAATTTCCGCCTTCACAATCGGTTTAAATTGGAAAATGCATTTTACAATGGTTAGTGCCATTCTCCTGAGTATGCATTACCCATTGTGTCACTACACCGCGTACGGGCACAGGGGGGCACTTGGAAGGGGAAGAGCGTTGTTTAGTTTTTGGAGGACAAATGATGGCTGAAAAATTTTCAGTGTCAGGATGCATTTGGAGAGTCCTAATGGTACCAAAACAGAGGAAAGCCCCAACAAGAGACACCTTTTTGGAAAGTCAACCCTTGGAAGAATTTAGCAAGGTGTAATTTGTGTATTTGCCCAACAGGTGTTTGATTTAACTATGCCCCAAAAGGAAAAAAGATTAATTCTAAAAATAAATCCAGAGGCTTGGAGAGGAAAATAGAAAACCTATAAAAAAGCTAACAAAAAACAAAAAGTGACTAGTTTCAAACTACAAAACCCTCAATGAAATAATTGAGGGATATGGGGAGACAATGTGACTTAACAGTTGCAGCGGAGTATCGTGGGCAGTCCGTCCACTCAGAAGCCGCGGTCATGCTTGAGGCGTAAGGGGTTAACAACCACGATGGATAAATCTCCATTTGCAGGGTGTCAGGAGGGTGTCAGCTGCGATATGCAGTGCACCGTTCGGAATGGTGCCTGCTCCGAACGTTTGTTAAGTACCTTCCCGTCCGCGCTGTACTATTAAGGCGCACATTGAAAAGGAGTTTTAAAATAACTTTTCTCAGAACATGCAGCACAGAATTATGTAAAGAAAAGCCATGGTTACTGATCTGGAGTTATCAAGATGGGTATGATCCTCCCCAATAGATGCGTGTCTTAGGTTTCCATTGGAGGGAGGACAGTGTGAAGGGTAGAGGTCATCAGTGGAAAAATTGTGAAGCATTGGAAACACCTGTGTATCCTAAAGCTTTTTTAAAGGGTGAAAAAAGAAAAAAAAAAAACATGGATCTATATAAATGTTATGAACCTATAAAGTTTTTTTTGTTTTTTTTTAAATCCTAGTTTAACAGGATTAGACCTTATTCAGACAGGAAGTCTTATTATATGATTTCATAGTTTGTTCTTGTCAAAATAACCCAAAAAAAATGTTAGATAAATATTAGTTCCACTAAATCCCCAGAAAAACAGTGGGAGCACCAGATTACATCAGCAATACTTTCCAATTCCATGAGCCATTTGCATCAATGCACTCTAGTCTCCATTAGGAATAATCTTCCATACAGGGTGGACAGGAGTGCAAAGTAGAAAAAAGGATCAAATCCACATATTATTTTTAAAACAACCCTTTCATGGTTTATTTAGCACTCTGCCATCTGTTATTTATTAAGAGGGTTGGTTTGTGCTCTATGCAGCAACAACTTAAAATACCTCCAGGGGTTGTGGGGTCGAGGCATTTATTTCAGCGGGGTGGCCAGTCCTTGTGATCATGACTGGTTCTTCAAAACACTGATACTATACGCTGCATTGTTCCTGCAAAAGGTTGAAAATTTTCTTCTGCCGGGAGCATTTAAATGCAAATATTCCTGAAAGGATAAAGAAGGTATTATTGTCACAAACCAAGCAAAACACAATTTTATTATATAGAAGATCATTTTTAAATTATGTTTTTCATTTAATATTTACTTTATCTAACCATTTAGTTACATCACACTTTTTTCCGCCTGACAAACCAGAATTCCAATCTTATTCGGGTTCACATACTCTTATCATGAATCTGCTGTGCAAAAAGCTTTATTTATGTGCACAATGGCATATACCAAATGGCAAAACCAAGAAACAAAAAAGTATTTTTAGAAAAATTATTAATTCTACGTTGTTACATATATTTGATTTTAATATGCTTGGTCTGGAGCACACGAGTATGGTTTGGTGACACTGCATCAGATATATAGATTGCCCAGATTATACCCCAGATTGCAGGGTTGAGAACTGCCTAGAAAAAGAGGCGTGAGCATTGTTATATGGCCTAACTGCGCAGCAGCCACATAATGGAAAGAAGTGTGTTGACATTTAGTGCATGATATAATACATTATGCTGCTGAACAACTTAAAATCCTGTAACTTGATGGATGCTGCATGGTATTAAAAGTGACCTATAACTGTTACTTAAAGTAAGCAGCCTAGTATGTCACCGTGTACCCCCCTGATAGCGTAGGCAAACACTGCTGCGAAGAGACAAAAGAAATGGGGAACCACGCTCAAAGCGGTTCCGGTGTATTCATGAGGAGAGCAGTGACTGCCACATGAAGCTCGCAGTCACCACCGGCTATGAATTGGGAGGGGTGGTCCAGGAGAGAGCAGTGCCTCGGACACACCCCTCATGAATACCCGGACGGCTCTGAGGTGCGTTACAGAGTTCTATTGTAATTTGCGCAGTGTTTGTAGTTTTATCGAAGGGTTCCGATAAGGTTAGTCTGCAATGTACATAAAAAGATAAGTGCTAGGAGCTGCGCTATTTTAGTAAGCAGCTCCTAGGGGTTTTATGGTGGGACAGGTCCTCTTAACTCTTCCGAATTGATTAATTTTTTAATGGGGGTAAGATGGTTGGAACATACCTGCCAGTTGTTTGACGCGTCGCCCACTTTCAAGGAAAAGGAAAAGAGGTTAGAGTCATATCCATAGCGCCGCAAACACAATATGGCCATCTCACAGCATCCCTTTTATTGGTGTGTAAAACCCAGCTCAGTCGTGTTAGCCCATTATTCCAGAGCCCAGCTCTGTCCCTTCATCATCCACCTAGTGACCTTCAAGAACAAACACCAGAATTTCAGGGAAACATGTAAAAAGGCTTCTCAGTTTCTAATAGTGTTTTCTTTGATGCGGTCTCCCTATTCTTGCTAAAGTACATTAGTAGAAAAAAAGTAAAGAGCAAACTAGCATAGAAAGAAATGGAACACCTGTTCATAAGGCCTTAGCCGATGCTCATTTATAAAAAAAAAAAAAAAAGTTTTCTCCATTTTAATAAATAAACCTTCTTAGCAACAAAAAACACTCAATTTCATTTTTGCCCAAAAGAATCATTTCGAATGCAGAGACATTTAACATCTGAGTTATATAGTAATTTACTTGAACTTGGTCGGATGATTGTCTGGGAGTCCGTCTCGACCAGCTGCAGCAGCTTCCCATGATATCACAATCATTTCCTCTGAAATGACAAAGTAAAAAGGGGTATCTTTTTTGGGTTAATGTACTCGGGAGCAAAATAACACATTCTCTAACCCACAGTTAATAACAAAAACAGCATTTCACATATAAGTCCTACCAACTGTTTCTATCAGTCCTGGTATACACATTCAGTTGTCATAGACACAACCCTGTAACTTCTGACTTCGGGGGCGGGGAAGCCATCTTGGGATTTCTGAGTGACGGACGTGGAGCCGAGATTCCTGTCTTTTCTGCTCCCTGCACCTCTAGCCCCTCCCATTCCAGGACCGAGCCTTCACACAATGATAACAGACACAGGTTCGTGACGGTAGCGCGTGGGGAAGGGTAAAGCTACAGAGAGTAAGAAACATATCTGGGGAGGGGGGGAGGATGCCAAACAGATTAGTTGTGTTGTGGATACAGCAGAGATGTGGAAAAAAAGCCTATACAAAAGACTCCATAGGATTATTACAAGAGCCTTGAGCCAGTTTCTCGGACTTTGCACATTTTTATGTGCAAGCTGCCTGCAAATGTAGGCGGCTGTCTGTTTTGTGCCGGCAAAGGCGTTGGCAACACCACTACGGCTCTCCAAATGTATCCTGACACATGTGAAGGATTTCTGTAAAATTTAGCTTCTAAAAGACAAACATCCCTCTTTTCCTCTACTGTGCGCCCATAAAGCATTTTATATGCACATGTGGGGTACTTCTACACTCGGGAGAAATCGCTTTACACCTTTTTTGGGTTATTTCATATATTATCCCTTGTGTCTTACAAAAATTAGGGGTAAAAGTGACATTTATAGGAAAATTTTCACCTTTTTAATTTTTTAGGGCCTAATTGGATCAGCTGTAGGGGCATATATTACACATTGCGAAATTCCCTAAGGGGTGTGCATTCAAAAATTAGGGACACTTTTCAGATTCTTATTTGTTTTATACCACTAGGGTTCTCCTAATGCAGGTAAAACATTTCTTTCAAATTTGGCTTCTAAAAGGCAAACATCCCTCTTTCCTTCTACTGTGCGCCCATGCGACATTTTATATACACATGTGTGGTACTTCTACAATCGAGAGAAATAGGTTTACACATTTTGGGGGGTTATTCCATTTTTTTATCCCTTTTGGCTATAAAAAAAATTAGGGTTGAAAAATGACCTTTATAGGAAAATTTTCAGCTTTTTCCTTTTTAAGTCCTAATTAACTCTCCATAGCCGGTAAGTCTTTGCTGCATATTATAGCAAAGGCTTACCGGTAACACCCGCGATCGGTGCTAGCTTCAAAGAGATGGCGCCGCATGGTCGCCGCCATCTTGTCGCCATGGTCGCTCGCCATGGTAGCCAATTAGGCCAATTACTTTGTTTTAACCCATGCAGTAAAATCCACATATATTGCCATACTGTAGTATGGCAGTATATGATAGGATGAATCAGACTGCCTAGGTTGAAGTACCCTAGGGATCGAAAATGTAATGTAAAATAAAAAAAGTTCAAAAAAAAAATGATAATAAAAAACCTAAAAATTCAAATCACCCCTTTCCCTAGAACGGATATAAATAAACAGTAAAATCATAAACACATTAGTACACGTGTCCGAAAATGCCCGATCTATCAAAATATAATACCGTTTTTCACTGGGTTGAACCCCGTAATGGCAATAGCGTCCAAAGTCGAAAATGGCATTTTTTGCCATTTTGAAAAATATAAAAAAATATCATAAAAAGTGATCAAAATCGCAAAAAATTACACTACCCACAGCTCTGTACACCAAATATCAAAAAGTATTGGCGCAGAAGATGGCAAAAAAAAAAAAAAAAAAAAAATTTTGTACAGGAGGGTTTCATTTTTTTTTAATGTAAAACATTATAAAACCTATACAAATTTGGTTATCCACGTGATCGTACCGACCCAAAAATAAAGTAGAACATGTCATTTGGCGCAGAGTGAAAGCTGTAAAATCCAGTCCACAGGAAAATGTCGCAAATGTGGTTTTTCACATTTTACTGCATTGGATATTTTCCCGCTTCCCGTACACGCCATAGAATATAATACCGTCATATGAAGCGCAATTGTTATCAGAAATAAGTATAAAACACAGCTCTTTATGTGGAAAAAATAAAAAGTTATAGATTTTTGAAGTTTGAGTGAAAAATGAAGTGAAAAAAACTAAAAAAAGGCCAAGTCGCTAAGGGTGTTAAATCAAACATCTTTTTCGGGACAAAATACATTTCAATAGACACTGCTTAATCTCTAAGGGGTGTTGCTTTCCAAAATGGTGACACTTGTTGGGGTTCCCTTCTTTGTTTTCTACCTAAATGATCCTGCAACATGTAAAGGATGTCTGTCAATTGGCTTTTAAAAGGCCAACGCACCCTTTCCTTCTGAGTCTGTGTGTGTGTACCCATACAACACTTTATATGCAACACTGGTGCAATTCTGCTTAGGAGAAATACTTACACATTTATGCAGGTCATTCATCTTTTATCTCCCTTGTGGCTTACAAAAATTTGGGGTTAAGTGACTTTTTTGACAAATGTCACCTTTTTCCTTTTGGGGGCCTTTGAATCAAACACCTGTTGGGGAAATAAACAAATTACACCTTGCTAAACTCTCCAGGGGTGTAGTTTCCAAAATGGCGTCTTTGTTGGGCTTTCCTTCTGTTCGGTACCATAGGGTTCTTTAAATGCATCCTGACACATGTAAACTTTTTCAGCCATATTTGCCCTCCAAAAACGAAACAACGCTCTTTCCCTTCGAAGTGCTCCCCTGTGCCCGTACATAAGGGTACAGTGACAAAATGGGTATTTGCATACCCCGGAGGAATTGCACTAAACATGGTAAAATGCATTTTCCTTTTTAACGCATTGTGAAGGTGCAAATTTCAGTGTTCAATTAATATATTGTAAAATAAAATTACATTTCTGTAATTTCACTTTCATTTATTTTTCACTCTCATGAAAAATAAACAAAAAATTCCCAAAGGTTGTTTTGAAAATTTTGAGGGGTGCAGTTTCTAAAATGGTGTCATTTGTGGGGGGTTTCTGTCATGTGTGCCTTATAAAGTCACTAAATTGACCCTCCAAAAGTAGGTTTTGATGATTTTCATGAAAATCTGAAAAATAGCACCTAAAGTTATATAAGCCTCTAACATCCTAAATAAAGGAAAAGATGTTGAAAATGATGCCAAGTTAAAGTAAACATAAAAAAGGTTGTTATCAGTTATTTGATTTGGGAAAACATGTGTTTTTTTCAAAAGTTTCAGTTTCGGCCATTTTCCTTTTTTCAAAAATAAATACTAAACATATTGCTTAAATTTCTCAACCAACATGAAGTACAATGTGTCACGAAAAAACAATCTCAAAATCAACTGGACATGTTAAAGCGTTTCATAGTTATAACCACTTATATAGACACTTTTCATGTCAGGAAGGTGAAAAGTGGCTACAGCGTTAAGGGTTTAACATATCCAGGTGATTTTGAGATTGTACTTCATGTTGGTTGAGAAATTTAAGTATTTTAGTATTTATTTATGAAAATAAATGGAAATTTAGCGAAGATTTTGAAAAATTAAGTTTTCCAAATTTTTCTACTTTTTGCAAAGTTAGTCATATCACCAAAATAACTAACATTCTCCATATGTCCGCTTTAACTTGGCATCATTATTCAAACTGGGCTTATAACTTAAAATGCAATTTTTCCAATTTTCACAAAAATCATCAAAACCTTCTAATTTAGTTAGAAGTGACTTTATAAGGCCTATATGACAGAAACCCCCCACAAATGACACCATTTTAGAAACCACTCAAAATATTCAAAACACCCTTTGGGGATATTGTTAACCCTATGAGCGTTTCATGAGGGTGAAAAAAAAAGAAAACATTTTCGCCTTCACAATCGGTTAAATTGGAAAATGCATTTTACAATGTTTAGTGCAATTCCTCCTGAGTATGCCATTACCCATTGTGTCACTACACCCTGCTGTACGGGCACAGGGGGGCACTTGGAAGGGGAAGAGCGTTGTTTAGTTTTTGGAGAACAAATATGGCTGAAAAGTTTTCATGTGTCAGGATGCATTTGGAGAGTCCTAATGGTACCAAAACAGAGGAAAGCCCCAACAAGAGACACCTTTTTGGAAAGTACACCCCTTGAAGAATTTAGCAAGGTGTAATTTGTGTATTTGCCCCAACAGGTGTTTGATTTAACTATGCCACAAAACGGAAAAAAGATATATTCTAAAAAAATAAATCCAGAGGCTTGGAGAGGAAATAGAAAACCTATATAAAAAAAGCTAACAAAAACAAAAAGTGACTCTAGTTTTCAAACTACAAACCCTCAATGAAATAATTGAGGGATATGGGGAGCAATGTGACTTAACAGTTGCCAGCGGAGTATCGTGGGCAGTCCTGTCCACATGAGAAGCCGCGGTCATGCTTGAGCGTAAGGGGTTAACAACCACGATTGGATAAATCTCCATTTGCAGGTGTTCCAGAAGGGTGTCAGCTGCGATATGCAGCTGACACCCGTTCTGTATGGTGCCTGCTCCGAACGTTTGTTAAGTACCTTCCCGTCACGCTGTACTATTAAGGCGCACATTGAAAAGGAGTTAAAATAACTTTCTCAGAACATGCAGCACAGAATTATGAAAAAAGCCTGGTTACCTGATCATCTGGAGTTATCAAGCCATGGGTATGATCCTCCCCAATAGACTGGTGTCTTAGGTTTCCCATTGGAGGATGACGTGCTGAAGGGTAAGAAGGTCCATCACGTGGAAAATTGTGAAAGCCATTTGGAAAACCTGTGTATCCTAAAGCTTTTTTAAAGGGTGAAAAAAGAAAAAAAAAAAACATGTTGGATCTCTATTAAATGTTATGAACCTATAAAGTTTTTTTTGTTTTTTTTTAAATCCTAGTTTAACAGGATTAGACCTTATTCAGACAGGCAAGTCTTATTATTGTATTCATAGTTTTTGTCTTGTCAAAATAAACCCAAAAAAATGTTTAGATAAATATCTAGTTCCCTAAATATATCCCAGAAAACAGTGGGAGCACTCAGATTACATCAGCAATACTTTCCAATTTCCATGATGCCACTTTCATCACTGCACTCTAGTCTCCATTAGAATTATCTTCCATACAGTGTGGACAGGAGTGCAAAGCTAGAAACAAAGGATCCAAATCCCATATTATTTTTAAAACAACCCATTTCATGGTTTTATTTAGCACTCTGCCGTCTGTTTATTTATTAAGAGAGGCTTGGTTTGTCCTCTATGCAGCAACACTTTACATACCTCCAGGGGTTTGTGGGGTTCGAGGCATTTCCATTTCAGCTGGGTGGCCAGTCCTTGTGATCATGACTGGTTCTTCAACAACACTGATACTATTACGCTGCATTAGTTCCTGCAACAGGTTGAAAATTTCTTCTGCCCGGGAGCATTTAAATGCAAATATTCCTGAAAGGATAAAGAAGGTATTATTGTCACAACACAAGCAAAACACAATTTTTATATATAGAAGATCATTTTAAAATTATGTTTTTCATTTAAATATTTACTTTATCTAACCATTTAGTACATCACACTTTTTTCCGCCTGACAAACCAGAATTCCACTCTTATTCCTGGGTTCACATACTCTTATCATGCATTCTGCTGCAAAAAGCTTTATTTATGGTGCACAATGGCATATACAAATGGCAAAACCAAGAAACAAAATAAGTATTTTTAGAAAAATTATTTAATTCTACTTGTTGTTACATATATTTGATTTTAATATGCCTGGTCTGGAGCACACGAGTATGGTTTGTGACACTGCATCAGTATATATAGATTGCCCAGATTATACCCAGATTGCAGGGTTGAGAACTGCCTAGAAAAAGAGGCGTGAGCATTGTTACTGGCCTAACTGCGCAGCAGCCACATAATGGAAAGAAGTGTGCTTGACATTTAGTGCATGAATATAATACATTATGCTGCTGAACAAACTTTCATAATCCTGTAACTTGATGGATGCTGCAATGGTATTAAAGATGACCTATAACTGTTACTAAAGTAAGCAGCTCCTAGGATGTAACAGTGTAACCCTCCGATAGCGCTAGCAAACACTGCTGCAAAGTACAAAAGAAATGCTGGAACCACGCTCAAAGCGGTCCGGTGTATTCATGAGGGAGCAGTGACTGCCACATGAAGCTCGCAGTCACCACCGGCCTATGAATTGGGAGGGGTGGTCCAGGGAGAGGCAGTGCCTCGGACCACCCCCTCATGAATACCCCGGACGGCTCTGAGTGCGTTACAGAGTTTCTATTGTACTTTGCAGCAGTGTTTGCTAGTGTTATCGAAGGGTTCCGATAAGGTTAGTCTAGCAATGCTACATCAAAGATAGTGCTAGGAGCTGCTTATTTTAGTAAGCAGCTCCTAGGGATTTTTTATGGGTGACAGGTCCTCTTTAACTCTTCCGACTTGATTTAATTTTTTAATGGGGGTAAAGATGGTTGGAACATACCTTGCCCAGTTTGACAGCGTCGCCCACTTTCAAAGGAAAAGAGGTTAGAGTCATATCCATAGCGCCGCAAACACAGATATGGCCATCTCACAGCATCCCTTTTTCTGGTGTGTAAAACCAGCTCAGTCTGTGTTAGCTCCATTATTCCAGAGCCCAGCTCTGTCCCTTCATCATCCACATTAGTGACCTTCAAGAACAAACACAGATTTCAGGGAACAATGTAAAAAGGCTTCTCAGGTTTCTAATAGCTAGTTTTCTTTGATCGGTTCCCTATTCTTGCTAAAGTACATTTAGTAGAAAAGTAAGAGCAAACTATGAATAAAAGATGAACACCTGTTCATAACGGCCTTATGCTCATTTATAAAAAAAAAAAAAAAAGTTTTTTCTCCATTTTAATAAATAAACCTCCTTAGCAACAAAACTCCTCAATTTCTCATTTTTGCCCAAAAGAATTCATTTCGAATGCACAGACATTTAACATCTGAGTTATATAGTAATTTACTTTGAACTTGGTCGGATGATTGTCTGGGAGTCCGTCTCGACAGCTGCAGCAGCTTCCCATGATATCAGCACATCAATTTTCCTCTGAAATGACAAAGTAAAAAAGGGGTTATCTTTTGGGGTTAAATGTACTCAGGAGAACAAAATAACACATTCTCTAACCCACAGTTAATAACAAAAATACAGCATTTCACAGATATAAGTCCAACCTGTTTCTATCAGTCCTGGTATACACAATTTCAGTTGCTCATAGACACAACCCTGTAACTTCTGACTTCGGGGTCGGGGAAGCCATCTTGGATTTCTGAGTGACGGCCGTGGAGCCGAGATTCCTGTCTCTTTCTGCTCCCTGCACTCTAGCCCCTCCCATTCCAGGACCGAGCTCTCACACTGATACAGACACAGAGTTCTTGACGGTAGCAGCGTGGGAAGGGTAAAGCTACAGAGAGGTAAAGAACATATCTGGGGAGGGGGGAGGATGCCACAACAGATCTAGTGTGTTGTGGAATAGCAGAGATGTGGAAAAAAAAGCCTATTACAAAAGACTCCCATAGGAGCATATTTACCAAGAGCCTTGCGCCAGTTTTCTGTCGGACTTTGCACATTCTTTTATGTGCAAGCTGCCTGCAAATGTAAGGCTCTTTTGTGCCGCGGCTGCACTATTTCCTCACTGAAATTGGCGGTCCACATGCACAGTCTGACAGAAGTGCGTTGCACGCCCCATGTTAGAGGTGCACTCTGCCGTAGCAGTGCAGAGGGCTCTATATTAATGAAGAACGGATGCCACAATTAATGAATCTGTCACCCTCTGCACACTAAACAGGCAAACTGTACAGTTTGTTTGTATTTATTTATTTTTTTTTAGTAAATGTGGTCTATTGTCTTTTAAAAGTCATAAGTCAATTGTGGTATTTTACAGAACCACAAACCCAACGCAATTTTAAAGTGGAGATTCCCATCTTATCTTATATTTATTTGGTTATTTTATTAGATATCAAAAGCCTGGTTCTAGGCACTACAGTGCTTTTCCAGGCCATTTCCAGTTTTTACATTTCCATTTCTTACTTCCGGTATCCCACAATTGTCTGGCCACGACCTTAATCTTATATTCATGAATACTATCATATGAGCCTTCATTTGAAGCCATTTTATGGAATGTCTGGCTGAGGAGGTAGAATACATGAGGCTTCAATTTACCTATCAAGAAATTGATGCAGAACTTTTAATATATGTATACTGGTGTATTACCTAATGTTCTGCCACCCACCCATTACAAAAAACTTGAGGTAAAGTGGCCAACCTCTTAAAGTATGCAGTCTATGATCATGGGGATAAAAAAATTTATATAGTTTTTGTGTTGGAAAAAAAAATTCTAAAAAAAAAAAATCAGTAAAATTGTCTTAGCTCCACAGAAGTATAAAACTGGTATGAACATCAGAATCTGGTGATGCAGTGTTAGGCGTTAATTTTTGCAGGATGAGATAAATCTTTCATTGATGGACTTAAGAGAACTTTTCATGGGTCATAAAATGGTGAAATAATAATCCCATTCAATTAAAATCTCCTTTTTTGAGGGCCCCTAAGGTGTTTGAACCCTAGGGCAGTGATGGCGAATCTTTTATAGACAGAGTGCCCAAACTACAACCAAAACCCACTCATTTACCCTGATGTGCCAATATGCCATTTTAAGCAGTAACTTATTGCTACCTGTTCTTCCACTTCTTTAATTGTATCGGCCGCCTGAGGAGGCAGTATAGTGGGGCAGTGGGCTGTTATACTGGGCTATGGGCTGCCTGGCGTTAATACTGGGGCAGGGGCTGTCACTGTGTGCTATGGGCTGCCTGGCTAATGATCGGGGCTATGGGCTGCCGGCTTATACTGGGTATGGGCTGCCTGGCTACAATATGGGGCTAATGGGCCTGATACTGGGTAGGCTCTACAATACGGGATATGGGCTGCCTGGCTACATACTGGGGCTATGGGCTGCCTGGCGAAATGGGGCTATGCTCCATTGGGGCTATGGGCTGGCTGGCTACATACCGGGGCTATGGGCTGCCTGGTCTACCGGGGCTATGGGCTGCCTGGGGGCCCCCTAACATCCGGGACCGGGGCAATGGGCTGCTGCTACATACCGGGGAGCTTGCGCTGGCACATAGGGCTATGGCGCTGAACGTACGGGCGGGAGCTCATACGGGTCTGGCTGCCTGGCTACTACTGGGCTATGGGGCTGCCTGGCTACATAGGGGCTATGGCTGCTGGCTACATACTGGGGTATGGGACTGTACCCTGGCTACTAATGGGGCTTATGGGATAGCATGGCTACATACGGGGCTATGGGCTGCCTGGCTACCATAGCAAGGGGTATGGCGTGCAGGGGTACTACGGGCTATGGGCTGCCCTGGAGACAACGGGGTATGGGCTGCATGGCTAGGGCAGCCTGGCTACATACTGGGGCTATGGGCTCGGCCTGGCTAATAAAGCTGGGCTAATATGGGACCTGCCTGGCTACCTACATGGGGCTATGGGCTGGCCTGGGGCTACATACCGGCTGGCACGGGGGCTATGGGCTGCCTGGCTACATACTGGGGCTATGGCTGCCTGTGCTACATACTGGGGCTAGGGTGCGGCTACATATGGGGTATGGGCTGCTGGCTACAACTGGGCGATGGGCTGCCTGGCTACACTGGGGCTATGGGCTGCCTGGCTACATTACTGGGGGGCTATGGGCTGCCTGGCTACATCTGGGGCTATGGGCCTGCCTGGGCTACACTACAGGGGCTATGGCGCCTGCTGGCTACATATGGGGCTATGGGCTGCTGGCTACATGACTGGGGCTATGGGGCTGGCTACATACTGGGGCTATGGGCTGGCCTGGCTACATACTGGGGCTATGGGCTGCCTGGCTACATACTGGGCTATGGGCTGCCTGGTACTCATGGGGCTATGGGGTGCTGGCGTACTACTGGGGCTATGCTGGCTACTGGCTGGCTAACATACTGGGGCTATGGGCTGCCTGGCTACATACTGGGGCTCTGGGCTGCCTGGCACTACATGGGGCATGGGCTGCCTGGCTACATACTGGGGCTATGGGACTGCCTGGACTACATAATGGGGATATGGGCTGCTGCGCTACATAATGGGGAGTATGGGCTGCTGGCTACATACATGGGGCTATGGGTTGCCTGGCTACATACTGGGGATGGCTGCCTGGACTAATACTGGGGCTATGGGCTGAATGGCTACATACCGGGGTACTGGGTGCCTGGCTACATACGGGGTAGGGCTGCTGGTACATACGGGGCTATGGGCTGCCTGGTACAATACCGGGGCTTATGGGTGCCTGGTACATACCGGGGCTATGGGCTGCCTGGCTACATACCGGGGCTATGGCTGCTGGCTAATACAGGGTATGGATGACAGGGGTATGGGCGTGGTACATACGGGGATATGGGGCTGCCTGGTACATACCGGGGCGTTGGGACGTGCATGGAGATAATACCGGGGATTGTGGCTGCCTGGCACATACCTGGGGCTAGGGGCTGCCTGGCTGTTATACGGGGCTAGGGGCTGGCCTGGTGTATACCGGGGCTAGGGGGTGGCCTGGTGTGTATACCGGGCGGACTGAATATACTAGAGGACTGACTGGCGTTATACTGGGGGGCCTGGCATAAAATATATACATATATATTATAATATATTTGGGATGTATTAGTGGGATGCATGGCTGATAGGATGGCTGAGACGGCAGACTGTACCTAAACTGGGGGGTGGTGGGATATATACTTGGGATGGCTATTAGTATAGTAGCTATATTCCTGTACATAGGGGGCAGTATTATAGTAGGTAATTCCTGTACATAGGGGGCAGGGCAGTTATTAGGTTATGTATTTTTGTACATAGGGGGTGGTAGTGTATTATGTAGTTATATTCCTGTACATATGGGGGCAGTATTATAGTAGTATATTTCTTGTACATAGGAGCCAGTATTATAGTAGTAGTATCTTACAATATATTTTACTAGGGGCAGTAGTATTATACTAGTTAACATTTCTGTTTATGGAGAAGGTATTGTAGTATGTTTTTAGTGTACATATTATGGCCAGTATTAAGTTGTGTGCTCTTAAAATAAAGGTTATTCCTTTACAAGGGAGGCAGTATGAGTCTTGTTTTTTTTTTCTCGCAGAGTGTACATGGTGAATTAGACCATCTATTCACAGTTTGTATGGAGTGGTTTAGTAACTTCACCCACATCACAGACCCACGCCTACTTGTTTTGACCCCACCCACAGAATGGGGCCACTTTACAGTTGTTTCCAGGGCCACTTTAAATTCCCACGTCCGCCCCTGGGTGGTGGGATTGCTGGGCTGTGAAGAGAAAGGTAAACTAGAAGTTTACTAGAAGCTTACCCAATGCCGCTGAAAGAGTAAGCGCAACAGTAGATGTGGGCGCTGGGTATGGCGTGCAATAGATTGAAATGCGGGTGGTGGTGGTGGGCACCTATGCGCTGGGCCGGAAGGTGTGCAATTCAGTACTTCCGTTATCGCGAATCTTTGGTAATCTAGATGTCAGGGAGATGTGGCGCAGCCGTGAGATAGTCTGTGGTGCTGGCATGATCGTAAAGAAAAAGAATAAACCCGGTCTAAGTACGAGGAGAAATGGGGGGTGGTAGAGCGTACATGTAGATCAATGGAAGCCATATAAAGAGCTGTGGGAAAACGGATAATAAGGATTAAAAGAAAGGGAAGAGGCAATATTTAGTTTTGTATATTCAGCATTTGAGAAGGGATGCTACGTCAGCCGAAAACGTGAAATGGCCATAACTAATAAAATACCTGATTCACATACTGGGTGTGCTTTGGATTACATTGTCTATTGTTGGGGTTGGCTACCTAATCTGACAAAGGCACCTGATTGCGATTACCTGATGTGCACCAATCCATATTGAAAGCTGGCAGTTTAAACTGTTTAGGTGCCATAGTGACGGACCACACATTTCAACTAAATATGGCTGCCAATCATTACTCTCTGCAACATAACAGGGGTGTTGCGGTAGCAAAGCTGCATTAGACAAAATAGACAAGTATGCAGTATATGCAAGGACAGTCAGACCCCTAGGGCAAGTGATGGCGAAACCTATGGGCACTAGTGCCAGAGGGTGGCACTCAGAGCCCTTTCGTGGGGCACTCAGGCCATCAAGCCTAAGGCAGAGTTCACCAAACAGGACCAAACCATTAGATTCTTCCTGCAGTCCTGGGCAATTTATGAGATGTGCTGCGTCAGTGCTATTTTACAGCGACACTTCATTGACTGTTTGGAACTGCTTGAAAAGTTAAGAAGGGAGGAAAGGGCTACATTATTTTGGAGGTTCTCATGCTGGACCCACCATTCTCCTATCAAAGAGACCCTGGAGAGAAGCTACAAGATAATCTGAATATTTCCTCCTCTTTCAGCTGTTTGGTGGCCTCAGGGCGGACGTAAAATTGTCTTAGCTCCACAGAAGTATAAAACTGGTATGAACATCAGAATCTGGTGAGGCGTTAATTTTTGCAGGATGAGATAAATCTTTCATTGATGGACTTAAGAGAACTTTTCATGGGTCATAAAATGGTGAAATAATAATCCCATTCATTAAACCCTGTAACAAAGAAAAATCTCCTTTTTTTAGGGCCCCTAAGGTGTTTGAACCCTAGGGGGTCTGACTGTCTACTGTCTTGCAGAATATTTTGTCTATGCAGCTTTGCTATCCGCAACCCCTGATGATGTTGCAGAGAGTAATGATTGGCAGCCATATTTAGTTGAAATAGTGGTCCGTCACTATGGCACCTAACAGTTTAACTGCCGCTTTCAATATGGGTCCGTCACTATGGCACCTAACAGTTTAACTGCCGCTTTCAATATGGATTGGTGCACATCAGGTAATACGAATCAGGTGCTTTTCAGATTAGGTAGCCAACCCCAAACAATAGACAAATGTAATCCAAAGCACACCAGTATGTGAATCAAGGATTTTAATTAGTCATATGGCCAATTTCACGTTTTCGGCTGACGTAGCATCCCTTCTCAAATGCTGAAATACAAAACATAAATATTGCCTCTTCCCTTTCTTTAATCCCTTATTATCCGTTTTCCCACAGCTTCTATATAGTGCTTCCATTAGATCTACATGTACGCTCTACCCCCATTTCTCTCGCTAAATTAGACCTGGTTTATTCTTTTTCTTTACATTGCCAGCACCACGGACTATCTACGGCTGCGCCACATCTCCCTGACATCTATGATTACCAAGATTCGCGATAACCGGAAGTACGTGAATTGCACAACTTCCGGCCCAGCGCATAGGTGCCCCACCACCACCCGCATTTATAATCTATTGCACGCATACCCAGTCGCCCACATCTACTGTTGCGCTTACTCTTTTCAGCCGGCATTGGTAAGCTTCTAGTAAACCTCTAGTTTACCTTTCTCTTCACAGCCCAGCATATCCCACACCCAGGGGCGGACTGGGAATTTAAAGTGGCCCTGGAAAAAACTGTAAAAGTGGCCCCATTCTGTGGGTGGGGTCAAAACAAGTAGGCGTGGTCTTGTGATGTGGGTGAAGTTACTAAACTCCATACAAACTGTTATAGATGGTCTAAATCAACATGTACACTGCAGAGAAAAAAAAAAAAAGACTCATACTGCCTCCCTTGTAAAGGAATAACACTTCTATTTTAAGAGCACACAACTTATACTGCCATATATGTACACTAAAAACATACTACAATACCTTCTCCAATAAACAAGAATGTAACTAGTATAATACTACTGCCCCTAAGTAAAATATATTGTAATACTACTACTATAATACTGGCTCCTATGTACAAGAATATAACTACTATAATACTGCCCCCTATGTACAGGAATATAACTACTATAATACTACCCCCTATGTACAAGAATATAACTACCATAATACTGCCCCCTATGTACAGGAATATAACTACTATAATACTGCCCCCTATGTACAGGAATATAGCTACTATTACTAATAGCCATTCCCCAGTATATAGCCAGCCACCCCCCCAGTATACAGTCAGCGTGCCACCCCAGTATACATGCAGCCCACTGTATACATACACATATTATATATATATATATTTATATTTTATAGCCAGCCCCCCAGTATACAGCCAGTCAGTCCTCCTAGTATATTCAGTCCGCCCAGTATACAGCCAGGCAGCCCCTAGCCCCGTATACACACCAGACACACCCCGAGCCCGGTATACAGCCAGGCAGCCCCTAGCCCGGTATGTACAGCAGGCCATGCCCCTAGCCCGGTATGTACCAGCAGCCCATAGCCCCGGTATGTAGCCAGGCAGGTCCCATAGCCCGCGGTAGGTAGCCAGGCAGCCCATAGCCCCGGTTGTGCCAGGCAGCCCATAGCCCGGTATGTAGCCAGGCAGCCCAATCCCCGGTATGTAGCCAGCCCCCAGTAGCCCGGTATGTAGCCAGGCAGCCCATAGCCCCGGTATGTATCCAGCCAGCCCATGCCCCGGTATTAGCCAGGCAGCCCATAGCCCCGTAGTAGCCAGGCAGCTCCCATAGCTCTACCGTATGTGCCCAGGCACCCATACCGCCCAGTATGTACCAGGCAGCCCATAGCCACCGGTATGTAGTGCCGGCAGCCCATAGCCCCAGTATGTAGCCAGGCAGCCCATAGCCCTATGTAAGCCAGCAGCCCCGATAGCCCCAGTTAGGTAGCCAGCAGCCCTAGCCCTGTATGTAGCCAGGCAGTCCATAGCCCCAGTATGGTAGCCAGCCGCCATCCCCCAGTAGTAGCCAGTCATCCCTAGCCCCAGTATGTAGCCAGGCACCCCATAGCCCCAGTATGTAGCCAGGCAGCCCATAGCCCCAGTTGTAGCCAGGCACCCCTAGCCCCAGTATGTAGCCAGCAGCCCATAGCCCCAGTATGTAGCCGGGCAGCCCATAGCCCCAGTTGTAGCCAGGCAGCCCTACCCAGTATAGCAGCAGCCCATAGCCCCAGTATGTAGCCAGGCAGCCCATAGCCCCAGTATGTAGCCAGGCAGCCCATAGCCCCAGTATGTAGCCAGGCAGCCCATAGCCCCATAGTACCAGGCATCCATATCCCGTATGTAGCCAGGCAGCCCATAGCCCCAGTATTTAGCCAGCAGCCCATAGCCCCAGTATGTAGCCAGGCAGCCCATAGCACCCAGTATGTTAGCCAGCAGCCCATAGCCCCAGTATGTACCAGGCACCCATAGCCCCAGTATGTACGCCAGGCAGCCCATAGCCCCCAGTATGTAGCCAAGGCAGCCATAGCCCCAGTATGTAGCCACAGCCCATAGCCCCAGTATGTAGCCAGGCGCCCATAGCCCCGTATGTAGCCAGGCAGCCTCAAGCCCCAGTATGTAGCCAGGCAGCCATAGCCCCATATGTAGCCAGGCAGCCCATACGCCGGTAGTAGCCAGCAGCCCATAGCCCCGGATAACCAGGCAGCCCATAGCCCCGGTATGTACCAGACCGCCCATAGCCCGGTTGTAGCCAGGCAGCCCATAGCCCCCGGTATGTAGCCGCAGCCATAGCCCCAGTATGTAGCCGAGGCCGCCCATACCCCAGTGTACCGGCACCCATTACGCCCCGTATGTAGCCAGGCAGCCCATAGCCCCAGTATGTAGCCCAGCAGCCCCATAGCCCCGGTATGAGCCAGGCAGCCCATACCCCGGTATTAGCCAGGCAGCCCATAGCCCCGGTGGTATTGTAGCCAGGCAGCCCATAGCCCCAGGTATGTAGCCAGGCAGCCCATAGCCCGGTATGTAGCCAGGCGCCCATCGCCCCAGTAGTAGCCAGGCAGCCCTTAGCCCCGTATGTAGCCAGGCAGCCCATAGCCCCAGTATGTAGCCAGGCAGCCCATAGCCCCAGTATGTAGCCAGGCAGCCCATAGCCCCAGTATGTAGCCAGGCAGCCCATAGCCCCAGTATATAGCCAGGCAGCCCATAGCCCCAGTAGACAGCCCCTGCCCCAGTATATAGCCAGGCAGCCCATAGCCCCAGTATACAGCCACTGCCCCAATATACTGCCTCCTCTGGTTTACAGCCTGCCCCCGGTATACAGTGCCACCCCCACCCCAGTACATAAAATATAATCACATGAACTCACCTCTCCCGACGCGCCGACGCTGCTCCCCTGCTTGGTCCAGTCCGGCCGCGGTGACAGCAACTTACGCGCCGGCGTCGCACAGACCATGACATCGGCATCATATCTTTTGCGGATATCGCACATTATTGTGCACACCATCCATTTGTGACAGATGGAGCATAAAATTGAATACCCACCGATTGCTTTGGATCTCACTTATATTTACATACTGTCCTTTTAAACTTTAATACCATGTGTTGCACTGCATAGTTCTAATTTGTATAACAAGTGCATTAATCCAGGGCACTACAACACCCTTACGTTGCCTTATCAAGTTTTGGATTGTATACACTATGCTTAACATACCTTTGTAGCCTATTATCATAACAAGAGACCGTTCGTATAAACTCACCATGTTGTATATTGTGACCGTCAATTTCTTCACTAATAGTTACGTTTCTCTCAGTCATGTATTCCACATTTTAAATCCAAAAATTATAGCTGTCGCCAGAACTGTGTACCTTCAGTGCTTATGTCAGATGTTAGCTAGCCACACCCAAACATAACAAATGTGAAGTCCAAAGCACACCAGTATTGAATCAGGATTTTATAGTCATAGGGCCAATTGTCACGTTTGTCGGTGAGCGTAGCATCCCTCTCAAATGGCTGGAAATACAAACACAAAATATTGCCTCTTCCACTTTCTTTATCCCTTATTATCCGGTTTCCCACAGCTTCTATTAGGCTTCCATTAGATTACATGTAACGCTCTCCCCCATTCTGTCTCGCTAAATAGACTGGTTTATCTCTTTTCTTTACATTGCCAAGCACCACAGACTATCTACGGCTGTCGCCCATTCCCGGACATCTATATACCAAGATTCGCGGATATACCGGAAAGTACGTGAATTGCACCAACATTCCGGCCCAGCGCATAGGCCCACCACCACCACGCAATTTATAATCTATTGCACGCATACCCAGTCGCCCACATCTACTGTTGCGCTTACTCTTTTCAGCCGGCATTGGTATAATCTCTAGTAACTTGTAGTTACCTTTCTTTCACAGCCCAGCATATCCCACACCCAGGGCGAATGGAATTTAAAGTGGCCCTGGAAAACGTAAAGTGGCCCCATCTGGGGTGGGGTCAAAACAAGTAGGGCCGTGGTTTGTGATGGGGTGAATTATAAACTCCATACAAACGTTAACTAATGATGTCAATCAACATGTACACTGCAGCGAAAAAAAAAAAGACTCCATACTGCCTCCCTTGTAATAACGGAATAACAACTTCTATTTTAAGCGCACACAACCTATACTGCCTATATATGTAACACTAAAAACATACTACAATACCTTCTCCAATAAACAAGAATGTAACTCGTAAATACTACTGCCCCTAAGTAATAACTATATGTATACTACTATATATACGGCGTCCTATGTACAGATATAACTACTATAATACTGCCCACTTTGTACAGGAATATAACTACTATAATACAACTCCTATGTACAAGGAATAGAACTACCATAATACGCCCCCTATGTACAGAATATAAACTACTATAATACTGCCCCCATGTCAGGGAAAATAGTACTATTACTAATAGCATTCCCCAGATATAGCCAGCCACCCCCCCAGATCCACGTACAGTCAGCGTGCCCCCAGTATACATGAGCCCACTTGTACTAAGCATAACTATTATATATATTATTGTTATATTTTATAGCCAGCCCCCCATATACAGCCATCAGTCTCCTAGTATATTCTAGATCCGCCGGTAGACAGCAGGCAGCCCTAGCCCCGTATACAGCTCAGCCCCAGCCGCTACAGCAGTCACCCTTGAGCCCCGGTATACAGCCAGGCAGCCCCTGGTCCCGGGTTTAGCAGGCAGCTGCCCGGAGTGCCAGACAGCCCTAGCCACGGTATGTACACAGCCCATGCCCCGATGAGCCAGGCGCCTGCCCGGTATGTAGCCAGCAGCCATACCCGATGTAGCCGAGCCAGCCGGTAGAGCAAGCATACCGGGGGCCAGGGAGCCCAGCCCCGGTATAGCCACAGCATAGGCCTTGTAGCAGCACTGCCGTATACGGCCAAGCGGTGTTAGCCAGGGCGCCCATAGCACACGGTATGTAGCCACGGCAGCCAAGCCCCGGTATGTAGCAGGCAGCCCCATCCGCTGACACCCTAGCCCGGTATGTAGCCAGGCAGCCCATAGCCCCGGTATGTAGCGCACCCATCCAGTTTGCCATTTTGGGCGCCATGCCCGTAAGCCGGGCGCCCATGCCCGTAGTAGCCAGGCAGCCCATAGCCCCGTAGTAGCCAGGCAGTCCATAGCACACTGTATGGCCCAGGCACCCATAGCCCGTAGTGTAGTCCAGGACAGCCCATAGCCACGTATGTAGTGCACGGCAGCCCATAGCCCCAGAGTAGCCAGGCAGCCCATAGCCCTATGTAAAGCCAGGGCCAGCCCCAGCCGATAGTCCAATCCATTTTCTTACTGGTTTTATGCCCTCCCATCTCACTGCTCCTCCTCTCAGCCTCTGTGTTCTCACTTGCTCACCAGCCCCCAGCATCACTACCCCATCACATGACACCCTCACCATGCCCCCCACTTCTATACGCCGTAATTCCTAGCTATGTACCACTCCGCCCTAGCTACCCAGTCATGTGCAGCCCATGGCACCCCTGCCCTTATTTCCCCACGTTCCTCTCGTGTCACTCCATCTCACCCTCTCACCCCGTTTATTGGCCACACCTCATACCCCATCCCCTCCCGTGCCCGGCAACCCCTTATAGCTCACCAGCCTCACGTTAATCCAGACAACTCTTACTGTGCATGCCCATCCCCACGTCTCATCCTCCCCTGAGCCAGCAGCCCATAGCCCGTTAGTTGTATGGCCAGGCCCTAGCCCAGTAGCCAGAGCCATGCCAGTATGTAGCCCAGGCAGCCCATAGCACCAGTATAGCCAGGCAGGCCCATAGCCCAGATTGTAGCCAGGCATCTCCCAGATGTGCCAGATTAGCCCCAGTATTAGCCAGGAGCCCAAGCCCCAGTATTACCAGGCAGCCCATAGCCCCAGTATGTTAGCCAATGCAGCCCATGCCCTCAGTATGTAGTTCCAGGCAGTCCCATAGCCCCAGTATGTACGCAGCAGCCCATAGCCCCAGATGTCCATGTAGCCCAGTATGAGCCACGCCCATAGCGCCAGTATGTAGCAGGGACTGCCCATAGCCCCAGTATGTACCAGGCAGCCTCATGCCCCAGTATGTAGCCAGGCAGCCATAGCCCCATTATGTACGCCAGGCAGCCCATAGCCAGCCGGTAGTTAGCCAGCAGCCCATAGCCCCGGACTAGCCAGGACAGCCCATAGCCCCGGTAATTAGCCAGTGCCAGCCATAGCCCGGATGTAGCCAGGCAGCCCATACCCCGGTATGTAGCGCAGCCATAGCCCCAGTAGGTAGCCGAGGCGCCCATACCAGTGTACCTCAACCCATGATATTGTAGCCAGGGCAGCCCATAGCCCCAGTATGTAGCCAGCAGCCCATGCCCCGGTATGAGGCCAGGCAGCCCATACCCGGTCATAGCCAGGCAAATAGCCCCGGGTATGTAGAGGCCAGCCAGCCGAACAGGAGCCCATAGCCCCGGTATATGTAGCCAGAGCCCATAGCCCGGTATGTAGCCAGGAGCCACATACGCCCCAGTATGTGCCAGGCAGCCCATAGCCCCGTATGAGCAGGCAGCCATAGCCCAGGATTAGCGCAGGCCCCCATAGCCCCAGATATGTAGCCAGGCAGCCCAGCCCCAAGTGCCCCAGTATAGCCCATGTGTACAGCGCCATATCGCCCCATAGATACCAGGCAGCACAGCCCCATTCAGCAGCCCAAGACGTATATAGACAGGCAAGCCATAGCCCCAGTAGGACAGCCCCTGCCCCAGGTATTATAGCCAGGCAGCCCATAGCCCCAGTATAACAGCCACTGGCCCGCCATTATCTGACCTTCGGTTTACAGCCTGCCCCCGGGTATACAGCCGCCACCCCCACCCCCATACATACAATAATACACATGAACTCACCTCCCGAAACGCTGCCGACGATGCTCCCACTTCTTGGTCCAGTCCTGCCGCGGTGCAGAAACTGTACGCGCCGGCGTCGCACAGACCCATGACGTCGGATCATATCTTTTGCGGATATCGCACATTATTGTGGCACACCATCCCATTTGGTGACGATGAGCATAAATTGAATCCACACGATTGACTTGGGATCTCCTTCTTCATAGTTACATACTGTCCTTTTTTTTTTTTGTTTTTGGGTTTTTTTGTCTTTTTTTTTTTTTTTTTTTTTTGTGGGGGGGGGGGGAGGGAGGGTTTTTGGTGTTTGTTTTTTTTTTGGGGTTTTTTTTGTAAACTTTAATACCTGTTTGCACGCATAGTTCTAATTTGTTATAACAGTGCATATCGGGCAGCTCCACGCCCTTACGCTGTCCTATCATTTTTGGATGTGATACATTCTATGCTTAACATACCTTTGTAGCTATTAGCATAACACGAGAACCGTTTCGTATAACCTCACCATGTTTGTTATTGTTGACCGTCAATTTCTTCACTACTATAGTTACGTTTCTCTCAGTCATGTATTCCACATTTTAAATCCAAAAAAGGGTAGGTGATGAGCGTTTTATGGCGCTGGATGACTCTCCAGGAAAGTTAAAAATTTCTTTTATTTATAAAAACAACTTATTAAATAGATATCTATATATATATCTATATATATATATCTATCTATATATATATCTATCTATAGATATCTATATATATCTATAGATATCTATATCTATATCTATATCTATATATATATATATATATATATATTCAGAACAACGTGTTTCATGCTCGAGCTAAGCGTTTCATCTTGTTCGTCACAAACCAGATGAAGCGCTCACCTGGAGTGCAAAACGCGTTGCTCTGATTATATATATTTTTATAATAAGGTCAGTTTTTATAAATAAAAGAAATTTTAAACTTTCCTGGAGAGTCATCCAGCGCCATAAAACGCTCATCACCTACCCTTTTTTGGATTTACAATTTCTGGGAGTAGCTTTCCACACTGGAGAAGGAACTATTCCGGGAGTGTGGCAGCAGGAGTACGCGGACATGTGCACAGACACATACTAACCAAGGCGGTTATTGGAGTTGTGCCCAGCTGCACATCTCAACTAGGTTAGTAGTCTTACTACTATCACACCAATTACCGATTCATAAAAAAATACTACACCATAGGAGCGCCCCTTTCTCCATTATACCTCAACTCATGTATTCCACATTTTTACTTTTGTATTTATGTTTGTATTTCAGAAAGGCTTCTACGTCACCCGAAAACATTCACGTGAAATTGTCCGCATGTCTAATTAAAATCCTTGAACTGCATACTGGTGTTCTTTGATTAGATTTGCATATGGTTTAACTGCCGCAATTGTTGACAGCGTCAATTGTTGCAGTTAGCAACACAGCCCTTAAGCCCTAACCGCTTTAGGGATGTATATGTACCATGGGCAGTCCCTCAGAGGTTAAAGATCGTGTTGGCACTCCTATTCCAGCCCACTCCGTCACAAAAGAGAAAGCCATTTTCAATTTTCTGCCTGAAAGGAGGGGCTGTTAGTGTAGTGGTGTAAAAGCTGGTAACAGTGTCCCCTTAATTTTGTTTTATGTTTTTTAGCATTCCACCCTTCTAAGGAAATTTTGTATGTATCCATGAATATTTTAACCCCTTATCACCGACACTAGTTTTCAGCTCAATGACCAGACTCGATTTTTCAAATCTGACATGTCTCACGATAATTGGTTATAACTTCGGAACGCTTTAACATATCCTGGTGATTTTGAGAATGTTTTCTCGTGACACATTGTACTTCATGTTAGTTATAAAATTTAAGTGATAAGTTTTGCATTTCGTTCTGAAAAAAAGTGAAAATTTGGCAAAAGTTTGTAAAAATTCTTCATTTTCCAAGTTTGAAATGTTCTGGTTTCCAGACAAGATGTAAAACTACCCAAAAAGTTTGATAATTAACATTTACAGAATATCTGCTTTATGTTGGGATGATATTTTATGCTTTATCTATCTATCTATGTATCTATCTATGTATCTATCTATCTATGTATCTATCTATCTATGTATCTATCTATCTATCCATCTATATATCTATGTATCTATCTATCTATCTATGTATGTATCTATGTATCTATCTATCTATCTCCTATCTATCTATCTATCCATCTATCTATCTATCTCCTATCTATCTATATATCTATCTATCTCCTATCTATGTATCTATCTATGTATCTATCTATCCATCTATATATCTATGTATCTATGTATCTATCTATCTATCCATCTATCTATCTCCTATCTATCTATCTATCCATCTATCTATCTCCTATCTATCTATCTATCTATCTCCTATCTATGTATCTATCTATCTATCTATGTATCTATCTATGTATCTATCTATGTATCTATCTATCTATCTATCTATGTATCTATCTATGTATCTATCTATGTATCTATCTATGTATCTATCTATGTATCTATCTATCTATCTATGTATCTATCTATCTATCTATCTATCTATCTATCTATGTATCTATCTATCTATCTATCTATCTATCTCTCATATCTATCTCTATGTATCTAGAAAAATGATCTATCTATCTAACAGGGCCCACTGGTGTCTTGTTACACCACTGGGATTGGGGTCACATATAAAGGTCAGCAGACCCCTATATGTGACATATGACATAGCTATAAATAAAATACATCAATATTAAAATGGGGCAATTCTCTCTATAATGCTGGTTATCAGCTGCAGGTGTACCTGAGCTCTGCCCCAATCCTTCCCCTTAACAGTATACAACAGTTTTAGGCGAGCAGCGGACAACAGTACACTGCCAGGATTTTTTAACGTTTAACGTGTCTTGGCACTTTGCTATAAGTAAGTTGGGTTTGAGTTGCATTTTGGGCACTCAGCCTCTAAAAGGTTCGCCATCACTGTTATAGGGCTTAGAACAATGGGTGCAATTTTTCTCATTTTTATAAAAATCACCAAAACCTATATTTACATGCACCTGCTCAAGTTTCAAGTGACTTTTGAGAGGCATAATGATGGTAAAACCACATAAATAACCCCATTATAGAGACTACAGTTTGTTTGTTTGTTACAGGGGTGAAAACAAAATGGAGGTGGAAATGACAATTTGTACATTTTTTTGGACAATACATTCATTTTGTATTGGAGACATATGGGACCTATTGGTTAAGGGATGAGATCCACTTTACTGGTACATCATTTAGGGGGGGGGGTTTCAATAGCTAATTGATGAGATGTTATTAACTCTTTCTTGGTGGGGATAAGAAAATCATTAATTCTGGTTCGGCGTTTTTAGTTTTTTTTCTTTGCAGGCAGTTCACTGTACCATAAAAATAATATGTTAGCTTTATAGGTCACCCCAATTACAGCCATACCCCATTTATATAGCTTTTTTATGGTGGACTTGTTCTGCAGAATATACAACTCGATTGTTGAGAAATTTGCTTGTTTTTTTTTACCGTCATAGAGGCATATATTTTTGTATACAGAGCTTTTTAGGGCTTATTGTTGCGGGACAAGCTGTACTTTTTATTGGTAACTTCTCAGGGTTAACGTTAGTTTTTTATCACTTCTATATTATTTTGTTGGTTTTTTTACAATTTTTTACAGGTTTAGTAACAATTTTATTTTATTCTACGGGTTGTTACGCAGTGATAACCAATATGTAATGTTTTCACTACAGGCGGTCCCCTACTTAAGAACACTAGTCTAACATACGACCCCTAGTTACAAACGGACCTCTGGATATTGGTAATTTATTGTGCTTTAGTCCTAGGCTACAATGATCAGCTGTAACAGAATCTTCTACAGTTACACACTATGGCTGGATGTAAAATAGTCTCCTGCAATGTCCGGGGTCCGAATTGTAAGATGAAGAGGGCACTTGTGTTTAACCGGTTCACGGCGGGCCCCGGTGCATGGAGAGGGCCCTCTCCATCGCCGGTAAATCTTTGCTGCATATTGCAGCAAAGACTTACCGATAACAACCGTGAACGGTGGGTGTTATCCCCCCAGCGATCGCTGCCGGCAAAGGTGCTGGCAGCTTCAAAAAGATGGCGGCGCAAGAACGCCACCATCTTGCCTAGGATCGTCGTTCCCCGTGACTTCATCTAAAACGGCGATCAGTCGCCATGACAGCCACGGTGGTTCTCGTTTTAACCCCTTCATGACAATGTGCTATGAGGAGGAAAATCCCAATATACTGCCATACTGTAGTATGGCAGTATATGATAGGATCGATCAAACAACCTAGGGTTGAAGTACCCTAGGGAGTCTGAAAAATAGTAAAAAAAAAAAAACTAAAAATTCAAATCACCCCCCTTTCCCTATAAATAAACAGTAAAAATCATAAACACATTAGGTATCAATGCGTCTGCAAAATACCTGATCAAAATATACTAACGGTTTTTCACTGCGTTTAACCCCGTAACGGAAAATAGCGCCCCAAGTAGAAAATGGCACTTTTTGCCATTTTGAAAAATATTTTTTAAAAATCTATAAAAAAAAAGTGATCAAAAGGTTGTACAGTCCTAAAAATTACATCATTAAAAATATTATCAAATGTCGCAAAAAAGGACACCACCCACAGCTCCGTACAACAAAGTATAAAAAAGTTATTAGCGCCAGAAGATGGCAAAATAAAAAAAAAAAATTTTGTACAGGTTTTAATTTTTGTAAATGTATGAAAAAATTATAAAACCTATACAAATTGGTATCCCCGTGATCGTACCAACCCAAAGAATAAAGTAGACATGTCATTTCGGGCAGAAAGTGAAAGCCGTAAAATCCAAGCCCCCAAGAGAATGGCGAAAATGCGTTTTTTCACCATTTTCATTGCATTTGGAATTTTCTTCCCGCTTCCCAGTACTGGGTTCTCTGGGGAACTTTGCAAAGCTGCCTTGGCCCATAGGTCCCAGAACAGAGGGCAATCACGTCCAACAATTACCTCATACATCAGTTGTTTAACAACCCCCACATTGTGCAACACAGTACCCTGGTCTGTCCCAAGCATAACCTGAGCCACTGGGTAAACCTTGGTGTCCCCATGGATGCATGTGACACCCAGAGTTTTCCCTGTGGCCATAACGTGAGGGAGAGTGGCCGAGATGAGAGTGACCAAACTCCCTGAGTCCAACAGTCCTGAAACAAGAGTCCCATTAACCATCAGGGTACACATCTGTGGTCCCTCCCCCTTGGCTGGTATGGCACTACATGCAGGCTGGGCAAAAAGGGAACTGCGGCGACCCACATAGCAATCCATGGGCTCTGTGGTGAGGGGACACTGGGCCGCCGTATGACCCAGGGCATGACATCTCCAACAGATAACCTCCCGGGGTATCCCTTTGGTCACTGGTTTGTACCCCCCTTTGTCCTTGGTGCGACCATCATGAGAGGTTTTAGGCCCCAGTCTCTGACAGTTCCAATCTTTTTGGGGTTCCCAGTATACGGATTTCATATCCCCTTGCCCTCCCAGGAATTTCTCCATAGTGTGGAACCTCTCCACCAAACCCACTAGATCATCTGCATTCTGGGGGTCACCCTGTGCAACCCAGCACTGTATGGCACGGGGAAGCGAGTGCATAAATCGGTCTACAACCACTCGTTCGACAATCTGGGCTGGAGAGCAGGTGTCTGGTTGCAACCACTTCTGGACTAGATGCAAAAGGTCAAACAGCTGTGATCTTGGCGGCTTGTCCAGGCTATAGGCCCAGTGGTGCACCCTCTGTGCTCGGACTGCTAAGGTGGCACCAAGCCGTGCCAGTATTTCCGCTTTTAATTTGGGGTACTCCTTGGCATCCTGCAGGGCCAGGTCATAATACGCCTTTTGGGGCTCGCCAGTTAAATATGGAGCCAGTACTTCAGCCCACTGAACTGGCGGCAGCTTCTCCCGGTCAGCCACTCGCTCAAATACTGTGAGGGACGCCTCAACGTCATCCTCCGGGGTCATCTTCTGCAATGCTTCCCTTACAGTCTTTCTGACACGATGACCATCATCTTGGTTTGGCAGAGCTGGACTCTCCCGCATGCGGACGGCGTCTGTCAGTACTGCCATCTGCTGGACAAGGAGCTTGTTGGTTTCCTGTTGGGCTTGCAAAGCCTCAGCATGTGCTCTCTGTTGCTGCAAGTTTTACTGCACAAGGTGCTTGATCACCTCCTCCATGGCAGCTGCTGTGTGCTGGCTCTGAGCTGAAGCCTTTGCTCTAAACAAACAATATATCCAGGGGATTATGCCCACATCCAAAGCACCAATTGTAGGGGATCAACTCAAATGGCAACTTCAGTAACAGTCCAGGTAGCTGTTTTATTTCTTTCCAAAACAGTTTAAAGAAACAGAATAGCTTGCTTCAGCATATAACAGAAAATACAGTCCATATACACGGGCCGGACTCACAGTCCTTTGTAGGTTGTGTCTCCATCCAGCAGCATAACCAAACAATGTCACTATTGCTGATCCTTGGCTGTGTAACACCTCCAGCTCTGCATGCAGTATAGCAGAGACTTCCAGACTGCAAACACACATCCCCCAATGTGTTTTTTGGTAATTTTTTAAAAACACAGTCATTAGGAATTAGAATTGTTATGCCCCCCCACAAAAACAAGCCCTGATACAGCCTCTGTAATTGAAACAAAAAAAGTGGACCCTCCCACAGGGCCATCCGCCTTCCGTGTCCGTCTCTTTCCCTTCCCTTCTCTTTCCTGCGCCGTGCTCCCCCGTCTCGCTCCCTCCCGGCCCCTGACAAAAAAAGGTTTCCATAAGAGGACTTATTTCCAAGGACCAATGTATAGATGCCAGTACCCCCCCATCATGATGTGGGGTCCGGGTTGTAATAGCAGAATAACGACAATAGATTGGAATAATGCCAATTTTATTTGCATATTGAAAATTTCATGATGGGCAGGGAAATTATAGGACGGTAAGCGAATGGGTGAAAAAAAAAGATTCCACACCGACCCAAAAAAATGCGAACTGAAACAGCGAAAAGGGAAGAGTTGAAGTTCTTTTCTCACTGACTAAAATATCAAATTTAATTACAAACAACACAGATAAAGACTACAACAGTCACAGAATTTTTTTTCATGGAAATGCGCCAGTGGCCCAAAAATACACAGAATGACTCGTAAGATAAAAAGAAAAAAAAAAAAACCTGTAGGAAAAAAAATTATACACACAATTTAGGAGAAACAGCTAGAAGGAGCGAAATATCCAGGAATTTTTCGAGTTCCAGCTTAGCACCCCTTATTTTCCCTTTACCCCCACTCTTCGCCTATATAACTCAACGCACCAAGAGGGAGAAAAAACTTCAAATTTACTGTTTCCAGTCCCATTTGTTGGATGATGCGTGTGGAAATTTTTTTTACAATTCCTTACCTCCTTATATTCCATCAATGAAATCTATAATGCAAATAAAATTGGCAAGGTGATTCCAATCTATTGTCTTATTCTGCTATTAGTTCATGAAGGTGGTCGGGGGAGCGAATCTATACATGGTCTGAAATAAGCCTCTTATTGGAAATCTTTTTTGTTCATGCCTGTATTGTACTCTTTACTGTGTTTCTACACTGCTCAGAAATATAATGGAAAGGAAAATACTGGACACTAAGGCTGATGACTTTTTGAGTTTCCACTTTTTTTTTTTCAATTACAGAGCTGGATCAGGGCTTGTTTTGGCCTAACAAATTTATAATTCCTATGACTGTGTTTTTAAAAAATTACCAAAAAACAATTTGCACTATATACTTGTAGGCGCTTTTCACTGTGTACTTTATGTGGCTCTTTTGGGTTGGCGGGATCAAGGGACTATAAAAAATTTATGGGTTTTTATTGTATTTTAATGGATTAAAAAATGTAAACAATTTTCTAAAATAATTTTTAACCACAATCACCATTAGTAATTACCAGATTTTGACACCAATAACATTTTCTACTACAGGATGTCTTTTTTCTTAGGGATGAAGACTGTGTTTTCATTATGACCATTTGGGTACGGTACGCTTCTTAGTTTCCCCAAACTAGTGATCAGGAAACCTAAAGCGCCTTCCATAGACCGGCCAAAACAAAATGACCCTTGCAGGGGGAAGTATAAACAGTCTAATCAGATACATAGCAGCACTGTATCAATCTATCATAAAGTGTTTAAGGGAGAAGGAGTGGGAAGGGGCAAAGGGGAAGTACTGTACAACTTATTTGATCTTTTTTTTTTTTATTACTTTCCCCAATTGAGACCTTTTTTAGTGCTATTTGCTATTAAGATACTGTGGCAAAATGGCGGCAGTTTGCCGGCGGCGTTTTAGCCTGCAATATGCTGCGTATGTAGCGGACTCAGTCCGTCAGCTACTGCATACTAATTTGCCGTCGCCGACATACTATTGCATCAATTAGGGGTTTGAACACAACAATGTAACTCCACGTCATTCACACTTCTGGAAACAATTTCTCATGCTGTTGTGCAAAGGGGTTCTGCAGGTAGACCATTTCTTTATTTGTTTTGTTCATGGATCCGTCACTCCCATGAAGTAGTGTATCACAACACAGACAGAAGCTCAGGTAGCAAGCTCATCCAGGATGGCACTTAAAGGGGTGTTCTCGTCGGGTATTAACCTTCAGTTTCATTAATTTGCCATATATAAAACATTTCTTCCATTGGAGGTTATTAAACAAAATGTTCCTTTGTAGAAGATAATTACTCATAAATGTGTCATGTTGTACCCTTAGAAACGAGATAGCTCTTGGTTATGACCACCTCCACAGTTTGCAGCAGAGTAGCCAGACATGCGTATGTGGTCCTGCCGTATACAAGAAAAGGAAAAAAGAAGATGTGTGTATATAGGACAAAAAAATACTATAAATACTTATAAAATAATACAGATATTAAAAACATATAAAAAAAGCTATAAAAGCTTTACAGTACAACTCCGATTGCAGGGCCAAATGAAAGATATAACTGGATGGCCCAATGTACTGATGTGCCCAATAGAAAAATAATTCCAATATAGAACATCAGAGAAAAATAAATAACATTGAGCAGAGAAAGGTGCATGTGCAAAGTTCAATCTCAGACATGATACATGATGAAAGATTTACATGATATTCCCGTCATATAGTGAGTCAAGTTGGCCCATGAGAAACACAGAGAGAGGAACAAGAAGGCTTCCTCAGGGGTATCCATGGAACCACTTTGTCTACCTTTATAGTCGCTGTGGATTGGGAGGAGGAAAACCGGTAGTGAAATCACAACGGATGCCAGCCCCGCCCACCAAATAGCGGGTCCCAAGCAAAAAGAAAAGAGAAATAAAAAAAGAATAAAGATGCCAAATGGCGCGCACATAGAAAAACACTCATTTCTACTGGACTTAGAGGTCAAATATGGAGAGAAAATCGACTTTCTATAACCCCAGTGTGTAGTGGTCGCCGACCGAAGTATGTCACATGCCGGGGTCATGTGCGTTTCCAGCGTTCAAAATAGCGGTCCGGCATCAAAACACAGTCCAAGTTGTTTGAAAATGGAAAAATTTGTTACCAGATTCAAAACTGTATGGTACTGAAACCTATGTAAATATGTAAAATTATATAAACCCTATAAAGTGACAGGTAGTTAATAGATAAGGTAAAGGTATATCAACCTATTGTTTAAGTACAAGATATTAGTGCGAAATCAGCGCATGCAATATTAGAAAAATATATATAAAGAAATCCTAAAATTATAATTTATATGACATAGTATGCGGTACAGGTTACATACCGCGCATAGAGACATAAAAGCCCAGTGCAGATCCGAGAATAAATCAAAAGATTAAATAATTGGTGTTGTAGAACCACCAATTAAAGAACGCATTGTGGTTGTTGATGATGTATTTGTTCAATAGTTATTTGTGTGTTGTATCAAGATGTATGCGCAGTTATCCTGCTGTCATTTACGTGTAATATCCCTCAGGGGTTAGTTTTGAAACGCAGAAGCCCCAGAACTGATGTTACCAGGCTGTTTGTAAATAATCTGTTAATGGGGGACCACCCGGGGGGGCCGGAAATATGTGACAGAACCAATCTTGTTCTTCGTTTTGTCTATATAATGTATAAAATGTCAAAAAAATGCCAAAAAATAATACTTTTTAAAAAAAATTAAAGTAGCCCATATGAAGATATTCTATACCAGTGATGGCAACCTTTTGAGACGGCCCCATGAGCCGCGCCCAAACTACAACAAAGGAACCGCTTATTCTATCGCAACCCACCCCAGGGACAACACAGAAAATTTAAGTTGCCCGCCCGTGATTATACTCAATTATCCTGTCACAGTTTTCCTGATTAGCAGTTACTCTGAGGACAATAAAGCAGCCAAATAGTCCCAAGTAGAGCTGTCACTTTTAAAATAGCTTGTGCAAGCAAGTCCTGGGTTGTCTGGACTGCAGTTCATACTGGAGGTATCTCTGGTGAGGCCGAGTGCCCACAGAAAGGGATCTCTGAGTGCCACCTTAGCACCAGTGCCATAGGTTAGCCAATCCACTGTTCTATAATATAAAGAATAATGACCAAAATAGAAAAACATTTTTATATAAGATAGGTATTAAGACTGATTGTCATTAAGTATGAAGTGAGTAGTCGTAATCATATTTCCAGTTTTCAAAATGTATGGTAATAAAACACTGTAATATATAAAATTATGTATACACTATTAAAGTGACGAATGTTAATCGATAAAGGTAAATATATCAACCATTGTGCAAATACAGAGGTGTAGATACCATATCAGCGCATAAAGCATAGAAATACCAGTATAAATACCAAGAGTAAATACAAGATCAAAATTGGTGTTGTATCACCACAAACCGAACTAGAGTCGCCATATCAGAGTATCTATACTATAAAAAAAAATAGTGACAAGATGAAAAAATATAGATAGATATCAGAATAAATTCTAAAAATACGAAAGTTTATTATAAAGAACCAACACCATGACGCTGGCGAAATAATGTGGTGTACAATACAGAGTATATAAAAGAATGGGCAAAGCAGAGTGCGGGGAAAAAAAGGGGGACCAGCGAAAAAGTTTCTCCCAAGGCCCACAGCGAGTCACAGCAGGTAAAAATTTGAACTAAAATATATATTGTTTGCAAAATACAAAAATATTAAACAATTACCAAAAGACCACCTAATGAATATACAGATGCTAGAAACAAGCAAGATCAACGATGTGGAAGTAGAGTATGTGTTTTACAATACAAACCTTATAGGTAACTCAAATGTTTATAAACACCAGAAAAGGACAAATAACCCTGTATATACATTTGTACAGGTACAAGTGACGAGATGATTACTTAAGGAAGTGGTAAGTATACAGAAATAAATATAAAAGAAAGTGCCCTCGTTCTGAAAAGGAAAGGTACACATCTAGAGCAAATCCGGGCGTTCTATTTTCAAGCTGAGTGGAGAAAAAGGAGAGAAGGGCGCTCTTATAGGAGTAGGATTGTATTAACAGTGATGGTATAATAGGTCAGGAACTACGTAACCTCTGAAGGGATGCGCTGGGCACAACTCCCATGCGAGCTTGGGGTTGTATTTTTATATACACGTGTGGATTGTTCCTGCGCCTCGCCCTGGGAGTGTTCCGTTTCAAGTGGAGGAGGACAGTTCCCGGGTAAGATTAGAGTACGAAGATCCAAATAGTGTAGGTGATGAGCGATTGTTCGGCGATGGAGATTTGACAAAGATAAGTTACTTTTATTTTATGGTAAAATACATAACTAAATACATGTAAAAAAAATAAAATAAAAAAGAATTAGAACAGCGCGTTTCGCGCCCGCGAACCGAGCGTTTCATCGGGTTCCTATTCATAGACAAGAAACATAGGTATTTAAAGGTAAGTTGGTCACAAAGGGGCATGCCTATTTACGTCAAGGACTTAGGAAGTAGTGAGATCAATAAAATTCATTGGAATAAATACCATAAAAAATATTAAAATACAAAGAAAGTGTAACAATTGGAATCACAGCCAAACATTGAGTTGGAGGACGGTCCATGGTATAATAAAACAGTTCGGAGTTCCGGTTGGTATGTTGAAAAAAAATAAAAAAATGTCCTGAAAAATGGCTTGAAACCTACAGTACGGAAGCTGGTGGTGTGTCAAGATGGAACGACCACAAGGAAGCCGGCAGGGTATGAATTAGTAGAGATGAGCTGCCTGGGTTTACGGTATAGAAGCTGCAAGGTGTCTTAGAGAGCTGGCATTACGGAAGGACAGGAGGTGACATACTACAACTCATATGATGATTATGAAAAAAAAGAGATGAAGATTAAAGGTAAGAGACAGAAAACCCTTTCTGTAAAGGAATGGTTTTTTGATTCATTTAAACCCGAATGGGGTAAGGTATTGACCTTGAAATCAAATATACTTCGTGTCTGCAAATGTGTTGGGCAACGGTTCGCTGTGTGGTATCGGGTATTGATCTAATGCATGATTGAGATCGGAAATGTAGATTTGGTGTTTTAGAGCCAAGGTTGAAAGACTTGAAGGAGGAATTTTTTTCTTATATTTCTCGAGTTTATAGAGAACGGGTTATGTCGGGTTGGACGAGTCTCCTACCAACGTATGTAGGTGACAGATGTTACATTCTGTCAGATATATACATATTTGCTTTGCAATTTTTCAGGCATTTTTTTTGTCAACATACCAACCAGAACGCCGAACTGTTTTATAGTATCCATGTACCGTCATCAACTCAATGTTTGGCTGCCTGCGATTTCATTGTTACACTTTTTGTATTTATTAATATGTTTATGTATTTATTCCAATGAAGTTTATGTGATCTCACTAAACCGAAGTCCAATTGACCGGTAAGAGTAGTCATGCCTTTCAAGCGAGAGACACACAATACGGAGTTTTCCTAGGAAAGCTTCAAATAAAGTGTCTTGTATAGTGGACATCATTCAAAAATGGAAAAAATATGACAGAACTGACAAAAAAAAATACATGTGTGTAAATAAAAAACAAACAACAAGCAAATAACATAATTGCATGTGAAAATAAATGAAAGTACATTATGGTGGTCCCAAGACAACCAAAAATACATTTCATAGGAGGGGCCGAAAGAAAGCGCTTGGTGTTGTAGTTGGTAACTCAGTGATAAGTAATAGATACATGCCTTAAGAGGAACCAAAGGGGTGAAACTTGAAAAGAACGTTGGTAGAGGAATAAGGTGAGAAATTGTAGTGTAAGGTGATAAAACGACAAGTATGAGGTTGCAAAAGCATAGAATGCAAGGTCCAAGAGAAAAGATAAGCTATTCAGGGGCTGGTCAACCTATCTGCCACTTTTTGGTCATCATTTTTGCAAAAGCCGGTAAAATAGCATTCCTCATTGAAGACCTCTTGGTGGCTACTGTGTATAGGTGGAAAATCCACCTTGATCCCGGTCTCGGTAATTGAGGGAACAACATTACACCCTCAACTTTTGTGGGACTTTTTCAAGTCTAGGATGAGGACCCTGGAGGTCTCCACCAGCGTTTGTTGTAGGAAATGTTGTCACCCCACTGATGTAAGAATCCTACTTATTGCAAATCGAAGATGCGGTATTATGCGGGAGGAGGTTGGTGTGAAAATCTTTGGTAGCTCCTGGATCGTCTGTCTAACATCAGTTTCAGGGGGAAAGGGACGTAAGAAGTAAATAACATTTTCGAATTACATTGATGTAGTCAACCACCTCACATTTTGTGCAGTAGCAGACATGCGCTATTTAGTCCTGCTCTGACCATCTGGATGCAGTGATCTTACCACAGGAGGGCTGTGGGGACATGCAAGTACCTCCTCGACATTTCATATAACAAAAACATTGTTCTTTGTGCAATCCCTCCAGCAGCGGGGAGAGGTGGCAGGGGTCTAGGGACACGTTTGTTTCAAGGGACCATATTACTGATATTTATGAGAAATTATTCACAATTAGGAAACATTTTTTTAACCCCTTATCAACGACACTAGTTTTCAGCTCAATGACCAGACTCGATTTTTCAAATCTGACAAGTCTCACGATTTTGGTATATACTTGGAAGCGTGAAACATATCCCGTGATTTTGAGAATTGTTGTTTTCTCGTGAAAATTGTACTTCATGTTAGTTATAAAAAATTTAAGTGATAAGTTTTGGCAGTTCGTCTGAAAGAAAAAAAAAAAAAAAAGGAAAATTTGGCAAACGTTTGTAAAAAAGTCTTCATTTTCCAAAGTTTGAAAATGTTCTGGTTTCCAGAAAAGAGGTATAAAACTACCAAAAAGTTGTGGTTAATTAAGCATTTACAGAATATCTGATTTAGGTGTGGGATGATAATTTATGCTGCCGGTCATTTTTCTAGGATGTTAGGAGGTGCAGAACTTCGGTGCGATTTTTCCTTTTTTCATGAATGAAAAATTGCCCCAAAACTCACTTTTTGAGGACAACTCAGCTTTCAAGTGATTTGAGGGCCCTCTAAATACTAGTAAAACCCCATAAATTACCCCACTATTAGACTTCACCACTAATACGTATGTAAAAACAACTCTATTAAGTCTATCTAACCCTTTAAGTGTTTCACATGGGTTAAAAAATATGGACCTTGGCGATTTAGAAACTATAGAATTTTTTTTTTGGAAAAAGAATTCATTTAGGAAAAAACTGTGAAATTTTCAGAAGAAATTAAATGATTGAGGAATGATGATGAAACGCACTGCAACGCTTGTGCCCAATTCGTCCGAGTGTACTGATACCCCATATGTGGTGGTAAACTGCGGGACGGGAGCACGCACGGTTCCGAAAGCCGAGTATAGAAGGAATGGAAGCGCCATTCACAGCGATTTGTATTGTCACAGTGTAAGGACCTATAAATTTGATTTTTTTTGGTAATACAAACATATGAGGGATTTTATTTAGGGTTGGATGAGATTACAATGTATAGATCATTATTTTGGGAGTTTAGAGTTATCTTGAGTTTATAACTATTCAAGGGGACAAAAACAAAATCATCAATTTTTATTTGGATTGTTAGCATTTTTTCCCCCCCGCTCACCGTATATGTTAAAAATTAATATTTAGCTTATTTCGGTTCACTACGATGCGGTGATACCCTCATTTATAAGTTTTTCTAGTTGTGCTTACTTTTACTGAGCAAAACATATTGAGAAAAATTAGCTGTTTTTTACTATCGACAACTTTTCCCATTGGACCATACTTATGTATGTTTCTGTGTCAGATATGTCAAACAGTTGTTCTTTTCAGTCGTATCATATTAGGAAGGAACTTTTTTGATCATTTTTAGAATATTTTTGTGATGTGTTTGATGATGAAAAATTGTATATTATGGGAAGTTTTCCAAGTTATTTTTTTAGGTGTTCACCGAGTGCGTTCAATATTGATTTAGATTATTTGTACAGATTAAGACGGAAGTGGTGATTACTAAAATATGTACATGTTTTGTTTTTTGTTTTATTTACTTTATTTGCATTTTAATGTGTACTGGGGAGATTATGCAAAAAGAGTAATTTTTTTTTTTTAGTATACTTTTTTACATTTTCTCGTATTCAAGACTTTACACTGCCAATACACTTGTATTGCAGTGTTATAGTGTAAGTTACTTACAGCCGGGGTCCTGCCAGGAAGCAGGACCCAGCGAGAAGAGGAGCCGCAGCCTCGGGTCACTCGTGGGACCAGGGGCAGCGGAAGGAGGGGATCTATCCCCCGGAGCACACCGGAGAGGGGGGGTCCGATCCACGGGGAACACTGCCCGCGGCGGTCATGCTTGACCGCCGCGTTTGTAAGGGGTTAAAAACGGGATCGGAGTTTTTAGATCCCAGGTGTTAGTGCCGGGTCTGGACTGTGATATCACAGGCCCGACACCGGCACTATACTGACCCGATGTCCCGATTATAGTTACCTTAATGACCGCCGTAAAAACCGATAGAGCGGTCATTAAGGGTTAATAACATCCAATTGAAGAAAAGAAATGTTTATATATGGCAGATATAATTAAACTGAAATGTGAATGCCCAGACGAGAATACCCCTATAAGTACAAGCTGGTCAGCAAAAAGTAGCTGTATCTGTCAGAACCATCAGAGTACTGAGCAGATACTGAGAAAGTGATCAGTTTGATTAATAATAAAAATGTGGAGAGGGTCTGGATAGGTTAATTTAATGATTGTTTGTTTTTTTTTGTACTGTTAAGAAGCAGTATTTTCATTTTAAGAATTATACCGTGCAAAAGGCAAACATCGCCTCGGGCAAAGTACAAGGTACAATGATGTGAAATAAGCTATCAGCGTGAAAAATCTCAACATGAGGACAATGCATTAGCAGTTAAGCAAACAGTAGAGAGGTAGTTGCCCCATAGGGCACCCCCTTCCCGAGGCAGGAGAGGCACACATTCCACATGTCACACAGATCTGCCTCCTTCCCATCTGAAGAGTTGGTCCTCTGGAGAGACCTCTGCTGAGTAATTGAGTTTTTATAAATTGTAAGTTCCGTATCTATCGCTGAGCATTTGGGAACGTGAGGAGCTTGGAGGGCTTCCATAAGCAAAATACCTTCCTCCCATAGATGCCAGAGTATCGGTCTATGGTAGGCAACGTAGGCATTGCCCTGAAAGAGGAGGAGAGTTGCTTATTTCAAATATTAATCTAAAATTGTGTTTTCTAGGTGCCATGGCTCGAGAGGAATATTCAGGTTTTTTTAAAAGTGAGAATATAGGGGCAAATTTAGGATTAATATAAAAAGAGGAGACTCTCTTCTTCATAAGGAAAAAGACGGGAGGTTTTATGTGTCACAGGCCAGAGATAAGCCTTCATTCACTTCAAGTACTACATTTATAAGGGATAAATAATATAAACTACTAGTCATTGTTTTTAACCTCTCCTATCCAGAACTATCTAAGAAAACATAATTTCTTTATTGGCTTTTATGTGTGATAGTTTTTTTTTTTGTTGGGTGGAAAAACTGATGTGCAATGAACATTAGATGCCTTCCCTAAATGTCGCTATTCTATATTAAAACACTGACAATCCAGGAACATTGCCATTAAAGTATTGTAAACCCAAAAACACACAGTTCATTCCAGAACAGTTTTTAGTTTCACACCATCCTCCAGTATTACACCTATGTTATGACATTCTCACTCTCATCTTTATGAAGCAATGAAAGGACCCTGTTACTGTGCGGCTAATACAGGGCGACATCTAAAAGGGCTTTTATCTTCAGATGGTTTATGGATATCGAGTGACATTGTTTAAGGTAAAAAATAATCCAAAGAAGTGGTCAATAACAATAATGACCTGTGATCACTTAGTGATCTTTTAAAGAAAACTTAGCTTTTATGAGAAATCTTTATAAGATACAAACATTATGTGGTTACAAAGAGCAACTGCTATGTAGATCCTTAGTGCATTGGACCCCATCTATGAAAAAAATAGCAAGAATGAGCTGGGTGGCCTGAATGGATAAGGTTTCACATGACACAATAAAAGGACACAGGCTCACGTTGAATGCAGCCAGCATAGGTCATCAAGCACAGTATCCAACTCCTTCGGACGCGACAATTGTTCATTGGTTTGTTTCAGAAAGAGGAGTCAGAGTGCATCCAGAACGTGTCTTTAAAGTGTGGTACAAGCAGGGTAAGATGGGAATTCGGATGTCAAAGAATGGGGTCAGATGACAAATTGTCACTCTTCCCTGATTGCACCCCAAGGTCCAGCTTCTCTGATACTGAGAACCTAACATCGGAGTTGTGGTCCTAATGGCCACAACCCCGACAGGAACCAGCCCTGGCTAGGTTAGCAATCAAGCAAGCCTAACGCCGGAAGGGTTCTTCCAAGTAAAAAGGAATTGAAGGAGAGTCTGGTAACCGTTATGGACGCTTTCGTCCTGATGAAAAATTTAATACACAACGTAGGGATCAGGGCAACCGAATCCGACAGGACCTGTTCCCCTTCCATGGGCTCATCAGGGGAAAGTTGTGGTGCCCAAAAAGTTCCCTATAATATAGACCATACAACTTTGTTTTGTCAAGGCACAAGGGGGTGGAAGTTTGACAGTGAAAATGTAGCAGTAGTCCTACTTTACGTATGTGAGAGCTAAACATCAGGGGTGTAATCCGTTCCTATGTAAGTAAAGAGGAAGGACTATACTAAGTGGTAAATCCCGCTACAATCAAAACATGTTAGGGTTCGAATAAGTGGACCTCTCAAATGTTTGCTCTTACCCTGCTGGTTGGGTACACTGGTGGTTTTCCAAGTATGGGGCTGTGGGGGTCCCAGTTATAGGGCTGGTGGAAAGTTTCTAATCACTGGTTTATCATGGCGCACCCCTGCACGATAAAGCCATGCCCCACGACGACGCTCTGCTTGTGCCCCAGTCAAGCGGACCCCTTCCAGCTGCGGTTATCCGTCGCACGGGGAGGCACGCCGTATGCGCCAACGTTACCCGCATAGGTTCAAGCAGGCTTCGTGGCGTGAGTGTCCCCGGGGGTGGTAGGTGATGAAGAGCAGGTAAACAGGGTTAGTATAGTGGTTGGCAGCACAGAGTCCCTCAGTTGTTTGAGATTAGGGACTGAAAAACGTAACACTGATCGGTCTACAAATAGTGGAATGTATGACCCCCATGATAAAATTTGTACTAAAACACGGTATTTAGGCCCAAAGTCTCCCCGGTGGTAGCACGGTAGTGGAGTAAATAACAATCTAAAGCTATACCAATAGAAGAAGATTACAACAGATATCGTAGTGATTAGTTACTAGTGAAGTATATGTTACAACAGGATGTTGTATAGTGATTTAGTTAACTAAGTGAAGATAAGTTACGGCTGGTGGGGACATAAGATGGGGATTATGAGGAAAGCAAGCAAAGCTTAATGTTTTCATTTCAGCCCTCTTGGGGCTTGGTTTTAAGTCGAATATCCAGCGTGTCTCTTCTGTCTGAGAAATACCGTCCCAGTCCCCCTTCCTCTTTCTGGTGTTTTTCCAACCAGGTCTATGCCAAGAGAGTCCTGTAGGCGCTCCGTGTTTTGGTCATCGTATGTGTCTTGAGATAGGTTGTCCTATGTGTTGCCTAATATCCAAGTGATCCCCAACCGCGTCCAGAATTCCCTGGAATGTCTTTCCCACGTACTGGTTGCCGCATCCATATGTGGCTAGGAGTAACCCCACGGGATTTGCAGTTTATATAGTGCGGATGGTGTAGGTGGCCCCTGTTGGCAGAACTATGAAGGTTTTAGTTTCTTTTAGACACTTGACAGGACCACACAACCTGCATTGGTAGATCCCACTACACTCTAGTTTTAGCCATGTGCTTGTTGTTGTCGGTCTACTAAAGTGGACTATGGATCTAGTCTGTCCCTGTATTCCGCCACCCCTTCTGAAGGAAGTAGGAGATTCCTGTGTCACGTGGATAGGTCTGGGGTCCATTTTGAGTCGTGCCATGCTTGTACAAGTATTCGTTCCCAACAACTGTGCGCCACTGTTATAGGTGCCGACCAAGCGAATGGGTTGTGGCGTTAGAGAGAGCCGTTACGGGCGTGAGTAAGCTCGACTTTCGTGGATTCCTGCGCTTCGTTGATATTTGGAGGTGTGGTCTGGGTACACCAAACAGCTCGAAAACCGGGAACTTAGATCATTGTCCTGGCGTCTAAATTCACAGTGAGAGCATTTATGGCACTCTTAAGGTAGATTGACCATAGGTGAGCCTTTCTTTAGGACCGGTGGGTGAAAAGAGTCCCAGCATAGGAAGGAATTGGTGGAGGTGGGTTTTCTGTACACAGTGGTGTCCAGCTCCCTGCTGGGTCTTTTCTGCCAGAAATGGTATAGTTGCAGTGTGGATCTCATGCGTGAACCTGAGGCTGAAGGTGTTTTTGTTAAGGTCGCTCATGAGAGGCTCCTCCGAACCCTCCCATGTGATGAAGATATCATCGATAACAGCCGAGCAGAGGCTCCCCATACCAATGTATAGAGGGCCGATTCATCACTGAAGACGACACTGTGCTCCCACCACCCAGGAACAAATTTGCGTAGGTGGGTGCGAAGGAGCTACCCATCGCGGTGCCCCTGAGCTGGTGGTACACAGTGCCGTCAAAAGGAAGCAGTTGTGTGTAAGTGAGAATTCAGTAAGCGCAGAATAAACCTATTATGTGTCTCTGCACTGACTGCTTGGGTGTTCAAGTAGAACTCTACTTGCCCGAAGAACCCGATTGTGCGGGATCGACTGTAAAGGGACTCCACGTCAATGCTTGTCAGGTAGGTGTTTGGGCCTATCGATAGTCCATCAAGTCTTTGAGAAGGTCCGTGGTGTCCTAAAGTATGAGGGGAGTGCTGACACGAACGGGGCTAGATTTTGTCTATATAAATGCCCGACATTCTGACATATGAGACCCAACCCCTGAGACAATGGGTGACCTTTAAGAGGGTTCGTCCCTTTGTGCAGTTTGGGGAGCTGTAGAAAGTAGCCGTCTAGGCTTACTGAGGTAGTAAAAAATCAAACTCAATCTCTGCTCAATTAGATGATCCTAAGTGCTGACCCTAAGATGTCTTTGAGTTCCACCAAGAAACGTTTCAGTGGGGTTCTTGGAGAGGGTAGCAAGCCGCCTATCTTCAATGGTCAAGGCACATGTCTCGATATTGTTGGATTGCATGACCACGATGTTGCCCACCCTTATCTGAGGCTTGATGATAATACTGGTATCGTTCTCCAGAGAGGAGAGGGCCTGTATTTCTCTTTGTCACAGTGTAATATCTCTGTAATTGCTGCTTCTTCTAGGTCTTTAAGCACCAATTGTGCAAAGACATCAATAGTAGGATCTCCCAAAGGGTTTTTTTTTTGTACTGTTTAATTTGAGCGTCCATGAAGGGGCCTAGTCCTGAGGTGGCTGGGTAAGGGTTCCGCTAGGTTCCCTAGCAAAGGACATCCTAGGACATCCTGTGGTATGCCCAGTTCGACTTCTTTCTTCTCTTGATTTTAAAGAATTTATGCCACCGCAACTTCTGTAGAACAGTTGGATGTCCTTATACCACTAAAGTCATCAAATTTGTTGGTGTGGGTACGAAGACACACCTTTCATCAAGATACATCTTTCAGCATTAGGCAGTCTCCTAGATGATATGTTTACTACAAGGAGTCAAGGTCGTCCTCTGGGTTCGGTTCCTCAGGGGATACAGGAGACCTGTGCTTAAAAAGAAGAAGATGAGATGAGGAGGAGGGAGATGGGTTGGGAACCCTCCGGGAGTTGGTGGTGCTGTTTGTGGGTGGTCCTTGCCATGTTGTGTCACGTCCAGTTGTGCCTCTGCCTCTGCCCCTACCTCGCCTTCCTCTATTGCCACCCTACTAGCCTGGTCTTAGCGGTAGATCCGTATCCTGTCCGTGGATGCTTCTGTATCGTGGGACCTGCCTGGTGTTGCATGCAAGAGTATGCCTTGTTGTCTCTGAATACAAGAGATCTCTATTGACGTTATGCTTTTCTTTCTTTTTCAAATGGTATTGGAATCTTTCCAAGTTGTTTGTAATTGTTTCTCCAGACCTGAAACTCTGGGTCTGTGGAGAACTTTTCAGTATATCGATTTGTTCCTGTAGCTTGTGGTCATGTTTCAAAGTCGGGCTTTCTCTCCTTAGGAGGGAGTCGCATGAGTCGTGTTGAGCAGAAGTAGCCTCCTTTCCCCACTTGGTCGTGAAACCCGGTCCTTGATATCTATTGCTGGGACTAATGAGATTCGCAGGGCCCCGGGGGACTATGTGTGTTTGATATAATCTCTAAGCCCTGAACTTCCCACCAGGAAATAATTGGTCCCTATAGGCTTGATGCAGCTCTTTGAAGGCACCCTAAGGTTGGTGGTATTTCTTAATGGAAAGGCTTTGTCCGAAAAACCTCACTAGCTTCAGTTAACCACTGGGATGTATCTAGCCAGTTTTGAGAAAACGGCCATCCCTAGAAATATATAAACCAAAAAAATAATCCAAAAGACGTGGTCATAACAATTAATGACCCGTGATCACTTACCCTTGAGGCAAAAAAACGTTACATACAAAGAAGTGATCTTTTAAAAACTTAGCTTTTACTGAGAACAATCTTATAAAATTACAACTTATGTGGTACAAAATAGCAACTGCTTTGTTAGAATCCTTAGTGCATGAACCACATCTAGGAAAAAATATGCAAGACATGACTGGGTGGCCTGAATGGATATGTTTCACATGACCCAATAAAAGACACCAGGCTCACGTTGAATGCTCAGCAGCATAGGTCTCAATGCACACTATCAACTCCTTGGACGCGGACAATTGTTCATTGGTTTTGTTTCAAGAAAGAGCGTCAGAGTGCTCATCCAGAGAGAAGACACAAGTGTCTGAAAGTGGAAGAGGTAGGTGAGTACAAGCATGGTAGATGGGACTTATGGATGTCAAGAATGGGTCAGATGACATGTCACTCTCCCTGATGCACCCCAAGTCCAGCTTCTCTGATACCCTGAGAACCTAACCTCGGAGTCGTGTCCTAATTGGCCACAACCCCGATAGGAACCTATCCCTGGCTAGGTAGCCCTATCAAGCAAGCCTATACCGCCGGAATGTGTTCCAGTAAAGGAATTGAGAGAGTCTGGTATACAGTTATAGGACCGTCTTTCGTCTATGAAAATTTAATAACAACATAGGGATCAGGGCAACCGAATCCCGACAGACCTGATCACCCTTCAGGGCCATCAGGGAAAGTTGCGGTGCGCCAAAAAGTGTCCCAAATAAAAAACCTACAACTTTGTTTAGTCAAGGCAACAAGTGGTGGTAAGTTTGCAGTGAAAATGTAGAGTAGTCCTACCTTTACTGTAGGTTAGAGAAACACAGGGGTAATCCGTCCCTATTGTAAAGAAGGGATGTAAGGTTAGCATACAACGATAGATCTGTGTGAAGCTCATTGCAATTTCTGCAAAAATCGTTTGGTTTCCCCTGTGGATTTAACGTTCCTTTGCTGCTATTTTGATGAATATATACATGGGGGTATATATGAATCCTCACATCTGCTGTTGGAAGAAAGTATATTTTCTTATATAAGTATCTGGTGATTTTGTAACATATATTTTAGCAGAAATTTTGAATTTTCATGCAATTTTTGCATTTTATTGCCATTTTGCTGCAAAGTTGCATGAAGGTGGTGTAGTGTGGTATGAATTAAAGTTCTTCTTGTTTACATGGCGATCTATGGAATAATGTGATTTTGACACAATAGGAGCTTTTATTTTGTGTGTGATTATATTTTAAACACATTTGTGGATAGCAACCAAAATAGTCACGGTTTTTTTTTTTTAGCATTTTGGGAGTGTAAATTCTTGATGTGTGTTGTTGTTTGTGTATATATATAATATATATATATATATATATATAATATATATATATATATATATATATATAATCTGCTCATTCGCAATCAGATGATTGCTTGTTCATGTCCATGGTAGAAATAGTAAAAAAACATTTATCCTATAAAAAATAAAATATAAATCATAAAAAATGCCCCTAAACCCCATAACAACATATAAAGAGGCATATGAGTTAGACTTTTTTTGGTTATAACATAAACCCCACATAATAGTATCACCGCGTCCGTACAAAACCGTAGAAATAAAGTAATAGTTATTGAACCCGTACGATGAACGCTGTTAAACAAAAAACCTGTTAAAATGTGCCAAAAATTATGATGATTTTTACCTATACAATCCCACCAAAAATGCAATAAAAAGTTATCAAAAAACATATGTACTCCAGAATGATGCTGTTCAAAGTACAAGTCCCGCAAAAAACAAGCCATCAACAGCTCCATAGCCAAAAAATTTAATGTTATGCCACTTGAAGACGGCAATGCAAAAATGAGATTTTTTTCACACATTAGGGTTTTATTTCATAAATTTAGTAAAACGAAGAAAAAATTCATGTATGCTATCCCCTTAGTCGTATTGAAACCATAGAATAAAGATAACATGATTATTAGGCTATATGGTGAACACAAAAAAAAAAGGAAAAAATCCGGTACAGAATTGATGTTTTTTTCTACTCCTGCCCTCAAAAAAAGTTTCTAAATTTTCAAACAATGGGGGAAACGAACACTAAAATGGTAACTGGGAAAAAGATCTCATCCAGCAAAAAATAGCCATCACTGGCCCCCAATACACAAAGCGAAAATTTTATACGCCAACAAAAGGGACAAATGGGAAAACTAAATCCTGGCAGCTGCAGGGCGCTGCTTCCCTTCTGCGCCTCGCTGTGTGCTGTGAGAAGGTACAAGGGGCCATTATTGATGGAGATATGTGTCACCGAGGTGCCTGGCCTAGTGAAGGGAGCCGGTTAAGTTTGGTTCAGGAAACCTTAGGTTTCTGAAATGTTAATGTAGCAAAGCTGCTTAATGCAGTTGTATATCCGGCCGGCTCGTTCATTGTGAGTAGTTCAAGAGCAGGGTGGTGGACTACTCCCACATATCCAGGCCAGGTTTTGGCTGAGAGATAAAGCAGGAAGCTCAGGTGAGCTCGGAGTTTGTGGCTGTCTGTGGATATGTGCCAGCTCTTACCAGTGAGGGGTAGTGCAGGGCTCCGCTGCCAGGTTGCAACCGCGTCCCCGACGCGCGTTTCGGCTCGGGAGGAGCCTTCGTCTGGGGGAAGAGCTGGTAAGAGCTGGCACATATCCACAGACAGCCACAAACTCCGATACTTACTTTCTACAGGAGTTGTTGCGCATCTCCCATAGATACCCATTCTATGGAGATACTATACACCCATTTCACCTCTGTGTCCAGCTCCACATTTATTTGCTTGAGTACAATCTCTCTCCTCTGCCTAGGTATATCCGCTTTTTCATCTGTGTCAAACCACTGTATTCTATATTTTACATTGTATGTATTGTAGGGGATCAACTCAAATGGCAACTTCAGTAACAGTCCAGGTAGCTGTTTTATTTCTTTCCAAAACAGTTTAACGAAACAGAATCGCTTGCTTCAGCATATAACAGAAAATACAGTCCATATAAACAGGCTTGACTCACAGTCCTTTGTAGGCTGTGTCTCCATCCAGCAGCATAACCAAACAATGTCACTATTGCTGATCCTTGGCTGTGTAACACCTCCAGCTCTGCATGCAGTATAGCAGAGACTTCCAGACTGCAAACACATCCCACAGCTCACCTGAGCTTCCTGGCTTTATCTCTCAGCCAAAACCTGGCCTGGATATGTGGGAGTAGTCACCCACCCTGCTCTTGACTACTCCAATGAAACCCGGCCCGGATCAACTGCATTAAGCAGCTTTGCTACATTAATATTGTCAGAAACCTAAGGTTCCTGACCAAACATTAACTGGCTCACTTCACTGAGGCCAGGCACCTCGGTGACACATATCTGCCATCAATAATGGCCCCTTGTACCTTCTCACAGTATACACACCAGCACCATCTTTATTGGCATTCTTTTATGTTTTTGTATTAATAAAGTTTCAAATTTTATATCAACACTTCTAACTTTGTTTGTGCTGGCCCTTAATTGCTCTATTAGCTCATCACCAGGGCATGGGGTAAGCCATCCACTGTGGATACCTCATTGAGTCTCGGCGTAGTCGTTTGGCAAATCTCCATCACCATTTGGCCTTGGCACTAACACTTGGGCTGGACCACCCACTTTTGGGACCTCTCAATCACTCCCAGTTCTAACATCCTGTGGACGCTTTGGAGATACCTCCCTACGAGCCTCAGGGATCCTGTATGGCTTTAATTACCCTGACATGAGGCTCTGTGAGGATTTCAGTTCTATCACATTAGTACAACCAGGGCTTTCTGTGAAGAGATCCTTGTTCCTCTGCAGCATTTCCCTACAATGTTGTTTTTGGGAAGGGGATAAGGTCTCTGAAATTTTTACGGCTTCGATGGCTGACTCCATTGAGTCACTAGGAGAAGCTCAGGGGGGTCTCTCTCTTTCCAGGGTTTGATCAGATTGACATGATAGATCTGGAAGGGCTTCCTCTTCCCTGGCTGATGGACCCTATAGTTGACCCTCCCAACCTTTTCCACTATCTCATAGGGCCCCTGCCATTTGCTAGGAACTTGCTCTCCACAGTAGGGACTAAACACGTATGCGATCTCCTGGATGGAAACTGTCTCACACGAGCAGATTATTATAGAACTGGCTTGTGACTCTTGGGCCTGGAGAAGATGCTCCTTTACATGGCATCACCCTGGACATCCTTTCCTGCATCTGAGCTACATGTCAACCACACTCTTATATAGTGTAACCTCACTTTCCAAGTTTCTTTGCCACAATCTAGAGAACCTTGGGGTGCTGCCATAAAGTAATTCCAAGGTGTGAAAACCCGGTGGAGGATTGGGGCACTTCTCTAATTGAAAACAAAAGATATGGTAAAAGACAGTCCCAGTCTCGCCCATCCTTCTCTACCACCTTTTCAGCATGGCTTTCAGGGTCTTATTAATCGCTCACGACCACTGTCTGGGGGTGGTACACTGATGTGCGCAACTGGGTGACTTTTAACACCTACACAGTTCCCCATCACTTTGACATAGACGGGGTTCCTGGTCCGTTAAGATCTCCTTGGAATCCCTGCACGGGAAAAAACATAGAACAACTCCCTGGCAATATTACGGGAGGAGGGGTTCCTAGGGGGACAGCCTCGGGGTAACGTGTTGCATAATCCACAATGACTAGGTGTACTGATGCCCGAGCTGACTTCACTAAGGGTCCTACCAGGTTCCATTGCTATTCTTTCAAATGGGACTCATAATGGCAAGGGACCAGAGGGCTGCGGAAATGTGCCACTGGGGAGTGATCTGGCAGATAGGGCAGATTGACAGTAATCTCTGATTTCCCGGTAACAACCTGGCCAATAGAATCGTTTGTAGTACCCTCTCAAGTGTTTTATCACCCAGGTGGACCTCCCAACACATGTGAATGGGCCATATCCATAAGTCTATACGGCCCTGGGACTAGTAGCTGCTCCATATACTCATCCTATTTAGTCACCCGATATAAAAGGTCCTGATTCAGGGCAAAATGTGGGTACCGGTTGTCTGCCCAGGTTCTTGAGCAGCCCCATTAACACTGTAACATTCTCTAGCGCCCCTTTTAAGGTCATGTCCGGAGTTGGGCTGTGCAAAATTTTCCCGGATACATTAAGTCAGGGACAGCGCCTCCTCTGAAGTTGAATCTTCTCATTCTCCCCTATAGGAATTCAGAGGGACACTGGGTGTTCCTCAGGATTCCATCAACAGAGTTGACTGGGTTCTGGGGAACTTTGCAAGCTGCCTGGCCCATAGGTCCCAGAACAAAGGGCAATCACGTCAACAACTTAACTCATACATCAGTGTTTAACAACCCAAATTGTGAACAACACAGTACCCTGGTCTGTCCCAAGCATAACCTGAGCCACTGGGTAAACCTTGGTGTCCCCATGGATGCAGTGACACGAGTTTTCCCAGGGGCCATAACGTGAGGGAGAGTGGCCGAGATGAGAGTGACCAAACTCCCCGAGTCCAACAGTCCTGAAACAAGAGTCCCATTACCATCAGGGTACACATCTGTGGTCCTCCCCTTGGCTTGTATGGCACTACATGCAGGCTGGGCAAAAAGGGAACTGCGGCGACCACCAAGCAATCCATGGGTCTGGGGTGAGGGGACACTGGGCCGCCATATGACACGGCATGACATCTCCAACAGATTACTCCCGGGGTATCCCTTTGGTCACTGGTTTGTACCACCTTGTCCTTGTGCGACCATCATGAGAGTTTTAGGGCCAGTTCTGACAGTTCCAATCTTTTAGGGGCTCCCAGGATACGGATTTCATATCTGGCCCCCCCAGGGATTTCTCCATAGTGTGGAACCTCTCCACCAATCCCACTAGATCATCTGCATTCTGGGGGCCCTGTGCAACCCAGCACTGTATGGCACGGGGAAGTGAGTGATCTAAATCGGTCTACAACCACTCGTTCGACAATCTGGGCTGGAGAGCAGGTGTCTGGGTGAAACCACTTCGGACTAGATGCAAAGGTCAAACAGCTGTGATCTTGGCGCTTGTCCAGGCTATAGGCCCAGTGGTGCACCCTCTGTGCTCGGACTGCTAAGTGGCACCAAGCCGTGCCGAATTTCGCTTTTAATTTGGGGTACCTCTGGCTTCCTGCAGGGCCAGGTCATAAACGCCGCCTTTGGGGCTCGCCAGTTAAATATGGAGCCAGTACTTCAGCCCACTGACCTCGGCGGCAGCTTCTCCGGTCAGCCACTCGCTCAATACTGTGAGGAACGCCTCAACGTATCCTCCGGGGTCATTTCTGCAATGCTTCCTTACAGTCTTTCTGACAAGGTGACCATCATCTTGGTTGGAGAGATGGCCTCTCCTGCATGCGGACGGCGTCTGTCAGTACTGCCATACTGCTGGACAAGGAGCTTGTTGGTCTCCTGTTGGGCTTGCAAAGCCTCAGCATGTGCTCTCGTGTGCGCAATTTGACTGCACAAGGGGTGTGATCACCTCCTCCATGGCAGCTGCTGGTGCTGGCTCTGAGCTGAAGCCTTTGCTCAAACACCAATATATCCAGGGGTTATGCCCGCATCCAAAGCACAATTGTAGGGGATCAACTCAAATGGCAACTTCAGTAACAGTCCAGGTAGCGTTTTATTTCTTTCCAAAACAGTTTAAAGAAACAGAACGCTTGCTTCAGCATGTAACAAGAAAATACCGTCCATATAAACAGGCTTGACTCACAGTCCTTGTAGGTTGTGTCTCCATCCAGCAGCATAACCAAACAATGTCACTATTGCTGATCCTTGGCTGTGTAACACCTCCAGCTCTGCATGCAGTATAGCAGAGACTTCCAGACTGCAACACACATCCCAGCTCACCTGAGCTTCCTGGCTTTATCTCTCAGCCAAAACCTGGCTGGATATGTGGGAGTAGTACACCCCCTGCTCTTGAACTACTCCATGAAGACCGGCCCGGATCAAACTGCATTAAGCAGCTTTGCTACATTAACATTGTCAGAAACCTAAGGTTTTCTGACCAAACATTAACCGGCTCCCTTCACTGAGGCCAGGCAATCGGTGGACACATATGCCACAATAATGGCCCCTTGTACCTTCTCACAGCACACAGCGAGGCGCAGAAGGGAAGCAGCGCCCTGCAGCTGCCAGGATTTTAGTTTTCCCATTGGTCCCTTTGTTGGCTATAAAATTTTCGCTTTGTGTTATGGGGCCAGTGATGGCATATTTTTTGCTGGATGAGATGCTTTTTCCAGTTTACCATTTTAGGGTTCGTTTCCCCCATGTTTGAAAATTTAGAAACTTGTTGTGAGGGCAGGAGTAGGAGTAGTAGAAAAACATCATTCTGTACCGGATTTTTACTTTTTTTTTTGTGTTCACCATATAGCCTAATAATCATGTTATCTTATTCTATGGTTCAATACGACTAAGGGGATAGCATACATGAATTTTTCTTCGTTTTACTAAATTTATGAAATAAAACCCTAATGTGTGAAAAAAATCTATCATTTTTGCATTGCCGTTCTTCAAGTGGCATAACATTAAAAATTTTTTGGTATTGGAGCTGGTTGATGGCTTGTTTTTTGCGGGACTTGTACTTGGAACAGCATCATTCTGGAGTACAATGTTTTTTGATAACTTTTTATTGCATTTTGGTGGGATTGTATAGGTAAAAATTCATAATTTTTGGCACATTTTTAACAGGTTTTTTTAACAGCGTTCATCGTACGGGTTCAATAACTATTTACTTTTATTCTACAGGTTGATACGGATGCAGTGATACTATATATGTGGGGTTTATGTTATAACCCAAAAAAAGTCTAATTCATATGTCTCTTTATATGTTGTTATGGGGTTTAGGGGCATTTTTATTGATTTATTATTTTATTTTTTATGGGATAAATGTTTTTTTTACTATTTCTACCATGGGACATGAACAAGCAATCATCTGATTATTCATCGTGATTGCGAATGAGCAGATTATATATATATATATATATATATAATATATATATATATATATATATATCTATATATATATATATACAAACAATAACACAACATCAGAATTTACACTCCTGGCCCTTAATTGCTCTATTAGCTCATCACCATGGCATGGGGTAAGCCATCCACTGTGGATACCTCATTGAGTCTCGGCGTAGTCGTTTGCAAATCTCCAGTCACCATTTGGCCTTGGCACTAACACTTGGGCTGGACCACCCACTTTTGGGACCTCTCAATCACTCCCAGTTCTAACATCCTGTGGACGCTTTGGAGATACCTCCCTACGAGCCTCAGGGATCCTGTATGGCTTTAATTTACCCTGACATGAGGCTCTGTGAGGATTTCAGTTCTATCACATTAGTACAACCAGGGCTTTCTGTGAAGAGATCCTTGTTCCTCTGCAGCATTTCCCTACAATGTTGTTTTTGGGAAGGGGATAAGGTCTCTGAAATTTTTACGGCTTCGATGGCTGACTCCATTGAGTCACTAGGAGAAGCTCAGGGGGGTCTCTCTCTTTCCAGGGTTTGATCAGATTGACATGATAGATCTGGAAGGGCTTCCTCTTCCCTGGCTGATGGACCCTATAGTTGACCCTCCCAACCTTTTCCACTATCTCATAGGGCCCCTGCCATTTGCTAGGAACTTGCTCTCCACAGTAGGGACTAAACACGTATGCGATCTCCTGGATGGAAACTGTCTCACACGAGCAGATTATTATAGAACTGGCTTGTGACTCTTGGGCCTGGAGAAGATGCTCCTTTACATGGCATCACCCTGGACATCCTTTCCTGCATCTGAGCTACATGTCAACCACACTCTTATATAGTGTAACCTCACTTTCCAAGTTTCTTTGCCACAATCTAGAGAACCTTGGGGTGCTGCCATAAAGTAATTCCAAGGTGTGAAAACCCGGTGGAGGATTGGGGCACTTCTCTAATTGAAAACAAAAGATATGGTAAAAGACAGTCCCAGTCTCGCCCATCCTTCTCTACCACCTTTTCAGCATGGCTTTCAGGGTCTTATTAATCGCTCACGACCACTGTCTGGGGGTGGTACACTGATGTGCGCAACTGGGTGACTTTTAACACCTACACAGTTCCCCATCACTTTGACATAGACGGGGTTCCTGGTCCGTTAAGATCTCCTTGGAATCCCTGCACGGGAAAAAACATAGAACAACTCCCTGGCAATATTACGGGAGGAGGGGTTCCTAGGGGGACAGCCTCGGGGTAACGTGTTGCATAATCCACAATGACTAGGTGTACTGATGCCGAGCTGACTTCACTAAGGGTCCTACCAGGTGTCCATTGCTATTCTTTCAAATGGGACTCATAATGGCAAGGGACCAGAGGGCTGCGGAAATGTGCCACTGGGGAGTGATCTGGCAGATAGGGCAGATTGACAGTAATCTCTGATTTCCCGGTAACAACCTGGCCAATAGAATCGTTTGTAGTACCCTCTCAAGTGTTTTATCACCCAGGTGGACCTCCCAACACATGTGAATGGGCCATATCCATAAGTCTATACGGCCCTGGGACTAGTAGCTGCTCCACTATACTCATCCTATTTAGTCACCCGATATAAAAGGTCCTGATTCAGGGCAAAATGTGGGTACCGGTTGTCTGCCCAGGTTCTTGAGCAGCCCCATTAACACTGTAACATTCTCTAGCGCCCCTTTTAAGGTCATGTCCGGAGTTGGGCTGTGCAAAATTTTCCCGGATACATTAAGTCAGGGAACAGCGCCTCCTCTGAAGTTGAATCTTCTCATTCTCCCCTATAGGAATTCAGAGGGACACTGGGTGTTCCTCAGGATTCCATCAACAGAGTTGACTGGGTTCTGGGGAACTTTGCAAGCTGCCTGGCCCATAGGTCCCAGAACAAAGGGCAATCACGTCAACAACTTAACTCATACATCAGTGTTTAACAACCCAAATTGTGAACAACACAGTACCCTGGTCTGTCCCAAGCATAACCTGAGCCACTGGGTAAACCTTGGTGTCCCCATGGATGCAGTGACACGAGTTTTCCCAGGGGCCATAACGTGAGGGAGAGTGGCCGAGATGAGAGTGACCAAACTCCCCGAGTCCAACAGTCCTGAAACAAGAGTCCCATTACCATCAGGGTACACATCTGTGGTCCTCCCCTTGGCTTGTATGGCACTACAGCAGGCTGGGCAAAAAGGGAACTGCGGCGACCACCAAGCAATCCATGGGTCTGGGGTGAGGGGACACTGGGCCGCCATATGAACGGCATGACATCTCCAACAGATTACTCCCGGGGTATCCCTTTGGTCACTGGTTTGTACCACCTTGTCCTTGTGCGACCATCATGAGAGTTTTAGGGCCAGTTCTGACAGTTCCAATCTTTTAGGGGCTCCCAGGATACGGATTTCATATCTGGCCCCCCCAGGGATTTCTCCATAGTGTGGAACCTCTCCACCAATCCCACTAGATCATCTGCATTCTGGGGGCCCTGTGCAACCCAGCACTGTATGGCACGGGGAAGTGAGTGATCTAAATCGGTCTACAACCACTCGTTCGACAATCTGGGCTGGAGAGCAGGTGTCTGGGTGCAAACCACTTCGGACTAGATGCAAAGGTCAAACAGCTGTGATCTTGGCGCTTGTCCAGGCTATAGGCCCAGTGGTGCACCCTCTGTGCTCGGACTGCTAAGTGGCACCAAGCCGTGCCGAATTTCGCTTTTAATTTGGGGTACCTCTGGCTTCCTGCAGGGCCAGGTCATAAACGCCGCCTTTGGGGCTCGCCAGTTAAATATGGAGCCAGTACTTCAGCCCACTGACCTCGGCGGCAGCTTCTCCGGTCAGCCACTCGCTCAATACTGTGAGGAACGCCTCAACGTATCCTCCGGGGTCATTTCTGCAATGCTTCCTTACAGTCTTTTGACAAGGTGACCATCATCTTGGTTGGACAGATGGCCTCTCCTGCATGCGGACGGCGTCTGTCAGTACTGCCATACTGCTGGACAAGGAGCTTGTTGGTCTCCTGTTGGGCTTGCAAAGCCTCAGCATGTGCTCTCGTGTGCGCAGATTTGACTGCACAAGGGGTGGATCACCTCCTCCATGGCAGCTGCTGGTGCTGGCTCTGAGCTGAAGCCTTTGCTCAAACACCAATATATCCAGGGGTTATGCCCGCATCCAAAGCACCAATTGTAGGGGATCAACTCAAATGGCAACTTCAGTAACAGTCCAGGTAGCGTTTTATTTCTTTCCAAAACAGTTTAAAGAAACAGAACGCTTGCTTCAGCATGTAACAAGAAAATACCGTCCATATAAACAGGCTTGACTCACAGTCCTTGTAGGTTGTGTCTCCATCCAGCAGCATAACCAAACAATGTCACTATTGCTGATCCTTGGCTGTGTAACACCTCCAGCTCTGCATGCAGTATAGCAGAGACTTCCAGACTGCAACACACATCCCAGCTCACCTGAGCTTCCTGGCTTTATCTCTCAGCCAAAACCTGGCTGGATATGTGGGAGTAGTCCACCCCCTGCTCTTGAACTACTCCATGAAGACCGGCCCGGATCAAACTGCATTAAGCAGCTTTGCTACATTAACATTGTCAGAAACCTAAGGTTTTCTGACCAAACATTAACCGGCTCCCTTCACTGCAGGCCAGGCAATCGGTGGACACATATGCCACAATAATGGCCCCTTGTACCTTCTCACAGCACACAGCGAGGCGCAGAAGGGAAGCAGCGCCCTGCAGCTGCCAGGATTTTAGTTTTCCCATTGGTCCCTTTGTTGGCTATAAAATTTTCGCTTTGTGTTATGGGGCCAGTGATGGCATATTTTTTGCTGGATGAGATGCTTTTTCCAGTTTACCATTTTAGGTTCGTTTCCCCCATTGTTTGAAAATTTAGAAACTTGTTGTGAGGGCAGGAGTAGGAGTAGTAGAAAAACATCATTCTGTACCGGATTTTTACTTTTTTTTTTGTGTTCACCATATAGCCTAATAATCATGTTATCTTATTCTATGGTTCAATACGACTAAGGGGATAGCATACATGAATTTTTCTTCGTTTTACTAAATTTATGAAATAAAACCCTAATGTGTGAAAAAAATCTATCATTTTTGCATTGCCGTTCTTCAAGTGGCATAACATTAAAAATTTTTTGGTATTGGAGCTGGTTGATGGCTTGTTTTTTGCGGGACTTGTACTTGGAACAGCATCATTCTGGAGTACAATGTTTTTTGATAACTTTTTATTGCATTTTGGTGGGATTGTATAGGTAAAAATTCATAATTTTTGGCACATTTTAACAGGTTTGTTTAACAGCGTTCCCGTACGGGTTCAATAACTATTACTTTTATTCTACGGGTTTGATACGGACGCGGTGATACTAATTGGGGGTTTATGTATAAACCAAAAAAGTCTAACTCATATGCCTCTTTATATGTTGTTATGGGGTTTAGGGGCATTTTTATGATTTATTATTTTATTTTTATAGGATAAATGTTTTTTTTACTATTTCTACCATGGACATGAACAAGCAATCATCTGATTGCGAATGAGCAGTATTATATATATATATATATATATATATATTAATATATATACTAATATAAAAAAAACAATACACAACATCAAGAATTTACACTCCCAAAAATGCTAAAACAAAAACCGTGACATATTTGGTTGCTATCCACAAATGTGTTTAAAAATATAATCACACACAAAATAAAAGCTCCTATTGTGTCAAAATCACATTATTCCATAGATCGCCATGTAAACAAGAAGAACTTTTAAATTCATACACACTACCACCTTCATGCAACTTTGCAGCAAATGGCAATAAAATGCAAAAATTGCATGAAAATTCAAAATTTCTGCTAAAATATGTACAAATCCAGAATACTTATATAAAGAAAATATACTTTCCTAAAACAGCAAGATGTGAGGAGATCATATATACCCCACATGTATATATTCATCAAAATATGCAGCAAAGGGAACGTTAAATCCACAGGGGAAACCAAACTATTTTTGCAGAAAATTGCACTGAGCTTCACACAGATCTATCGTTGTATGCTACCTTACATCCCTTCTTTACAATAGGGACGGATTACCCCTGTGTTTCTCTAACCTACAGTAAAGGTAGGACTACTCTACATTTTCACTGCAAACTTACCACCCACTTGTTGCCTTGACTAAAACAAAGTTGTATGGTTATATTTATTTGGGACACTTTTTGGCGCACCGCAACTTTCCCCTGATGAGCCCTGGAAGGGTGCCCTGATCCCTACGTTGTGTATTAAATTTTCATAGGACGAAAGACGGTCCTTAACTGTATCCCACTTGTTGCCTTGACTAAAACAAAGTTGTATGGTTATATTTATTAGGGACACTTTTTGGCGCACCGCAACTTTCCCCTGATGAGCCCTGGAAGGGTGAAACAGGTCCTGTCGGGATTCGGTTGCCCTGATCCCTATGTTGTGTATTAAATTTTCATAGGACGAAAGACGGTCCTTAACTGTATGTTGTGTATTAAATTTTCATAGGACGAAAGACGGTCCATAATTGTATACCAGACTCTCTTCAATTCCTTTACTGGAACCATTCCGGCGGTATAGGCTTGCTTGATAGGGCTACCTAGCCAGGGATAGGTTCCTATCGGGGTTGTGGCCAATTAGGACCACGACTCCGAGGTTAGGTTCTCAGGGTATCAGAGAAGCTGGACTTGGGGTGCATCAGGGAGAGTGACATTGTCATCTTGACCCCATTCTTGACATCCGTAAGTCCCATCTTACCCTGCTTGTACTCACACTTTAAAGACACGTTCTGGATGAGCACTCTGACGCCTCTTTCTTGAAACAAAACCAATGAACAATTGTCGCGTCCAAGGAAGTTGGATAGTGTGCATTGATGACCTATGCTGCTGAGCATTCAACGTGAGCCTGGTGTCTTTTATTGTGTCATGTGAAACATTATCCATTCAGGCCACCCAGCTCATGTCTTGCATATTTTTTCCTAGATGGGGTTCATGCACTAAGGATTCTACAAAGCAGTTGCTATTTTGTACCACATAATGTTAGTATATTTTATAAGATTTCTCAGTAAAAGCTAAGTTTTAAAAGATCACCCATTCTTGACATCCGTAAGTCCCATCTTACCCTGCTTGTACTCACACTTTAAAGACACGTTCTGGATGAGCACTCTGACGCCTCTTTCTTGAAACAAAACCAATGAACAATTGTCGCGTCCAAGGAAGTTGGATAGTGTGCATTGATGACCTATGCTGCTGAGCATTCAACGTGAGCCTGGTGTCTTTTATTGGGTCATGTGAAACATTATCCATTCAGGCCACCCAGCTCATGTCTTGCATATTTTTTCCTAGTTATCCATTCAGGCCACCCAGCTCATGTCTTGCATATTTTTTCCTAGATGGGGTCCATGCACTAAGGATTCTACATAGCAGTTGCTATTTTGTACCACATAATGTTTGTATATTTTATAAGATTTCTCAGTAAAAGCTAAGTTTTAAAAGATCACTAAGTGATCACGAGTCATTAATTGTTATTGACCACGTCTTTTGGATTATTTTTTACCTTACACAATGGTAACTACCGGTCAATTTTTTCTACGGATGTTAGGAGCGCAGAAATTTAGGGGCGATTTTTTTTATATTTCATGTAAAATTGCAAACACTCACATTTTGAGGGGACAACTCATCTTCCAGTGACTTTGAGAGGGCACTAAATAAGTAGAAACCCCATAAATTAACCCACCAGAGAAAACCCTCAACGTATGTAAAACAACTTCTATAAGTTTCTAAACGCCTTTAAGTGTTTCACTGGTGTTAGAAAATATGGACCTGCGATTAAAACTATTAAGAATTTTTTGGAAAAATACATTCATTGAGGCAAAATGACCATTTTCAGAATAAATTATAAATGGATGAAATCGCCACTGCAACGCTTGAATGCCACCTTCCTCCCGAGTTACTGATTACCACATATGTGTGGTAAAACTCTGTACAGACCACGGACGATAGAGAATGAAGGCGCCGCCATTCGACAGCGGGGATTTTATTGTCCATTGTACAACCTATAAATTTTTTTTTTTTTGTAATGCGAAAATATGAGCGGCTTATTATGTCACGGGATGGAGACAAGTAGTATAGAATATTTATTTTGGAAGTTAAAGCTTATTAACTGGATTTATTGCGTAACATTCAAGGGGACACAAACAAAAATCATCATTTTTATTGGATTGTTGCATTTTCCCCCCCCCTCTCACCGTAACGAAAATAATATTTTATCTTATCTCTGGTTCACTACGATTGCGGTGGTTACCTCATTTATATAGTTTTTCTTATTTTTTGCTCAATTTTCCTGAGCAAAACCAATATTGAGGAAATCGCATTGTTTTTACTATTGACAGACCATTTCAGGGCCATAATTCTGTATCTTTATGGTTGTCAGATCTGGTTGAGGCTTATTTTTGCAAATACAGTTGTTCTCTTCAGTCGTAGTCCATATTAGGGAACGTAACTTTATTTGTGATCCCTTTTTTAGAACATTTTTTGGATGGTGTTTGATGAAAAATTGTATATTATGGGTAATTTTTTTAGTTTTTTTACGTAGTTCACCAGCGGGTCCTTTGATTTAAGTTATGATTTATTGTACAGATGAATATGTGACGGCGGTGATACCAAATATGTAAGTGTTTTGTTGTTGTTTTATTTACTTATTATGGCTTATTTTTGTGTACTGGGGAAGAGTTATGGATCGCTATTCAAGCCTTTACACTGGCCATACACTCGGTATTGCAGTTTCTACTGTAAGTAACTGAGCATGCCTGACATGCTCCAGTTACACAGGCAAGCCGGGTCGATCCAGAGGCGGAAACAGGCACAGAAGGAACGACATCCCAGGGTCACTCGGTCGGAACCCGGCCCGCCCCCCCCCCCCGGGCTGAGGCAGGGGGGGGGGGGAAAAGGGATCGGATCCCACGGTAAGCTCCACGGGGACACACTTTTTTCCGATCCCGGATCGTTAGTGCCGAGGTCTGGCTTGAGATCACAGCCCGACAACCGGCACTATAACTGACCCGATGCCCCAAATCTTCTTCTGACGGGCTCGTTCAGAAAGCGTACGCGTAGAAGAATTACCCTAATGAACCTCCGTAAAAAGACCGATACGGCGGTCATTAGGGGTTTAGAAAAATTGAATCATCCTTGCCAAAAACAAGCCAACATAACAACTATTTAGAAAATGTTATGAAGTTTAATGAATTGCAACAGAAATGGTATAAAAACCAACTAATATATGTATACGTAAGGTTAGGATCTCCAAATTGGCCCCAAATCGTACAGATAGAACATTACTTCAGCCTAACAGCACCCTATTTGTAAAATGTACAAAACACAAAAACCATGGCAAGCAACTGCCCCCCCCAGAACACGCTTACAGTTAGCCGAACATCACTTATGATCAAACAGTTACGCATTTGTTTTAGGGGTAACGCGAACTCCTTGTCTCTGTGCAACTTTCGACGTGTCAACTCTTTGACAGGCAACAGACTCATTTTATGTTGGGAGGCCCAATAATGAATATTCTTACACAGATCGACAAGTCGAGCAGATTTTGTACCTTTCACCCAGTTCTGTAGAACCGCCTTCACAGGAACCAGCCATTTATAATAAATGGGGATCTTGCTCAATCTGAACTAGTAGCTTGCTGTTAATCCTCAATTTACAGCTCACACCCCCATTAGCAGGGCAGATAAACAGTTGTGGCGGCGCCCCTGGGCAACAAAATATGGTGGGGCCCCCAATGATGTTAGTCCAGACAGGGAAACCGTAAGTCGCTATATCCCACTCCCCAGCCAACACTGTATACAGCTCCACACAGCAACCACATGATACAGCTCCCCCAGCACACCACAATTTGATGCATCAAAGCCACCAGCTTTGTTTAAAACCCTACCGTCTATGGCAAACGGGAATAATTGTTGCCTCACTACTCTTTAGACAAAGTCTCGGCACATGGGAGGGATTCGGCCCGCCGCCCAGGGAACGTGAGCCCAAATAAACTGTTGGCGATTCGGGTCATGAGGACCGCCCATATGCCCGCATTTGTGGGGGCCGTACCCTTTAAGGGCAAAGTGGTGGGAGCCCCATTAGATACGGCCTGCCATTCGGACTATTGTGATTGACACCTTAAATGAAACCTTACAGTGCAGCATTCTACCATCGTAAGTAGATCGGCATGGTATAGTACTCCTGCCTGCCTCTGCCTAATCTGTAATTTTATAATCCTGGGAATATAACCTAACTTGTTATAAAACTTTATTTAGGAATATGTTGTAAATTAACTGCAGAGGCTACTTATGAGTACCTGATAGTAGATTCCTCATGGAGGTGTTCTTTAAGGAGACAGCCCTTTTAGTTTTTCTAATTTTCATTTCTTCACTTCCCACTTTGAAAATGCCAGTGTTTTTTTTGTAATTTTTCGCACACAGACTGTTATAAACGCCTGTTTTCATGCGTAAATCTTAGGACAGGTATTTAATATTCCATACGGTTGTGTATGGAAGTTAAATAAAATTTTCAAATGCAGTGAGAACAACAAAACCGACAAAAACAAAAAAATAAAACACATTTGCTATATTTTCTTTTGTACCCTGTTTTATTGGCTTTTAATTTGCTTACAAATTGACATATTTTTATTTATACTATCACAATAGTAAATCTATATATGTTTTATTATGTTTTATGTAGGGATTTTAAAACCTTAAAAAGTTAATCTTCTTGTAAGGGAAAAAACAAACAACTTTTCAATTTTGGTGTATAGAGCGTGTTGAAAGTTGTTTGTATAAGATGAGATACATTTTCCATTGCTTATTGACCTTTTAGATCATTTTTATAAAATTTTTAATACGCGTATTTTTCGACTATAAGCGGCACCATCAATAAATGCCTGGCTTAAAAGTCTAATCGGTTTCATATATCATGGCACCAGGATTATAAGGGCGCACCTGATGATAAGCGATGAAGAGCCAGCATGGGTGACGGCAGCACGTTGGTCTGTAAGTAAGGGTTCAATATATAAGTGGAACTGGGACTAATGCAGAAAACCAAAGGATTGTTTTGTGTGACCTTATGTCGCAAAAAAAACGGTGATGTGTTGCAAAATGCTAGTTAGGGAATCGGCACATTTTGGCAATATTTTCGTTGCAGGGTTCACCATTTTGTAAAACCATTTTATATTGCGGGCACGACAAGTACCGTAACATGTTCAAGATTGTAGTTTATATTTAATTCGAAGGAAAGGGGGTTGGATTTGAAGAGGTTATTTTTGTTCTGTAATTTTAGACACCTCACTCCCTCCCCCACCAACTATTACACTCAACGTTTAGGGGCTCTTGATTGATCCTGCCAATAATTGGCAATACATCGTATTTCACTAAAGATCATGAGACAACCGTTCATGCACCCGTTGCCACACCTGGACTGAATGTTGCGGGCATTAAAGGTGTTAAATCTTCTATTCATGGTAGGTCTCTATGTACTATTCTACAAGTTGTACTTCTATTGATGATATGATATGTGTTTGGTTGTGTAGGTTGATACCCACATTAAGGTCATACTATAGTGTATTCAGCTTATATCCCTACAAGGATACAGTTAAATTGTTGGAACATACCTAACCATGCAGTACACCAGACAGGTTAACACTGTTCAATTATTTTGCAATGAAAAGCTTCCCACAGTTCCACGTGTTCAAATATACTATGAAAAAATTTAGTGACTGATTTATTCTGTACTTAATGATGGCACCTGCAAGATTATTCTTAGTATCAGGGGGCCTATAATGCCACATCCACTACTACATCATGGCTCTACGCTTGCATGACATTGAACCATGAGGCCAGAAGGGCTACATGTCGACTTCCATCATCATTCTACCGTCCAGACAAAATGAAAAAGGACATTAAGTTAAGCAGTATAAAGTGCTTCCATAGGAGGAAACGAAGGGCAAACTGTGTCTCTGTAATAAGCGCATTACTCATCTCTGAATCAAAACGCCAGAAATATAAAGAATCAGCAGCGAAATTTACTTTAAAAAGGAAAAATAGAAGGATAAGGCAAAGACAGAAAAAAACACTAATACATTGGATCTCAGTAGAAACCTGCCAAGGAATGGAACTAGTGAAAATGTAATGTAGGGTTTCATTTCTCATTTCAGTAATTCCATCATTTGTTTCATCAGTTAGGTGCGATGTGGAAAAATAAAGGGGACGGCAAGGTTATACAGTAAAAAATGACTGCAGTTCTAGTAGTCTAGTCTTCTAGTACTAGTTTTGTAGAATTAGTTTTGTCTGCGGCAAAACAGGCGTTAAATCCTCACAGGCGACAGGTGAAATGTGAATCTGTTGGAATAGCATGACCTCAAGGCCGCTGGTACACAGTAGGGAAGCAGCAGAGACTATCACACCTGGAGCCCGGGAATCTGAGGAGAGATGTACAGTCGCGGTCGTGAGCTGAAGAGGAGCTTCCCACAGGTGCTGTATTCTTTGTTTTTTTTATATGGGGCCACTGCTGTGGATTTAATTATGGTAAGTACTAGGCGGGGGGGGTGTTGGGGGGTGTGGGCCGGGGGGCTGGGCAATTTTATGGGAGTGGGCACCGCCAGGGCCAATGCTTACTGAGTGAGGAAAGTCACGCGTGGGACATATAGTAGTGAGGAAAGTCGCGCTGGACATCAATAGTGTGAAGGGGAGTGAATTGTATAGTGTAAGTCGCCTTGGAAATATAGTAGTGAGGGGACAAGGTCGCCGCGATGGACATATTATTAGTGAGGGAAAGTCGCCGCTGGACATATTATTAGTGAGGGAAAGTCGCCGCTGGACCTATTCATGTGGTAGTGTGCGGTTAGTGCGGAAAGTCCCGCTTGGACATTTATTAGTGAGGAAGGCGTGGACTATATTGCGGAAGTCGCGCTGGTACCATATTATTAGTGAGGGAAAGTCGCCGCACCTTATAGAAGTAGCGGACATGTTATAGGTAGGGGAGGACTGCAGCTGAGAGTGTGATTGTTGGGAAGGAGTAACAGCCTGGGGTAACGCGGAGTTTAGTGAAAGGGAGGACCTTTGAAGGCGGACCATATAGGGATGTGGGGTTGCTCATTAGAAAAAGTGGGTGGTTATTAAATGATCTTTCCTGTAGCCGTCTTCTTTTTAAAACGTTAAAAGGGGGATTACGATGGAAACAGAAAATAAAAGGGCAGCTCTGCATGAACGGGGGATTGAATTTAACCTCGGGCTTTGTAAGCGAATAGCACTTATATGAGATTGGGAAAAGCCAGATTTTACAGTCCAAAATAACATCTTGCTTACATGTTACCTACAGCGGCAATATGTCACTTAGTGAGGGCTAATTTCCCCCAGAAATTCAGGCCGCCGGCATACAAGATATAGATGGGATCACATCTGTCAATTATAAACTACATGGTCAAATGGGGAAAAAGGGAAATTCAATCTATTCTTGGTACATTAAACTTCTATATTTATGTCCCATAGGGGATAACCAAGTCACACGGGTCTATATTACACCCTCGTTGGCTTCCGGTACGTAATGGTTAAAAGGTACAATTAATGATGCGAACAAAGAGGGGACATTAAAATGCAAAAAGTATATAACTGCAAAAAAAAAAATGGGTCAGAACAGGTTGGGACCACAGAAAGCGAGATTACTTAGAGGTAAGTTTTTAGCTCGTTTATAGAGGAGAGAGAGAACCTTCTGATTGGGTGGTGCCCCAGGCGGGGTCAGCTCCTGTAAATAATGACTGGATGAATGTAGACATGATCCAATTAAGCTCAATAAAATTCAAGTGATTCAGATGCCTTTCAATGGACAATATGGTATAAGCGACCCCAGAGTTATTTAAAGAACTAGTCATTCCTGGTTATTTGCACTTGATACCACTAAAACTCTTCAGGGATTCAGTCTGTCAGCTGGTGTTGCTTGGATGTGGGCCACCAGTTGACTGGCGCTAGGCAAATGTGGCGCAAATTATAAAAAAGGCTCTGAACTTCACCAGGCAAATTACAGGCTTATAGCTAACTTCCATGTGGCGGAAAATACTGGGAAAGTGGTTAGTAAAGACTACATACTGGAGTATGTGAACTCAAATAGAACTATAATCGTGACAGCCCATGGCGTTTACCTAGAATAGAATTGTGTCCAAACTAACCTTATCTGTTCTATGAAGAGGTGACAGGGGCCTGGATGGAGGAGTCATGCTGTGGATATGTGTTCTGACTTTGCAAAGGACATTTGACACGTCTCTCATAGATGCTACTTAGGTGTAGATTAGGGCAATTGGTGTTTTGGCAGAATCATTGGCAATGGATTAGAAGTGTCTCTGAAGGATCGTATTCCAGAGAGTTGGTGTCAATGATCCTACTCCGCAATGGTACCAAGTATGAGTGGTGACCCCGGGTCTGTGTTTGGGGTCCACTGACTATTTTAACCGCTTACCGACCTTGGCCTTTTTTAGTTGTTTCATCCTGCCATTTTCACTCACCAACTTCACAATAATCTATACTTTTTTTATTTTTACACATAAAGAGCTGCTGGTATCAGCTTATTTCTGCGTAACAAATGCACTTCAAGACGGTATTACGTAATTTCATATTCGTAAGGCGAAGGTCGGCGGAAAGGGAAAAAATTCCAATGCAGTGACAAACTGGTGAAAAACCACAATTTGTGACGTTTTCTTGTGGCTTTGGATTTTACCAGTCTTCACTCTGCGTCCCAAATGACTGTCTACTTTATTCTTGGGTCGGTAAGCATCACGTGATACCAATTTGTATAGGTTTTATAACTGTTGTTCAATACACATTTAAAAAATTATAAACCTCCGGTACAAAATATTTTTTTTTATTTTGCTGACATTTCTGGGGGCCATTAAACTTTTTCATACTTTGGTGTACGGAGCTGTTGATAGTGTCATTTTTTGCAAATTTTGATGGCTTTTCACATTACTATAATTTTTGGGACTGTGCGACCTTTGATCACCTTTTTATTAATTTTTTTTATTTTTATTTTCAAATGGCAAAAAACATGCATTTTCGACTTTGGACCAGTATTTTCCGTTACGGGGTTAAACATAGTGAAAAACATTCATCATATTTTGATAGATCGGGCATTTTCGGACGCGGGCGATAACTAATGTGTTATGATTTTACTGTTTATTTATTTTTATATCAGTTCCTAGGGGGAAACGGGGGGTGATTTGGTTTGTTGGTTTTCTATCTCCTATTTTTTTTTATCCTTTTTTTTATTTTTCTTTTCTTTTTCCGCCTCCCTGGGTATCTAACCCTGAGTTAGCTGACTCGATCCTTATGTATACTGCCATACTACAGTATGGAGTATATGTGGATTTTACTCCCCATCCTTACAATTGCATAGCACATTGTAATGCATGGTTAAAACGAAAGTAGCCTCGGGTATTCGGAATTACCCGAGGTTACCATGGCGACGGATGCCGCCTCCCCGTGACGTCATCGGGAGCATCGATCCACGACAATGATGGCGGCGCCCCATGGCGGCGCCATCCCCTTGAAGCAGCACCGATCTCGGGGTGTTAACCGGTAAGCCTTTGCTTGCAATATGCAGCAAAGACTTACCAGTCTATGGACGAGGGCTCCCCAGCCTCTGCTCCATGCACCGGGCCCCGGGGTCGCCGTACTAGTACGGCGCGCGTCGGAAGGGTTCGTAAGGTATTATTTATTTACATACAGAGGTAGGACTTAATAGCCTGTGTCTATTGTGCAGATGAACACCAAGCTGTGTAGTGTTATGCAGTCTATGGAGGGTCCATAGGCTGCATGTACTTGACATCCACTTGCAGAAGACTAAGTTCATGAGTTTAAGTGGATAATGTAAGGTTTTGCACCTGGGGGCACAATCAGCCAAGGCAAAATATGTCCTTGGGGGAGTAAATCTGGGAGAGTCGTTGTTGAGACGGACCGGTGGGGGGTAACTAGTAGATAAAAATTGAAAAATAACAGCATGCAATGTCAATCAGGCTGCCTCTAAAGCCAGTAGGTTCTTGTCATTGTATCAAAAGTGGTATGGAATCTTTGTGATTAGGGATGTACTTATTACCCTTACAAGGCATGGGTTCGCCTCCTTAACCTGGAATATACTGTCAGATTATGGGCAACAGGTCTATAAAAAGGGATGCCTGGAGGCTGGCGGGGTTCAACGTAGAGCCACTAAAATGATAAGAGGGTAATATGGAGGGTCTTCATTATGAGGAAAAGATTAAAACAACTAGATTTATTTCGTCTGGAAGAGATGACTACAGGGGGGACAGATAATGATTTTACATATAGGAATGGGTCCATCACAAAAAATTGGTGGAAAGTTGTTTCACAGTAAATCAAATCAAAAGCCGAGGGGGTGGGGGGGGCACTGTCTCAGTTTGGAGAGAAATCAAGGTTTAATCAACACGAGGAAGACGGGTTTTTTTTTATATGAGACCTGTCAAATGTGGAATAGCCTGCCTCAGGATGCGGTAACAGACAGGACGCAGAGAGCTCAAAGAAGGGTTAGATGCCTTTTTTTTACACGTAACTAACATTGATGGTTATCCGAGGGTGCACTAAATTTTCCAGAAGGGTAATAATACTCCTCTTCACAATTTTTGAGGAGTAGTTTAACCGAGGAGGAGTACGAAAGTAACAGCTCCTGTTTTCTGTGCTTAACTTAAAACGGATTTTCCCAACAAAATTCAAGTAGGCCCTATACACGGGATGGGTCCTAATTTGTTTGCATTCTCAGACAGTTTTTTAGGAGTGTTTTGACGTATCCAAAGGACTTCAAGTGGGCTGAGTAACTTGGTTTTAGCATATGCAATGGATCAAAACAATGTTGTACTTCAACATGTGATCAAGGTTGAAGCCTTTGGACTCCGTAAAAACGCAAAAGCATCGTGTGAATGCCACCCTCAACTAGCACAGTATCATAACCGGTGGTGCACAAATTTTTGTGGTTGTGGTCACACATGGTGTTTTCAAGATACAATCAGAACAGCTGAGAAGAGATTGCACAATTACATGCTGTCAACAATTGTGTATAACAAACGCATGCATCAACGCAATTTATTGCGTTTTGTAAATGAAATGTTGACACAATGTAATTAGTCAAATCTCTCTCACCGGTTGTGAAATTGCGTGGAAAAATGTATGTAATAACCTCACCCTAGGCACATTCACACTACCATATGGGGGACGTATGTACGGCTCTGCAAGCTTTGTGTCTGACTTATGTCTTCAAAAGGATACAGCTCCATACCGGGAACAAGACATGTCTTCCCTGTGTTACGCCAGTACCCAATGCATTAATGGAGAGGGGGTGGGTGACCTCCTCCTCTCATGGCACTGAAGGCATGCCTTGCCACGCATACGGCCTGGTGGGCATACGTTTGTGTGAAATGCAGCCTATTGTCTACAGAGCGGACTATGGCTGATAGCAAGCCCCCAGACCAGTCTGGGGATGATTGCTGCTGTGAAATTTTATTTTTTCAATTGATTTTTTGGGTTTGGAAAACAAAACTCTTTTTTTTGTTTTTTATTTTTGTTTACAGGGGCACATTAGGGAGGAACAAAAAATTGTGTGCCTTGCTTACTCAAATATATATCACAGATTAACAATGATCTAATGGTAAGAGCCTTTGGACACTGTCATCAGTGATCTTTATACCAGAGACATGCAGAGAAGGGTTATACAGCGACATGCGAGAGTGTGTGTAATACAGGACATGGAGAGGAGAGGGTGTATACAGAGACACGCAGAGAGGGTGCATACAGCACCTTCCTGCAGCCTCTCCTGTATAAAGGGGATGCTGTTGGGACTGATAATAAATCAGCCCCCTGTAAAAGTACACGATCGGGCGGCACATTAGGACAGACAATCCTGTTACTGCGCTGTGTGCACAATCGCAAACAGACCATGAGAAAACAGATAGCCACCAAGCCCAACCCCGGTGAGCGGTCCTCCTCCCGCCTCATACAACACCGCGCGCGGGGGGGTCCTACTCCGACTCTCACCCCGCGCGCTACGTGGAGAGAGGCCGACGTAAGCAGGAAGTTCCTCCCTGTCCTGCTCCAGACAATCAGCGCTGCGATTCCTGCAGAGAATATCTTGCAGGATACGCGCCGGCGCCGGCACGATTGGAAGCGGGCAGCCACAGAAAAATTCCCAAGCGTCTTAATACGCTTGTGATTTTTTGGGGAGTAAACCTCAGCCCTAAACGCGTCTATGATGTGTTGTAGAGGTGTTACGCGATCTGATGTTATGTTTATATAGAATTGCTCTCCCCTAAATCCCTTCTTTCATGCAATCCTTCCTTGGTTGAACTTGGAGGCCAAGTGTCTTTTTTTCAACCGGATAAACTGTGACACTCTAGATGCCCACCAATTATATGCGGTCAACGTACTGAGAAGCTGTACAACTTATCAAAAACATATTGCAAGTTATTTTTATGTTTTAATAGTATGAGCATTTTCACACATAAGGGTACTTAATGTGTTGATGCATACAGACGTCGCATTAACGCCTCACCAAGCGTCATAGACGCATTATTGGGCAGCGTATTACTCCCAAAATAAAAAGCTAAGCGTACAAATACGCTGTCACTTATCGACTATTGTGTACTGCACTGGGGACCGGCCTACTTGCGGTTGCGGGAAACAGAAAAAAAGCTGCCGCTCAACTTCCCGCCGGGGGTGAAAGTGTCATCTGAGGGGCGTGATCATCGGCTGTGCTGCTTTCTACCTGTCCGGCATCTTCGGCGGCCTCAACCTGGGGCTTTTGGCCACAGGACCCCAGGAGTGGGATGGTGAAGTGATGCTGCAGCTCGAGAGGAGAGGAGGTACCGGGCCAAGATGGACAGCCAGAAGTGTCCGGCCAGGGATGGGCTGGTGGTCGGCGGGCTGGAACTGCCTCGTGGCTTCCGGATCGGCGCATGCTCTGCAGGGCTTCATCGCCTCCAAGGGGCGGCGAGGGAAGCGAGGTGTCCTGGGGTAATAGTATGGCACACGTAGTGTACCTTCCGCCGGCAGGTGCAGAGGATTAGCGCAGGAATGTTCTACTCAGCTACGACTTCAGATTTGTCGTCCCGGAGGATAAGATTCAACCCATACGTTGCTGCGGGCCGGGACACCGGGAACACGGTTTGGACGTTTGTAACTTACTGATATGGCATTATGGTTATAGAAATCTTACCATACTGTTCAATAAAATATATACACCCACATACTGTACATGATATACACCATAGAATAAGGGTACTAATATAGATCTACACCCAACCATAATGTACACTAATATAGAATACACCTGACCAGACGTGCACTAATATAGTATACACCCGCCATACTTGTTACACTGATATACACCCGCAATACTGTATACACGTGATATACACACGCCATTACTGCTACACAATATAGATTACACCACGCATACTGTACACTGTATACACCCGCATACCGGCACCTGATATACACACCCACCATACTTGTACACGATATACACAATAGATATACTGTGTACTAATATAGATATTCCACCACCATATGTACAATAATATAGATATAACCTGCCATACTGTGCACTAATATAGATATACACCCACCATACTGTACAATGATATACAACCGCATTACTGTACACTGTAAAACACCGCCATACGTGCACAATATAGATCTACACCGCCATTAATGTCCAATGATATACACCGCATACCGTGCAACTGATATACACCCGCCATATGTACACTGATATACACCCGCATACTGTGCACTGAATATTACAACCGCCTACTGTTGCACTGATATACACCGCCATACTGTTGCACTGATTATAGATATAAATTAATATAAAAGAAAAAAAATTAAAAACTTTTGCCCCACCAACCACCAAAGATACAATTAAAGAAAAATTCAGGTGCGCTAGCCCATCTCATCGGAGGGGAGAGGGGGGGGCGGGATAGGGAATTTGGTGATCAGCCCTACTATCGCTATAGGTTGAAATTTATCAGGAGACCGAAAAAAGATTGTTTTCATTACTTTAATGCACCATTTAAAAAGTACTAGATTGTACAATTGGCTATATCGTCACAGAAGAAAAAAGGGGTACTGACGATGTCGATGTATACAGAACATCCATCATTAAAGGAAACTACCACGTCGAATGGCAGGGGTAAGCTGTAAGACCGCTACACCAGCTCAGAGGTGAGCTGGTGCCGATACTACTTTCTTAGTGTATAAACGTGTTATCGCGGTTTAACCCTGTTTTAAACTTTAGGGCAGGAGAGCTTCGGCGCTGCGCGCAACCAGGCGCGGCGGCCATCTCCGCTATTCCTAGTAGGGGCGCAGCGCCGAAAGCCTCTTCTACTCTAAAGTTTTAAATACCGGGTTGATAAACACTACGAAAGTAAGTACCGCACCAGCTCACCCTGAGCTGGTGCTCGGTATTACAGCTTACCCATGCTATCCTAACTGGTAGGTTTCCTTAAACATATATACGCCTAGGAGCTATTAATTTGTATTCTGAAAAATCTCATACTCCTCTTCTGCTAAAAATCCTCCTTCAAAAAATTGTGAGAGGAGTATTATACCCTTCTGGAAAAAATGTTAGTGCGACCTATGGACTTGCATTTGGTTTTAAGTAATTTAGATGTTTTTTATTATACTTTATTCATCTCATAGGGTTTTGAAGGCAATTTGGAGAACCCTACACATGCAATACTACTATTGTCGTATATGGCTTTTTCCCACTTATCTTCTAAGCGACAGGAATCTGTACACAATTTATTAAACCAGAAATAAAACTTTGGGAGGCAACCCTCTTCTTGGAACTCATCTCAGTAAATACGTGCTCATTAGATAACAATATAGACGTAGTATTGGTCGTATCTAAGTGCTTAACTGATGACACAGCTCATTTCAATGGACCCATACACGATGAAAAGTTTTTCTAGTTCTATTTCCTGAACATGTTTGCCACTTGGGCCAACGTAGGCGTCCGTAGATGTCTTGGTAGTCATCCGTTTTAATTATCAGTTGCGATGCACTGCCCCTTCAAAAGGATCAATCGTGGATGACATCATTTGCCGGGCCTTACTTTTTTTTTTTTTGTGGTAAAGCAGATAAACTAAGATGACTAATCAAAAATGCTTAGTATGATCACATTATTTTGCAGGCCAGGAACATGATAATGTGGGAGATCAATCAATCCCGCACCAGAGCATCCAATTACTTACTTTCACTGTTTACAAGGGATCCCTTGGCTTTTACTATTTTAATTAATAAATTTGCTATAAATAAACATTTCTTCAATTGGCCGTTTAGTTATTAAAAAAAAAAATGTTCCCCTGTGTGAAGCTAAGTTTCTCATCAATGTAGCCTGTTGCCCTTTAGAAATGAGATAGCTTCCCCGGATACGCCACCTCACATTTTGGAATTGATTCACGTTCATTACAACAGGAGGCTGTGGGACACTCAGCAACTCCCGGACATTTCATATACAAAAACCTTTGTTTCTTTGTGCCATCCCTCCAGCAGAGGGGGCGTTGTCTCAAGGGACAGCTTGGTGCTAAGGGACATTTCACTACTTTTATGAGAAATTATTGTCACACAGGTAAACATGTGTTAATAAAATCTAATGAAGAAGAAATGTTTATGTTATGGCAGATTAATGAATCTGGATGTGATGCCCAGACGAGAATACCCCCTTTTAGCTCTTCTAAAACTGCCAATGAATACCGACAAAAAATGTTGGTTACACGAACATGCAGAGAAAAAACGTTTCATCACTTTTGGCAGATACACAAGCAAGCAGAGAATGGGAAATAGTCTACAATTTAGGACAAAATGTTCCTCTACCAGGTTGAACCACTCAGCATCTTTTTTTCCCTGGCTGCCTAGTTCTGTGTTTTCCCTCTGGTCCCTACACAAGCCTAATTCCCAGTCCCTAGAGCGGAACACTAAGGGGAGCACTGACAGAAATTGCTGAGGCAGACTTGTTAAATGGGGATGTTTTTTAAGACTATCGATGATTTTTCAGCCGTCTGAAAATTTTGTCTTGGGGAGGAAGCACTATAAAAGGGAATTATCATATTCACAGGATTAGTCACAAAACACCAGATAGAGTTGTGCACATCCATTTTGGGTGACGAGGTCTCCAACCAAACAGAGCAGTGGTTGGATCTGACTATTTCAATGAGAATAGCCCAATGAGACAGCCTTGTTCTGTTTAACAGTAAAGAAATTTGATTGGCAAAATCCATCGTACTAACTTTTGGCCCCAATGGTGTGTGAAAGGATAACCATTCGCACCAGAACCAAAAATAGTGCAAAACACAGGCCTCGTAGGATATTATAACCAAGCATTTGTCTGTTGATGACCATGTCAGAACATGAGCATCATGGGGATCTGAACCTGAGATGAGCCATGTGGTATCACACAATACAGATCCTATTGCCAATAATACATGCTGCCTGTGCACATCCATTCTGTGGCCTTTTGTTTACCTGGCACAGCCGGCAGCCTGGCAACTGCTAATCATGTACACAGCAGGCCGCAGTCTGCAACGGCCCCCCACAGGCATCGGAGTACAGTCACAGAGCAATGTATCCGTGATAGGGGACACAGGGAGCAATTAAAGCGGCCGGTGCCCATTCATCATACATCGCCTGTGACACACACACAGCAGTACTAACATGTTCATGGCGTCACTCCTCGCAGCCCGTTCCACTGCTCAGCGCCATCAACGGGCTCGTCCACGCACACACAGCTCTCCGGGAGCCGCTTCATCCGGTATTCCCAATTCACATCGCGGCGCGGAGAAAAGCACGCCCCCCGACACCAAAGCGCAGCATAGATGCTAAACCCTAGTGGGCTCCAGGACCTTTCATGATGTCATGACCAGTGAGCTGTCCACATGTCTGGGAGGACCGCAGACTGTGAACGGAACCTGTCGATGAACATTGGCGCCTCCGAACCAATGCTGCATTGCATGCATCACTCTACAGCGATGAATTACATGTATTACCAGCACCACACTGCATTAGTACCTACACTGTTATTCCCAGCACCAACTGCATTCTAGTACCAACAGTGTTATTACCAGCACGAACTGCATACTAGTACCTACACAGCTGTTATTAACAGCACCAACTGCATCTTGTACCTACACAGCTGTTATTACCAGCACCACACTGCATCTTGTACATGCACAGCTCTGTATTACCAGCACCACACTACATCTAGTACATGCAGTCTGTTTTACCAGCATCAATACTGTATATATTACCTATACAGCTCTGTATTACCAGCACCACACTGCATCTAGACCTTAACCACAAGCTCTTATTACAGCACCCCACGCATCTTTTACATGCCACAGCTCTGATTACCCTACCACACTGCATCTAGTACATCACAAGCTCTGTAATTACCCCAGCACCATATTGTATCTATACCTACACAGTCTTATTACCAGCAAAAAAAAAAACCACCACTGCATCTTGTAAAGGACACAGCTAGCTACCAGCCACCACCACTGCATCTTAGACCTACACGCTCTTATTACCAGCACCAAACTGTATCCAGTACCCCACAAGCTCTGTAACCAATAACTATACTGGTATATACCTATTACAGTCTGATTACGAGCCAATACTCTATCTATTTACCACACAGATCTGTATTAACCAGCACAAACTGTATATATTACCTAACAGCTTTCTGTAATTACCAGCACCAAGATGTATCCGTTACCCACGCAGCTCTGTAACCAAGCACCACACTGTATCCATTACCCACACAGCTCTGGATTACCAGACACCAATACTGTATCCATTGCCACACAAGCTCTGTATACAAGCACCACACTGCATCTAAGTACATGCACAGCTCTGTATTACCAGCATCAATACTGTAACTATTAACACACAGCTCGTATTACCAGCACCAATACTGTTTATTACCTACACAGCTCTGTATTACCAGAACCTAATATGTATCTATACTACCAAGCTCTGTATTACCAGATATACTGTATCTATTACCTACCCAGCTCTGTAGTACCAGAACCAATATGATCTATTACCTACAGAGCTCTGTATTACCCAGACCACACTGTCTGTATCTATACCTACCAGCTCTGTATTACCAGAACCATATGTAGCTATTACCTACACAGCTCTGTATTACACAAGCATCACAAGTATCTATTACATACACAAGCTCTGATTACCAGCCACCATACTGTATCTATTAACCTACACAGCTTGAGTACAGCACCACACTGTATCTATACAGACACAGCTCGGATTACCATAACATAATGGAAAGGGAGAGAGGAACTAAAAAGATGAGGGATTAACAAGAAACAATAAGGGAGCGGTATGAGACGAAAGAGATCGGTATACCAGCACTACACACTGTATCTATTACCCTAAACAGCTCGTATTACCAGCACAATAAGTAGCGATTAACCTACACCGCTCTGTAGTACCAGCATCAAACGGGTATCCATTACCTTACACAGCTCTGGATTACCAGCACCATACTACTGTATCTATTAACTACCAAGCTCGTTATCCTACCGCATCAACACGGTATCTATTTACCTACACAGCTCCTGTATTACCCGCACCATACTGTATCTATTACCTACACAGCTCTGTATTACCCAGCTCCAATCACTGTATCCATTACACACACAGCTCTGTATACCGCACATACTGTAGTCTATTAACTACACAGCTCTGTATACCAGCAACACACTGACTATACCTACACAGCTCTGTATTACCAGCACCAATACGGTAATCTATTACCTACACAGCTCTGTATTACCAAGCATCCAATACTGTACCATTACCCACCCAGCTATGTACATTACCAGCACCATACTTGTATACATTACCCCACAGTCTTATCTTACCAGCACCAAATACTGCATCCTATTTACCTACACAGCTCTGTTACCAGCACCCCACACTGATCTATTACCTACACACGCTCTGTATTACCAGAACCAATACTGTATATATTACCTACACAGTCGTATACAAAGCCACCAAGAATCGTATCTATGACTACACAGCTTGTAACAGAATATACTGTATCTATTACCTACCAGTCTGTTTACCAGACCAATTACTGTATCGATGACCTACAGAGCTTGTATTACCAGACCACATGTATCTATTACCACCACAGCTCGTGTTTACCACACCATATTGTATCTATTACCTACACAGCCTGTATTACCAGCACCATAAGTATCTATTACCTCCACAGCTCTGTATTACCAGCACAACTGTATCTTATTAACTACACAAGCCTCTGTATTACAGCACAACACCTGTATCTATTACCTACACAGCTCTGTAGTACCAGCACCAAACTGTTAATCTATTACCCCACAGCTCTTATTACCAGCACCCCAAATAAGTATATATACCTACAGAGCTCTGTTATTACCAGCACCACACGTATCTAATTACCTACAGAGTCTGTATTACCAGCCACAAAATACTGTATCTATACCTACAGAGCTCTGTATTACACAGCCCCAAACTTGAACTATGACCTACACAGATGGTTATTACCAGCACCAATACGGGATCTATACCTACAGAGCTCGTATTACCAGCACCACACTGTATCTATTACCTACACAGCTCGTCAATTACCGCAACCAAATACGTATCTTCTTTACCTACACCGCTTGTATACCAGCATCACACGGTATCCATTACCTACACAGCTCGTATGACCAGCACCATACTGATCTTTAACTTACACAGCTCTTTATACCAGCACCACACTGTATCTATACCTACACAGCTCTTGTATACCCAATGCACCAAATACTGTATCTATTACCTACACAGCTCGTATACAGCTCCAATACGGGATCCATTTACCCACACGCTCTGTATTACCAGCACCCTACTGACTATCCTATAACTACACAGCTCTGTCTTACCAGCACCACACTGTTAATCTATTACCTACACAGCTCTGTAATTACCAAGCACCAATACTGTATCTCATTACCTACACAGCTCTGTATTCACCAGCTCCAATACTGTATCCATTAACCACCCAGCTCGTAGTACCAGCACCCATTACTGTATCCATTACCCAAACCAGCTCTGTATTACCGAGCACCAAATACTGCATCTAATTACCTAACAGCTCTGTCATTACAGCACCCCAATGTATCTAAGTACCTACACAGCTCTGTATTCACCAGCACCCAATACTGTATTATTTACCTAGAGCACAGCGCTAGTGTATTACCAGCACAATACTGTAATCTAGTTACCTTACCAGCTCTGTATATTGACAGTTATCATACTGTATCTCTTACCTACCAAGCTCTGTAGTACCAGCACCAAACTGATCTATTACCTAAAGAGCTCTGTATTACCAGACACAACACTGTATCATTACCTACAAAGCTCTGTATACCAGCAACCAATATTTTGTACTATTACTCCAAAGATCTGTATCCAGCACCATACTGTATCTATACCTAACAGCTCTGTATTGCAGCACCATACTGTAATCTATTAACTACACAGCTCTGTATTACCAGCACCCCACTGTATCTTATTACCTACACAGCTCTGTATTACCAGCACCAATACTGTATCTATTACCTACACAGCTCTGTATTAACAAGCACCAATAGACGGTATCTATACTACAGAGCTCGGGTTCCCAGCACCAACGTATCTAGATTACCTACAGAGCTCTGTATTACCTCGCACCAATACTGTATCGATTACCTACAGAGTCTGTATTACCAGCACCAATAAGCATCTACTTACTAAACAAGCTCTGTATACCAGCACCAATACTGTTCTATTACAACAGAGATCTGTGTTAACAGCCACCACACTGATCTATTTACCGACACAGCTCTGTATTACCAGCACCATATTGTAAATCTATTACCACACAGCTCGGTATTACCAGCATCGCACTGGTATCTATTACCTACCCAGTCTTATTACCAACACAATATTGTATCAATAACCAACCCAGCTCGGTATTACCAGCACACCACTGTATCCAGTAACCACACAGCTCTGTATCTACCAGCACCATACGGTATCTATTAACTACACAGGCTCTGTATTACCAGCACCACACTGTATATATTAACCCCAACAGATCTGTTGTATACCAGCACACTTACTGATCTATTAACTACAAAGCTCTGTATACCAGCCCACCTGTATTATTTACCTACACAGCTATGTAGTACCAGCACCAATAATGTATCCTATTACCTAACAGATCTGTATTACCAGCACCCATACTGTATACATTACCCACACAGCTCTGTATTACCCAGCCCCAATACTGATCTATTACTACACAGCTCGTATTTACCAGCTACCAACTGGATCTATACCTACACAGCTCTGTATTACCAGCATTCATACTGCATATATTAACCTACCAGCTTGTATTACCAGCACCAATACTGTATCTATTACCTACAGAAGCTCTGTATTAACAGCACATACTGTATCTATTACCTACACACACTCGTATTACAGCACCACACTGTATCGATTACATAAACAGCTCTGTTTACCAGCACCATACTGTAGCTATTAAACTTTACACCAGATCTGTTTACCAGCACCACACTTGTAATCTATTACCTCCACAGCTATGTATTAACCAGCACCAATACTGTATCTATTAACTACAGAGCTCTGTATACCAGACACCACACGTATCTATTAACTACAGAAGCTCTGTATTACCAGCACCACACTGTATCCTATTACCTACACAGCTCTGTATTACCAGTAACCATATTGGATCTATTACCTACACAGTCTGTATTACCAGGCATCACACTGTAATCTCATCACTACATCAGCTCTGTATTACCAGGGACACCATTTTACTGTATCTATACCTACACAGCTCTGTAATTACCGCACCACACTGTATCTATTACCTTACACAGCTCTGTAGTACCAGCACCAATACTGATCTAGTACCTACCAAAGCTGTATTACCAAGCACCATACTGTATCCATTACCCACACAGCTGCTGTATTACCAGCCCAATACTGCCCTCTATTACCTACAAAGCTCTGTATTACCGCACCACATCCTGTATCTATACCTACAAGACTCTGTATTAAAGCACCAATACGGTATCTATTAACTACACACTCTGTATTACCAGCACCAAATACTGTATCTATTACCTACACAGCTCTGAGTACAGCATCATTCACTGTATCTATTAACACTACCCAACCTCTGTATTACCAAGCACCAATTACTGATCCTATCCTACAGAGCTCTGTATTACCAAGCACCACACTGTATCTATTAACTACAAGCTCTGTATTACACCAGCACACATATTGTTATCTGATTACCTACACAGCTATAATTACCAGCATCAACACTGTATATATTACTACACGCTCTGTATACCAAGCACATACTGTATCTATTAACTACACAGCTCGGTATTACCACGCACCACACTGTATCTATTACTAAAAAGCTCTGTATTTACCGCACCAATACTGTATCTATACCTACACAGCTCTTGTATTACCAGCCAATAATACTGTATCTATACCTACAGAGCTCGTATTACCAGCACCACAATGTATCATTCCATACAGCAGCTATGTATTACACAGCACCAATACTTGGGTATCTAGTACCTAAGAGCTCGGTATTACCCGCACCCAAATACTGAATCTATTCCTACACAGCTCTGTATTACAAAACACCAATACTTTATCTATTACCTACAGAGCATGTATACCAGCACCAATACGCAATCTATTACCTACACAGCTATTTAGTTACAAGCACCCCACCAAGACTGTATCTACTTACATACAGAGTCTGTATTACCAGCACCACAAGGTATCTATTACCTAAAAGCTCTGTATTACCAGCCCCACACTGTATCTATTACCTACACAGCTCTATATTACCAAAACCATATTGATCCATTACCCACACAGCATCTGTATCACCAGCACCACACTCTATCCTTACCACAAAGCTCTGTCTTACCAGCCACAATACTGTATATATTAAAATACACAGCCTGTATTACCAGGCACCACACTTGTATTCGATTACACTACACAGCTCGGTATTACCCGCACCAATACTGTATCTATTAACTACACAGGATCTGATTACCAGCACTACACTGTATCTATTACCATTACACAGCATATGTATTAAGAGCACCAAATATGTATCTATTACCTACACAGCTCGTATTACCAGCAAACCCCATAAGGATCCAGTACCCACCACAGCTATGTATTAACCAGCACCCATAATGCATCTATTACCCTACACAGCTCTGTATTACCAGCACCAATACTGTATCTATTACCTACACAGACTTCTGTAGTACCAGATCATACTGCATCTAGTACCTTAACCAGCTCTGTAGTACCAGCAACAAGTACTGTATATAGTACCTACATAGCTCTGTATTACCGGCACACACTGTATCTAGACCTACACAGCTCTATATTACCAAAACCATCTGGTATCATACCAATGCTGTATCTATACCTACACAGCTCTGTATATGACCAGCATCATACTGCATCTATTAACTACCAGCTCTGTATATTACCAGCACCAATACTGTTATCGATGAACCTACAGAGCTATGTATTACCCAGCCATTACTGTATCGTTCCTACACAGCTATGTATTACAAGCACCATATGTATCTTTAATACAACAGCTCTGTATTACCAGTCATCACACGGAATCTATACCTACACATCTTTGTAGTACCCGCACCACACTGTATCTCTTACCTACACAGCTCTTGTATTACCAGCACCAATACTGGATCTTATACCTTACACAGCTCTGGATTACCAGCACCAATACTGTATCTATTACCTACAAGCCTGTATTACCAGCACCACACTGTATCTATTACCTACACAGCTCGTATTACCAGCAACATATTGGGATCTAATTACCTCTACACAGCTCGTATTACCAGCATCTAATGCAATCTATTACCTACCCAGCTTCTGTATTACCAGCACAAATACACTGGAACCATTACCTAAGTCAGACGCTCCGCTGGTATACCAGCACAATACTGTCTCTATTTACACTAAACAGCCTGTATACAGCCACCAGTAAGACCTACTGATTATATTAACTACAGAGCTCTGTATTACACAGCACCCAAGAAGACACCACCCTGTATATCGCATTACCTACACGCCTCTGTTGATACCAGCACCAATTACTGTTATATACCTACAAAGCTCTGTATTAACAAAGCACCCATACGTTATCCATTACCCCACACAGCTCCTCGGTATTACCAGCACCAATTACGCATCATTACCGTACACAGCTCTTAGTACCAGCCACAACACTCGCATATATTACCGAACCACAGCGCTGTTTAACAAGCAGTTACCACTGAAGTAGTAATGAACAGCATCTGTATTACCAGCACCAATACGGTAAACTATTACACTAACAGATCCTGTACTAACGCAACCAATACTGTTATCATTACTACACAGCTCTTATGCCAGCTCCACAGTGCATCTAGTACATGCAACAGTCGTATTGCCAGCACCAAACTGTATCTATACCTACCCGCTCTGTATTACCAGAACCAATACTGTATCAATTACCTACCAAGTCTGTTATTACCAGCACCAAATTACTGTATCTATTTTACCTACACCAGCTCTGTACTACAAGCACCAAATACTGCATATAGTACCTAACAGCTCTGTATTACCAGCATCATACTGTCTATTACTACCCAGCTATGGAACATTTACAGAATATCTGCTTTATGTTGGGATGATATTTTATGCTTCCGGTCATTTTTCTAGGATGTTATGAGGCGCAGAACTTTAGGTGCGATTTTTCTTATTTTCATGAAAATTGCCAAAACTCACATTTTGAGGGACAACTCATCTTCCAAGTGACTTTGAGAGGCCTAAATAATAGTAAAACCCCATAAATTACCCCACCAGAGAAACCCCTCAACGTATGTAAAACAACTTCTATTAAGTCTATTAACCCTTTAAGTGTTTCACATGGGTTAAAAAATATGGACCTGCGATTTAGAAACTATAGAATTTTTTTGGAAAATACATTCATTTAGGCCAAAACTGACATTTTCAGAATAAATTAAATGATGAAACGCACTGCAACGCTTGATGCCCAATTCCTCCCGAGTTTACTGATACCACATATGTGGTGGTAAACTTCTGTACAGACGCACGGCCGAGTATAGAATGAATGGCGGCGCCATTCACAGCGGATTTGTATTGTCACATTGTACAACCTATAAATTTTTTAATTTTTTTGGTAATGCGAAAATATGAGGGCTTATTATGTACGGGATGAGATACAATGTATAGATAATTTATTTTGGGACTTTTTTTACATTTTCTACTTCTTGGCTTGAATAAGCGATCATCCGATCGCTTATTCAAGCCTTTACACTGCAATACACTTGTATTGCAGTGTATAGTGTAAGTAACTGAGCATGCGGCGCATGCTCAGTTACACACAGCCGGGTCCTGCCAGGAGGCGGAACCCGGCACAGAGAGGAACCGACAGCCCCGGGTCACTCGTCGGAACCCGGGGCTGAGGCAGGAGGGATCGGATCCCCCGGTAAGCTCCACGGGGGACACACAGTTTTTCCGATCCCGGATGTTAGTGCCGGGTCTGGGCTGTGATATCACAGCCCGACACCGGCACTATACTGACCCGATGTCCCCAAATCTTCTTCTGACGCGGCGCCGTAGAAAGGCGTACGCGTCAGAAGAAGTACCCTTAATGACCGCCGTAAAAAGCCGATACGGCGGTCATTAAGGGGTTAAATAATATGACTCATCCTGCCAAAAACAAGCCAACATACAACTATTTAGAAAATGTTATGAAGTTAATGAATTGCACAGAAATGGTAAAACCATACATATAATATATGTATACGTATTTAGGATCTCCATAATGGCCCCAATCGTACAGTAGACATTACATTCATGCCAAACAGCACATATTGTAAAATGTAAAACACAAAAACCATGGCAAAACTGCACCCCCCCAGAAACTATTACAGTTAGCACTGAACATCAATTATGAGTAAACAGTTACGCATTTGTTTAGCGGGTAAGCAGGAACTCCTGTCTCTGTCACTTTCGCCGTGATCACTCTTTGAAGCACAGACTGCATACTGTGGGAGGCCCAATAATGACTTTCTTACAGACATACAAGGAGTAGATTTTGTCTTTCACCAGCTTCTGAGACCCCTTCACAGGAAACAGCCATTTAATTATAAATGGGGATCTCCAATCTGAACATAGAGCTGCTTTATCCTCCATTACAGCTCACAAACCCCCATTAGCAGGGCCAGATAAAGGTTGGTGGGGGCCCCTGGGCACAAAATATGGTGGGGGCCCCCAATGAATGTAGTCCAGACAGGGAACAGTAATCGCTATATACCACTCCCCAGCAACCACTGTATACAGCTCCCCCAGCAACCACCATGATGCCTACAGAAGCCACCAGCTTTGTTTAAACCCGACCGTCTATGGCAAAACAGGGAACTTATTGTTCCCTCACTCTGCCATAGACTAAAGTCAGGCACATGGGCGGGATTCGGCCCGCCGCCCAGGGAGACGGAGCCAAATAAACTGTTGGCGATTCGGTCATGCGACCGCCCGAATCGCCCGCATTTGGTGGGGGCCCCGTTAAGGGCAAAGTGGTGGGAGCCCCCATTATGATCCGGCCCTGCCCATTAGGCTATTGTGATTGACCCCTTAAATGAAACCTACAGTGAGCAATCTACCATCAGAAGTAGATCTGATGGTATATTACTCCTGCCTGCCTCTGCCCTAATCTGTAATTTTATAATCCTGGAATCTAAACTAACTTGTTAAAAACTTTATTTTAGGAATATTTGTAAATTAACTGCAGAGGCTACTTATAGTATCCTGATAGTAGATTCCTCATGGTAGGTTTCTTTAAGGAGACAGCCCTTTTCAGTTTTACATTTTCATTTTTCACTTCCCACTTTGAAAATGCCATGTGTTTTTTTAATTTTTCCGCACACAGAGCTGTATAAACGCCTGTTTTCATGCGTAACATCTTAGTGACAGTATTTAATATTCCATACCGTGTACTGGGAAGCTTAAATAAAATTTCAAATGCAGTGAAACAAAACAAAAAAAAAAAAACACATTTGCTCCATTTTCTTTTGGACCCTGTTTTTATGGCTTTTAATTTGCCTTACAAATGACATATTTACTTTATTTATACTATCACAAAGATAAATCTATATAAGTTTTATTATGTTTTAGTAGATTTAAACACTTAAAAAAGTTAATCTTCTGTAAGGAAAAAAACAAAACAACTTTTCATATTTTGGTGTATAGAGCTGTGCAAGGTGTAATAAGATGAGATAACATTTTCATTGCTTATTTGCCTTTTAATCACTTTTTATTAAAATTTTTACCGTATTTTTCGGACTATAAGGCGCACCATCAATAAATGCCTGCTTAAAAGTCTAGGTTCATATATAAGTGCACCGGATTATAAGGCGCACCTGATTATAAGGATGAATGACCAGCAGGTGACGGCAGCCGTTGTCTGTAAGTAAGGTTCATATATAAGGCGCACTGGACTATGAGAAAATCAAAGGATTTTTTGTGTGCCTTATAGTCCGAAAAATACGGTATGTGTTGCAAAATGGCAAAAAGGTGGGAATTCTGACATTTTGGCAATATTTTCCGTTGCAGGGTTCACCATTGTAAACAACCATTTTTATATTTGGGGCACGACAATACCGAACATGTTCAAGATTTTATTTATTTATTCTAAGGAAAGGGGGTGATTTGAGAGTACTTTTTTTTTTTCTGTAATTTTAGACACCTCCCTCCCCCCACCAACTATGACACTTCAACGTTAGGGGGTCTGATGAATCCTGCCATATATTGCAATACTACTGTATGTCTACTACAGCTCATGAGCACCGTTCATGCACCCGTTGCCACACCATGATGTTGGGGATTAAAGGGGTTAAATCTTCTATTCATGGTAGGTCTCTATGTATTTCTACAAGTTGTAATTCTATGTGATAATTGTTTGGTTGTGTAGGTTTGATACCCACATTAAGGTCATACTATAGTGTATTCAGCTTATATCCCTCACAAGGCTACAGTAAATTGTTGGAACATGACTAAACCATGCAAGTAAACCAAGACATGTAAAACACATTTCAATTTTTTTGCATGAAAGCTTCCCACATTTCACGTGTTCTAAAATACTATGAAAAAATTTTGTGACTTCTTTATTCTGTACCTTAATGAGGCCATGAAGAATATTCTTAGTATTCAGGGCCTATAAATGCCACTCCACTACATCATCTCTATGCTTGATGACATTGAACCAGTGAGGCCAGAAAGGGCTACATGATCGACTTCCATCCACATTCTACCTGCCAGAAAAAATGAAAGAGGCATACAGTTAAGCCCAGTATAAATGCTTCCATAGGAGGAAAGAAGGCAACTAGTGTCCTGTAATAGCGCTTACTCCATCTATGATCAAAAAGCAGAAATATAAAGATCAGCAGCGAAATTTACTTTAAAAAGAAAAATAGAAGGATAAGGCAAGACAGAAAAAACACTAATACATTGGATCTCAGTAAGAAACCTTAAGGTAAATGAACTAGTGAAATGTAATGTAGGGTTTCAGTTTCTCATTTCAGTAATTCCATCATTTGTTTTCATCAGTTAGTGCGAGTGTAAATATAAAGACTGCATAGAGTATAACAGAAAAAATTGCTGCAGTTCTATGTAGTCTCTAGTACTAGTTTTGTAGACATTAGTTTTGTCTGGGCAAAACAAGGTTTAATCCTCACAGGCGACAAGTGAAACTGTGAATCTGTGGAATAGCCTGCCTCAGGCGCTGGTCACAGTAGGGACAGCAGAGAGCTCTCACTGCCGGGAATCTGAGGAGAGATGAAGTCGGGGTCGTGAGCTGAAGAGGAGCGCCACAGGTGAGTGTATTCTTTGTTTTTTTTAATGGGGCCCCTGCTGTGGATTTAATTAGTGATGCTGGGTGGAGTGCAGAGTCTCCTGGCTTGTGATTGGCTCTGTTTCTGGCCGCCAAAAAGCAAAACGGCGGGAGCTGCCATTTTCTCGAGCGGGCGAAGTAGTCATCCGAGCGACGAGCAGTTTCGAGTACGCTAATGCTCGAACGAGCATCAAGCTCATCTCTATGAAGAACACATTGCAGATGTTTAACACGGGTCATTCCTTTTTGAAGTGACGTGGGTAGTGCCAGTGCGGGTCATGCATCCTGTAATATACCAGACTGGATGAATGTAGACATGATCCAATCTAAGCTCAATAAAATCAATGTGTACAAGGCTCCTGGACCAGATGGTTACACCCCAGAGTTCTTAATGAACTCAGTTCTGTTATTGCTGTACCACTGTCTAAAATTCCGTAATGTCTGGTGTGGTGCCAAGTGACTGGCGCAAGGCAAATGTGGTGCCAATATATAAGGGCTCTAGAACTTTGCCAGGCAATTACAGGCCTGTAAACTTAACTTCCATTGTGGGGAAAATACTGGAAGGGTTAGCAAAAGACTATATACTGGAGAATGTGACATCAAATAGTATAATAAGTGACAGCCAGCATGGGTTTACTAAGAAAAGAATTTGTCAGACCAACCTGATCTGCTTCTATGAAGAGGTGAGCAGGTGACCTGGATGGAGGAGCTGCTATGGATATTGTGTTCTTGGACTTTGCAAAGGCATTTGACACTGTACCTCATAGATGCCTGATGGGTAAAATTAGGGCTATTGGTTTGGCAGAAATAATTTGCAATTAGATTGAGAACTGGCTGAAGGCTCGTATCCAGAGAGTAGCGGTCAATTATTCCTACTCGGAATGGTCACCAGTTATGAGTGGTGTATCCCAGGGTTCTGTGCTTGGCCCACTACTATTTAATATATTTATTAATGATATAGAGCAGGGGTCAGGAACCTTTTTGGCTAAGAGAGCCATGAACGCCACATATTTTAAAATGTTATTCCGTAAGAGCCGTACAATATGCACATGCACCCAAGTAGACAGGTAGTCCCAGTGTCAAGGATGCCCCTGCGATCAACGTCTTGGATCGCAGGCACACCCGTGCCCCTCTCCGTGGTGGTGCCCCTTTCCGTGCTCACTCGCCTCTCCACATTCCTGCTCCCGTCCCGGCTGGCCAGCACGCAAGCACCCGCACTCGCAGATTTTAAGGCCAATGCGCCGCTGATTGGCACTACCCACTTTCCGGGTTCCTATAAAGACTGGTGGCTCCCTACATTCCCCGCAAAAACTTAGTGCTTCATGCCTATGAGGAAGCTTTCCACAGTGTTTCCTTCCCAACCTATTCCTGATTCTGCTCCTTCGCTGCCAGCCCTGACCTCTTGCTCCGTTCCCGACCTCACATCATTGCCGTCCGCCTGGACCGTCTGCCTGTTCCTGAACAAGAGACTGCCTAGTGATCCTGTACCTCCATACACAGCGGGTGACAGCTGAATAATACAGCTGACACCCGCCTGTTACTGCTGTGATTAGTGCTGCATCCCCCCGTTACATCACCGGAGGGTGGCGATCCATTGCCATGGCCTCATAGAGACTTGTTATCGATGGCTCATAGATGGCTAGATGGCTGGCTATTAGAGATCATCAGTTTAATGGCTATATACTGCAATATAGTAGTATTAGAGTATATAGTAAGAGTAATCAGACCCTGCAGGGTTAAAGTACCCTAACGGTAAAAATCTAAAACAATGTTTAAAAAATATAAAAAAAATTAAAAAGTAACACATTAAATCACCCTTCTTTCCATATAACACACATAAAAATAAATAAACAGTAAAAAAACATAAACATGTTAGATACTGCCATGTCCCAAAATGCCCGTTCTATCAAAATATAGAAAATATTATTTTTTTTTTTTAAACTTTTTTTTATTTTTACTTTTACTATTTTTGAGACTCCCTAGGGTACTCTAACCCTAGGTAGTCTGATTCATCCTATCATATACTGCCATACTACTGTATCGCAGTATATGTGGATTTTACTCCCCATGCATTACAATGTGCAATTAGCACATTGTAATGCATGGGTTAAAACGAAATAGCCTCAGGCATTGGGAACACCCGAGGCTACCATGGCGACAGATCGCCGCTCCCCGTGACGTCATCGTGGAGCGACGATCACCGACAAGATGGCGGTGCCCATGCGGCGACATCTCTTTGAAGCCGCCGGCAGCGTTGCCAGCGCCGATCGATGCTAGCACTGATCGCGAGTGTTACCGGTAAGCCTTTGCTGCAATGTGCAGCAAAGACATACCGGCTATGGAGAGGGCTCGGCCCGCGAGCCCTCTCCATGCACCGGGACCCGGCGCGCGCCGTACTAGTACAGCGCGTCGGGAAGGGGTTAAACAAAGTACATAAACTACCCCCAGCTTGTTGGGTGGGGAATTTAATATGGTATTCTCAGATGCAATGGACAGAGTAGCAGAGGGAGGTACCCCTGCAAATACCCAAACACGACACCATTCAAGCTCATCATTAAAAGGTGTGCGCTGTTTGATCTCTGGCGAATTAAACAACCGACGGATAGATCATACTCTTTCTACTCAACACCCCACCCCCCACACATACACATTGTAGTATTGATTATGTTTTTGGTAATAGTCCCACCCTCCACATGATGATTGGAGTAGAAATGGGTGTCATCTCGGGTGAGATCATGCCCCCTCACTGCTAAGCCTGAAAGACAACTCCCCCCCCCCACACACACACGCCTTTGTCATTACTTGGACATCCACTTGGCAAATGAGGTTTAATGTGGATAAATGTAAGGTTATGCACCTGGGGGCCAATAATCCAAAGGCAAAATATGTCCTTGGGGGAGTAAATCTGGGAGAGTCGCTTGTTGAGAAGGACCTGGGGGTACTAGTAGATAAAAAATTGAATAACAGCATGCAATGTCAATCAGCTGCCTCTAAAGCCAGTAGGTTCTTGTCATGTATCAAAAGTGGTATGGACTCTTGTGATAGGGATGTACTATTACCACTGTACAAGGCATGGGTTCCGCCTTACCTGGAATATACTGTCCAGTTCTGGGCACCGGTCTATAAAAAGGATGCCCTGGAGCTGGAGAGGGTTCAACGTAGAGCCACTAAAATGATAAGGGGTATGGAGGGTCTTCATTATGAGGAAAGATTAAAACAACTAGATTTATTTAGTCTGGAAAAGAGATGACTACAGGGGGACATGATTAATTTATTTAAATATATGAATGGTCCATACAAAAAATATGGTGGTAAGTTGTTTCACATTAAATCCAGCTTCTGAATTGTTAAGGAAAGCCAAATTATGTAGTGATTCTTTAATGGAATGCATATATTGGCTGTGTTTATTGCTGTTAAGGTAACTATGAACTTCATGTCTATGCATTTTGTATATGATGATTTGTTTAAATAAGGTAAAATTTTAAAAAAAAAAGATATCTAAAACTTGGTTGTCACTAAAAGGATTTTATCGTTTTGGAACTTGCAACAATTGCAAAGCCACATAATTTCAAGCTAAAACTACCTCTTTAAAATCTACTATACATGATTATGAGTTTGATATAGAAGAATTCCTCACTTGCACCACAGAAGGGGTTATCTATATACTAGAATGCACATGTCATAGGCAATACATTGGGAGAACAATTGGATGTTTAAAGCAGAGAATAGGTGAACATATATTGAACATAAAGTCAGGATTCAAAAATCACTCTGTGTCTCGCCATTTCTAAGAGGTTCACAATTGTAATCCAAAATGCTTAAAATCCTGTGCCATCCAGACAGTGAAGACTGAAGGGAGGGGAGGTCACTTTATTTCTAAAATGTCTAGAGCTGAATCTATGATGATATATGAATACAGGCGGTCCCCTACTTAAGAACACTCGACTTACATACGACCCATAGTTACAAACGAGCCTCTAGATATTGGTAATTTATTGTACTTTAGTCCTAGGCTTTTCCCGACGTGTTGCCCGAATATTTCCGATTTGCGCCGATTTCCCCGGGATTTTGGCGCACGCGATTGGATTGTGGCGCATCGGCGCTGGCATGCACGAGACGGAAATCAGGGGGGCGTGACCAAACGAAAACCTGACGGATTCGGAAAAACCGCCACATTTTTTAAAAAAAATCTGTCGCGGAGCTTGCACTTACCTTCACTCAGCCCGGCTCGGTGAACTCCAGTGCGTTCCGATGCTTTTCAGTGCAACAGCGCCACCTGGTGGACGGCGGAGGAACTACCTTAATGAATCCCGGCCGGACCCGAATCCAGCGCAGAGAACGCGCCGCTGGATCACGAATGGACCGGGTAAGTAAATCTGCCCCATTATGTTTTTGCTGTAAAAGACTCATTTTAATTTGGTTTTTAACTATATTTTTGCTGTAAGTTTTTACACTATTGAAGCCCCATTGAATTTCCTTTGCAAAATAATCATTTCTTGGTATTACAGCTGTACAAGTAACTATGAATACAAACTAAAGATCCAGTCCTGTTTTTCCACCAACCATAATCCTCACCACAGTTTTCTAAGACAATGGATAAAAGAGCAACACATCAGCTGAATGGAAGGCCACTGATGAAGAAGGCGGAGCTTTTGAAACGCGTATGGTCATCAAAATATCGGACGTTGAAATATGATTCCTACCTGAAGAAGGCACCTTATATGTTGTATTTTAAAACCTATACCCAAAAAGTTTTATATAAAGCGCTAACCATATGATATATGCAGACCAAGCGGCAAATTAGCTGGAAGTAAAATTCTTAGTGGACTTTAGGACAACTTATTTTATCATTTTATGTGCTTGGGCCCAGCACTATATTAATTAGATGTATTATATGTGTATCTGCTACTAATTAGATGTTTACCTGCTATATTGTAGCACTTCGGTATAACTGTGTTTTTTACTCTATTAACCCCTTAAGGACATGGCCCTTTTTCATTTTTGTGTTTTCATTTTTCATTGCCCACCTTCAAAAAACTAACTTTTATTTTTCCATGTAAAGAGCTGTGTTTGGGCTTGTTTTCTGTGTAACAAATTGCAATTCATAGTGACAGTATGAATGCAGTGAAAATTTTGAAAGAAAACGCATTTGTGCCATATTCTTGTGGGCTTGGATTTTACAGCTTTCACTGAACGCACCAAATGTCATATCTACTTTATTGTTTGGGTCAGTTTGAACACGATGATACCAAATTTGTATTGGTTTCATAATGTTTTCATACATTTACAAAAATTAAAACCTTCTGTACAAAAAAAAAATCTTCAATTTGCCATGTTCTGGCATTAATAACTTTTTCATATTTCAGTGTACAGAGTTGTGGGTGGTGTCATTTTTGCGACTTTTGATGACATTTTGGGATTCTATCCGTCGGCTTTATGAATAAATCAGTCTCAAATCTACCATTCATGAATTTGATAGTGTCGTCCATAGTGTTTAGAAACTCATGAAATAACATAAGTTCTGCCTCACTACCTGTCCATGTCGTCTACGTACCTCCACCACATCAAACAGTGTACGAAGTGTGTGGAGGCATAGACGACATCCTCCTCAAGTACTCTCATAACGATGTTGGCGTAAGTGGGTGCCACGTTGGCCCCCATGGCTACTCCCATGAGCTGTAAAAAGTATTCGTCTCCAAATAAAAAATAATTATTCCTCAACACAAATTCCAGCAGAGTTATAATAAAACACATTGATTCAGCAGAGAAATTCTTTGTGCTCAATTTCTTGCTCACAGCCTGTAAGCCCCTAGTATGGTCAATAGACGTATACAATGAAACAACATCGAAAGACACTAAACGTATGTCTCCCATATGAAATGATTCAATCTCATTCAATTTATTAATGAAGTCAGCTGTATCCCTAATGTAAGACTGTCCAGATGTTGAAAGATCACTCAAAACACAATCTAAAAAAGTAGCTATGTTGGAACAAATGGACCCTGAGCCAGAAACTATAGGCCTCCCTGGCGGAGAAATGAGGCTCTTATGTATCTTCAGCAATATATATATAACAGGAGATATATATCTCTCTATATCTCTCTCTATATATATCTATATTTATATCTCTATATATACATCTATATATATGTATCTATCTCTCTCTCTCTCTCTCTCTCTCTCTCTATCTATATATATATATATATACACTCACCGGCCACTTTATTAGGTACACCATGCTAGTAAAGGGTTGGACCCCCTTTTGCCTTCAGAACTGCCTCAATTCTTCGTGGCATAGATTCAACAAGGTGCTGGAAGCATTCCTCAGAGATTTTGGTCCATATTGACATGATGGCATCACACAGTTGCCGCCGATTTGTCGGCTGCACATACAAACTACTTTGGATTTCAGGCCATAGACTCCATAAAATGGATTCTCTATCATTTTGATATTATATTTGTCATCAGCCAAATGGGGTGACTGGTGATATTTTGCATATGTGTTAACAGAGGAAGACAGACAGACAGACAGACAGACCAGACAGACAGACCAGACAAGAAAGCGGGCAGCACTCCGTGGTTCAAATTTCAAAATAAAAGGTGAACTTTATTGAACAAGTGGCGACGTTTCGGTGTGTGACACCTTCATCAAGCAACAGACAAGTGACCTATATTGGATATATATAGCAAAACATAGTAAGTGATTAGCATAAAGAGGCGTGTCTTAAAGTGCCTGTGCAATATTGTGTTATTCATCATTGTACAAAAATATATATATAAAAAAAATACATTCAAAGATAAAGTGCATCGGTTTCAAATACATGTATATAACAATGTCGTTGTTCGCTGTACAATTATACAGTACAAAGTGGAATCATAAAGTGTACAAGTGCAAATGGCTGATATCTGTCAGGTGACTGAGTAACTTTGAGGAGTCAACACAGATGGTCAGTGGCGATGCCGCCATCATCAGCCTCACCATCCCGCTGCTTGGCCCGTTGAAAAAACTCTGGTCGCATGAAGTCGGAAGCTTTGCGCTCGTCACAAGAGATGGGGGAAGAAGATTCCCTTGTTGATAGCCAAAGCACCCTCAGGTCTGTTTCTCAGCGCATATCGGAGGAGGTGGAGGATAATGAGAAGGAAGAGGAGGAGAATGTTGGCGAGACAGAAGAGGGGACCTTGTTCAGTCCTTCACGTTAGCGGTATGGGCAGAAGAAGAGGGAGTGGAGGAGTTGTAGGAGGAGGAAATGGACAGTCAGGCCAGTGAGGGGAGGTGAATTATTGCGCGTTGGGATCTGGCGCATATGGCAGATTTCATGCTAGGCTGCCTATCCATGACCCGCATTCAATGAATTTATTCCAGCAGTGGTATTCATCTCCTGGACCCACGGTACAAGCAAAATCTTTCCACTCTCATCCCTGGAGAGGAAAGGAGTGTGTGAGAATGCATGAATACCAGCAGGCCCTGGTGCACAAGCTGAAAACAGTATTTCTTCTGACAGCGCTAGCGGGCAGAGAGCTTACTGTACGGGACAAGTAGCGAGGGAGAGTAGGCGAAGCAGGCAGCTTTTCCAGCACTGGCAGGGGTACGCTTTAAAGGCCTTTGCCGTTTATGTCACCCCAGCAAGACACTGTCACCTCTCCCAGTCTCGGACAGGTAGGGCTGATCTTTACAGAGAAAGATGGTGAGGGAATACGTAGCTGACCATACCACGTCCTAAATGATCACACAGCTCCCTACAAACTACTGGGTTCAAAGGGGACATGTGGCACGAAATGGTGCTGTACGCCTTGGAGGTCTTTGCCTGCCCTGCCGCTAGCGTGTTGTCCGAGAGGGTTTTCAATGCAGTGGGGCATCATCACGATAAGCGTACACGCCTGTCGACTGACACCGCTGACAGGCTGACGCTTATCAAGATGAATAAAGCCTGGATTCTCCGGATTTTCATTCTCCACCAGGTGAAAGAAGCTCAACCTGAATAATGTATGCACTCCTACTCCTCATTGTCCTCCTTCTCCTCCTCTTTGTACATAAAGCAGAGGAAACTGGCTATTTTTGCCAGGGCAAATGGCTCTAGCTTTAGTAATCTCTATGGGGCAGATTTATCAAATGTCTGAAAATCTGAATATTTCCAGTTGCCCATGGCAACCAATCATAGCCCCCCTTTTAAATATTCATGCGCACTGGTAAAATGAAAGCTGAGTGTGATTGGTTGCCATGGGCAACTGGAAATATTCGACTTTCAGACACTTGATAAATCTGCCCCATGTATTAATTTTTCTGGAGGGCCACTACCCGGTCCTCTTTTTTAAACAATTTTTGGAGTGCCACATACAGGCCACTCAATCTATTTAATTTTTCTGGAGGAACCACTACCTGCTCCTCTGGTTTGAAAACTTTTTGATGCCACACATACAGGTACTCAATTATTTATTTTTCTGAAGGACCACCTACCTGCTCCTCTGGTTTTGAAAACTTTTTTGGACTGCCACATACAGGCACTATCTATTTAATTTTTCTGGAGGACCACCTACCTGCTCCTCTGGGTTGAAAATTTTTGGACTGCCACATACAGGAACTATCCAAATTAAATTGTTCTCCATAAGCAGCCTCACACAATGTCTTTTTAGCTGCCACCACACGTTGTCTCCATTGCTACTCCACACGTCATCGCCATAGCTGCCTCCAAAATTGTCCCATATAGCTGCCTCCAATTAATTGTCCCCTTATCAAACGAGCTGTGTCGGCAGGAATTTTGGGTTGTTTCATGGCTTCCACATCAAACTATTGTTAACTTTGGCGCCACCTGCTGTGGTAATCCACAAAAAAATATACTGGCAAACCTTTTATCATTTACTGATATTATTTCAGCGCTCTTGCGCATGTTTAACATTCCCCTCACCCGCCATAACCCAAACTTATAAGAACACTACTACACTTGATCTTATAAAAAGGTTTTAGAAGTTGCTGTTTGGGGAGTAGCCGAGAGACAGGGGCTTGGATTGGCGAAAGCTCCCCCGGCAGCGGAGCGCCAGCTCCCCCAAGATCCAACTAACATAGTTTAACTGCAGCACCTTTAATCTAATACTAGTTCACTGCCTCCATACATGGTCCCCTATCAACGAGCTGTGTCAGGCAGAATTTTGGTTTTTTTCATGGCTTCCACTCAAACTTGTTAACTTTGTCGCCACCTTGCTGTGAATCCACGAAATATACTGGCAAACTTTATCATTTACCGATAATATTTCAGCGCTTCTTGCGCATCTGTATACATTCCCCTCACCCGCCATAACCCCAAACTTTAAGATCACTATACACTTGATCTTATACAAAAGGTTCTTAGAAGTGCTGTTTGGGGAGTAGCCGGGAACAGGGGCTTGGATAGGCGAAAGCTGTCTGAAGCGGAGCGCCAGCTCCATCCCAAGATCCAACTAACATAGTTAACGCAGCACCTTTAATCTACTACTATTCACTGCCTCCATACATGTCCCCTTATCAAACGAGCTGTGTCGCAGAATTTCAGGTGGTTTCACCAGATAACATAGTGGAACTTGGCCCATCTGCGCCGCCATGCTGGAGACCTGAAGTTGCAATAATAGCAGCGCAATATGGGATGCCCCATACTGTCGCTCTTATCATGGAGCCATTTCCGAAAAAAACTATTAAAAATAGAACCACTATACTATTCCCTTATTCCTAGGTTAAATATTTAAACGTCCCGCCGGCTTTGAAAATTATAATTTTTTCAAAGTAAACGCTTCTGGCCCCCAGGCCCATTTTTGGGTGGGGGGAGGAGCCGAGAGACAGGGGCTTGGACAGGCGAAAGCTCGCCTGGCAGCGGACCGCCAGATCCATCCCAAGATTAGGCAGCCTCAGAGGCATCCATGCATGCTGACCCTGCTGTTTCCTGTCCATTTTCCTCCACGATCCTCCACAGCGTCCACCAATGTCTCCATGCGCAACTTTCAACTTCTCTATACCCCAGACGCTGGAGCACGAGAGGATATGCAGCACATCATCGCTTATCAAACGAGCTGTGTCAGGCAGAATTTTCAGGGTTTTCACCAGATACATAGTGGAACTCGGCCCATCTGTCGCGCCATGCTGGAGACCATGAAGTTGCAATCATAGCAGCGCAATATGAATGCCCCATACTGTCGCTCTTAATCATGGAAGTCGTCTCCATGGCTGCCTCCAATGTCGTCCCCTTATCAAAAGAGCTGTGGTCAGGCTCATTTTTTGGGGTGTTCACCTGATACGTTATGGAACTTGGTCACTATGTCGCCACCATTGCGTGTATTGACTAAATATACCGTCACCCTTTGTTCACATAGGAAATCATTCAGCGCTTCTTGCTCACTCCTTTGGTGAAGCCTGAGTCCATTTAGGGTATGTCGCCATGACACTCTAGCCTGCAATGGCTGCCGCTGCCTTGCATGCGTCCCCTTTAGTGTCAGGGTCAATTATTGCATGTTTTAGATGCATCTAGCTCATTCGGTCACTCTGTCATGGCCATGCTGTTGCCCATAATTTTGGCATAATGGTATGATTAAGCAGCCTCAGAGGCATCCATGCATGCTGGCCCCCCTGTTTCCTGTCCATTTCCGGGGGTTCCCAGGTGTTTGACCAAGCTTCCCTGTGCAGAGTCTTGGTCCCTTGAAAAATGCTCGAGTCTCCCATTGACTTCAATGGGGCTCGTTATTCGAGACGAGCACTCGAGCATCGGGAAAAGTTCGTCTCGAATAACGAGTACCCGAGCATTTTAGTGCTCGCTCATCTCTAATATTAATCCTTGTGTATGAGTTGATGGCCCAAAGGCATACAGCGTGGGGGCCAAATGACTGCTGGAAAGATGGGCAAATGCATGCAGGAAATAGGTGGGGTCCCCTCTAAGAGCACTCGGTTCAATTTCTGGCACCCACCCTTGTGTTCAGATATGTTACCAGGGGCTTCTTAGGGTGGTACCCAAGCTGAGAATCTCAACTCAGACGGCAGATGTCCTAGTCCTGAGGGGGGCAGCAGTTAGGAAAATCAAATGTGGGAAATTCAGGTGCCCATTGCTGCCCGAATCGCCCACCGGGATATTAATTGCATCTGATTTTAAAACAACAGATGCAATTAATATACAGTGCTGCACAAGCTGTTTGTCCGTGCTCTGTTCCTCGCTCACATAAGGACATCACCAAGTCTGTGTCTTGGCACAGATCATCCGGTGGGAGAACTGCAGGGAGAAGAGGGAACGGAAGCAGCTGCGTGGGAGAAGACCATAGGGTAAGTAACTGATATTATTCTTATTTCTGGGGCACAAGCTGTATATACTATAACAACTAGGACAGGTTGGTTGGGGGTTGAGGGCTACATATAATAATATATTAATCATAGGGGCAGGGAAGGTATACGTATGTATAGGAATATATAACTGGCGGGGTGCACATATAACAGAGGGGTTGTAATAATGTATAGGGATTGTATGGGTAATATAACGGAAGGGGGACTGATCTAACATAATCAGAGGGTGGTAATAATAATTAATGGATAGGGTGGATATTGTATAGATAAAATGGGAGTTATATAGGAATGTAATGATAGGTAGTATAGGTGTCTATAACAATGAATGGCGTATGTTAATAACTGGGGCTGTTAGTAATTTGATGAATGTATATGGTGTATGCATAATATAACTGGGGGCTGTTTATAGCATAGTGTATATGGCGTATGGATATATATAACTGGGGGAACTGTATCATATAATGTATATGGGTGTATGTGATAATATAATTGGGGGGTTGTGAAATGTATAGATCTCTGGATAAACAATGGACATATATACCAAAAGGTTGGGGTATAGAAATCTCCTTATTTTTTTACGGTAATAAAGCACATTGCTTGTCAATGAAGACTGCAGGCGAACTTAAGCATGTGTAAATACAGCCATCCAGTTTCGTGGTAAAGGACCATTGGAGCTGTAACACTGGTTTATGTATATCTCATAGAGATTTGATACGGCCTCATTTTACAACAAGAGGTTAATGGTTACAAGTGGTTTGGAATGGTAGAGCTAGACAACCATCTGAAAACCCTTGTTAAGTATGCTAGTGAAAACAGTTTGGCTGAATGAGAGCTAAAGCGAAGAAGACGATTGAGCTGGTTTAGAATCTGAGCATTACATTTGTTATTGATTACACAGAGAAAGAATCTAAAAAGTGGATCCAGAAAAGAGGCCTTATTCATGAATGCCGCCATCATCAGCCTCACCATCCCGCTGCTTGGCCTGTTGAAAAGCTCTCTGGTCAGCATGAAGTCGGAAGCTTTGCGCTCGTCACAAGAGATGGGGGAAGAAGATTCCCTTGTTGATAGCCAAAGAATCCTCAGGTCTTTTTTCTCAGCGCATATCGGAGGAGGTGGAGGAGGATGAGGAGGAAGAGGAGGAGAATGTTGGCGAGACAGAAGAGGGGACCATTATTCAGTCCTTCACTCTTCAACGTGTATGGGCAGAAGAAGAGGAGTTGGAGGAGGAGGAAAGGGGAGTGAATTCTTGCGCGTTGGGGATCTGGCACATATGGCAGATTTCATGCTAGGCTGCCTATCCCGTGACCCTCGCGTTTAAAGAATTTATTCCAGCACCGATTACTGGGTATTCACTCTCCTGGACCCACGTTACAAGCAAAATCTTTCCACTCTCATCCCTTGAGAGGAAAGGAGTGTGAGAATGCATGAATACCAGCAGGCCCTGGTGCACAAGCTGAAACAGTATTTCCCTTCTGACAGCGCTAGTGGAAGAGGGCGAACTTCTGCGGGACAAGTAGCGAGGGAGAGTAGGCGACCAGGCAGCTTGTCCAGCACTGGCAGGGGTACGCTTTACAAGGCCTTTGCCAGTGTTATGTCACCCTGCAAGACACTGTCACCTGTCCCCAGTCTTGGCAGAGTAGGGTTGATCTTTACAGAAAGATGGTGAGGGAGTACGTAGCTGACCATACCATCGTCCTAAATGATCACACAGCTCCCTACAACTACTGGGTTTCAAAGCTGGACATTTGGCACGAGTTGGAGGAGGAGGAAATGGGCAGTCAGGCCAGTGAGGGGAGTGATTTCTTGCGCGTTGGGACTCTGGCGCATATGGCAGATTTAATGCTAAGCTGCCTATCCCATGACCCTCGCGTTCAAAGAATTTATTCCAGCACTGATTACTGGGTATTCACTCTAAAAAAAAAAAAAAAAAAAAAAAAAAAAAAAAAAAAAAAAAAAAAAAGGAGTGTGAGAATGCATGAATACCAGCAGGCCCTGGTGCACAAGCTGAAACAGTATTTCCCTTCTGACAGCGCTAGCGGCAGAGGGCGTACTTCTGCGGGACAAGTAGCGATGGAGAGTAGGCGAGCAGGCAGCTTGTCCAGCACTGGCAAGGGTACGCTTTACAAGGCCTTTGCCAGTTTTATGTCACCCCAGAGGAAACTGGCTATTTTTTGCCAGGGCCAACTGGTTCTAGCTATAGTACTCTATGTATTTAATTTTTCTGGAGGGGACGGCGGTTTAGAAAATTTTTCAATATCGGGAAGGCATCTGTTAGAGATGCCAGTTTTTAAATGATTTTACTTATGTTGTTGCTTGACTCGTGATGTAGAGACAAACGGATCCGTTTGTCCGTTCTGGGTTTTCGTACGGGATGTAAATAACATGATTTCTATCAAGGTATGTGCCTTATCTCTCTGTTCTGTGATGACAGAAGGGGTATCTCCTATTTTTGAACTTTTTAGTGAGCTGCTCAAAATTGTTATCGAGGCAGGAAGACATCAGAGACGATGCGTCGAATCCTGATGAATTGACTATAAAGGAACGATTTAATCATTTTCTAGGGTGGCAATGCTGTATTCTAGTAGGTTGGTTCCTATCTGTCGGTTCGTGTACAAAATGTGGTACATATCCTGCCTTCATCAACCTTACATTCACATCCAGAAACTGTAACCTCATTTGGGACCATACCGTGGTGAATTGAACATCTTTGTCGATATCATTCAAGAAGGACTGAAAAGACAATAACTCCTCTGGGGTGCCGCCCCAGATGAGGAAATGTCATCTATGTATCGCCACCATCTCAACCACTTTTGAGAAATGGTGGGAACATAGATGCCCTTTCCTCACAATCACTCATGAAAATGTTCGCGTACGTGGGGGCAACATTGGAGGAAAAAGGGCACGGATACGTTTAAAGAAATTGTATGCAGCGGTGGAAAATTTTGTACAGGAGGTTTTAATTTTTTTAAATGTATGAAAACATTATAAAACCTTACAAAATTTGGTATCCACGTGATCGTACCGACCCAAAGAATAAAGTAGACAGTTCATTTGGACGCAGAGTGAAAGCTGTAAAATCCAAGCCACAAGAAAAGTCACAAATGTGGTTTTTTCACCATTTTCACTGCATTGTAATTTTTTTCCCGCTTCCCAGTACACAGCCCATAGAATATTAAATACCGTCTCTACGAAGTGCAATTTGTTACGCAGAAAATAAGCCATAAAACAGCCTTTATGTGGAAAATAAAAAAGTTTATAATTTTTGAAGTTGGGATTGAAAAATGGAAGTGAAAAAACTAAAAAAGGCCAAGTCGTTAAGGGGTTAAGGGGTTGTGGATAGTGTCATTTTTTGCGAATTTTGATGCCGTTTTCATTACTATAATTTTTGGGACTGTACGACCTTTTGATCACTTTTTATAAATTTTTTATATTTTCAAAATGGCACAAAAAAAGCCATTTTCGACTTGGACGCTATTTTTCGTACGGGGTTAAAGATAGTGAAAAAACACTTATCATATTTTGTAGATGCGGGCATTTTCGGACGCGCGTAACTAATGTGTTATGATTTTACTGTTTATTTATTTTTTATAATCAGTTCTAGGGAAAGGGGGTGATTTGAATTTTTAGGTTTTTTATTATATATTTTTTTTTTAACTTTTTTTTATTTTACTTTTACTATTTTTCAGACTCCCTAGGGTACCCTAACCCTAGGTAGTCTGATCGACCTAATCATACTGCCATACTACAGTATGGCAGTATATGTGGATTTTACTCCCATGCATTACAATGTGAATTAGCACTTGAATGCATGGGTTAAAACGAAGTAGCCTCGGGTGTTCGGAACACCCGGGTTACCATGGCGACGGATCGCCGCTCCCGTGACGTCACGCTAGCACCGAGCGCGGGTTGTTCGGTAAGCCTTTGCTCAATATGCACAAAGATTACCGGCTATGGAGAGGGCTCGGCCGCGAAGCCCTCTCCATGCACCGGGACCCGGCGCGCTCCGTACTAGTACGGCGGCGTGGGAAGGGGTTGAGGACATGGCCCTTTTTCATTTTGTGTTTTCATTTTTCATTGCCCACCTTCAAAAAACTAACTTTTATTTTCCATGTAAAGACTGTGTTTGGGCTTGTTTTCTGTGTAACAAATTGCATTATAGTGACAGTATGAATGCAGTGAAAATTTTGAAAGAAAACGCTTGTTGTGCCATATTCTTGTGGGCTTGGATTTTACAGCTTTCACTGAACGCACCAAATGTCTATACTTTAGGTTTGGGTCAGTTTGAACACGATGATACCAAATTGTATTGGTTTCATAATGTTTTTCATACATTTACAAAAATTAAAACCTTCTGTACAAAAAAAAAATCTTAATTGCCATGTTCTGGATTAATAACTTTTCATATTTCAGTGTACAGAGTTGTGGGTGGTGTCATTTTTGCGACTTTTGATGACATTTTGGGAGCGATGATACAAACATGTTTATGATTCTTACTGTTTATTACTTTATATGTGATAGAGCCACTCTCTCCCTCCCTCTTCGCCTTCTCTTCCTCAACCCCCCAACCCCTTCCCCGCAGCTCCAGCCTCCGGAAAGAGGGGTGGGGGGGGGATCCTTTGATCTCACCCCCGCGCAGAGTGCCTGCCCAGCAAACACGGCGCTAGCCCTGGACCCACGTTGGGTGATTTAAATTTTGTATTGATTTACTATTTGTGTTAGATTTTATATGTATATGTTTCCTATGTAAATTTAACAGGTCATGTGACTGCAGGTAGTTGGGATTTATTCACACCTGCTCACATGCCCAATCAGGTCATGATTAAGGAGTTTTCCGAAACGCGTAGACCATAGCCGTGGCTCTGTGTGTTTCCCTCTGCTTGGCTGTATATCTCCTTTTTGTATTTCAATAAAGAAAATATCACGTTTTTATCTACAACCGGAGTGTCCGTGGAGCTGGATTATTTACATTTTATATAAAGAGAATACCTGGCACGAAAAAGTAGTGAAGAAGAATGCCCAAAATATAAAATCGAAAATCACATGAAAGCAAAGGTAACTATTGTGGAATCCATTCCTGTGTCAACGTAAGCCTGGGGAGAGGGAACTTGGATCAGATGATCCACATCATGTCATATTCTTAGTTTGTAGAAGTTTGCATATTAGTGACCAACAATGAAAGTAATGCCTATAATACACACACACAGCAGCCCTCCGGAGACCAGCATCACTGTGCAGGCAGCAGCTGACCTGTTCTGATGGGTCACCGTCTCCCTCTTTGCTCCCTCCTTAGTCCAGGAAGAAGAGATGGAGTAGACTGCAGGTTAGGAGCGTACAGCACGCAGCGTTCTGCCTAATGAAGATAAGAGGATGCAGTCCCTCACTATGGGGAGGGGAAGTCAGGTACTCTATTATAGGCAGCAACTAAAGTATTAAACAGTTGCCTTTAGTGTTTTAGTGTGCCCTCAACTTCACAACACCCACTTTGCCCCAGAGAGATCTTGCCAAACAGGATTCCCCAATCCCCCCAGTGCCCTGCTAGTTTGTTTTATTTTACCAGATTTGACTTGGACCTCATTTAGTCACCTATCTTGTCACATTCAGTCCCTGCTAGAGATCAGCGAAGACACTCGTCCGAGCTTGATGGTCATTCGAGCATTAGCTTACTCGAAACTGCTCGTTGCTCGGACGAATATTTCGCCAGCTCGAGAAAATGGCATCTCCCGCCGTTTTGATTTTTGGCGGCCAGAAACAGAGCTGTTAGGCAGGAGTGAGTCTCCAAGAACCCAACAGCCCTTGTTAGGGCTAGAATATTTTGTTTTCTTTGCTTGTGGCTGGGCTTGCTGGCACTAGTAGTGCAGCTAGTACCATATTGTGACGAATTTGCAGGGAGACTTGCGAACGTTCTATTTAGCTCTTAGTGACACACCTAAGTGGGACAATTTATTAGGGGTTTGATTGAATTAGGCACAGTCTGACGATTTTTTTTTTTTTTCAAAACTAAAAGTCATCATCACAGGCATAGCACAAAATCCAGTTGTGTGCTGTCAGTGTAGGTTAGAAACTAGCGATACAAGAATCCAACAGGCCTTCTTAGGGCTACAATAGCATTATATATTTAATTTTTTTTTATTTGCTTGTGGCTGGCCTTGCTGGCACTAGTAGTGCAGCTAGTACCACATTGTGACGAATTTGCAGGGAGACTTGCGAACGTTCTATTTAGCTCTTAGTGACACACATATCCATCTCAAACACCTAAGTGGGACAATTTATTAGGGGTTTGATTGATTGGCTCTAGCTATAGTACTCTATGTATTTAATTTTTCTGGAGGGCCACCTACCTGGTCCTCTGTTTTAAACAATTTTTGGGAGCGCCACATACAGGTACTCTATGGGTTTCATTTACTAAGGGCCCGATTCGCGTTTTCCCGACGTGTTACCCGAATATTTCCGATTTTCGCCGATTGTACCTGAATTGCCCCGGGATTTTGGCGCACGCGATCGGATTGTGGCTCATCGTCACCGGCATGCACGCGACGGAAATGGGGGGCGTGGCCAAACGAAAACCCGACGGATTTGGAAAAACTGCCGCATTTAAGGGTACATCAGCGCAGCAGCGCCACCTGGTGGACGTCGGAGGAACTGCCTTGATGAATCCTGGCCGGACCCAAATGCAGCACAGAGAACGCGCCGCTGGATCGCGAATGGACCGGGTAAGTAAATCTGCCCTTATGTATTTCATTTTTCTGGAGGGCCACCCACCCAGTCCTCTGGTTTGAAAACTTTTTTGGACTGTCACATACAGGCACTATCCAAATATAGCAGCATCCACACATCGTCTTTATAGCTGCCTCCACACGTTGTCTCCATTGCTACCTCCACACATTATCTCCATAGCTGCCTCCCAAAGTTGTCCATATAGCTGCCTCCATACATTGTCCCCTTAGCAAATGAGCTGTGCCAGGCAGAATTTTGGGTTGTTTTCATGGCTTCCACATCAAACTTGTTAACACCCTGCTGTGTTATCCACAAAATATACTGGCAAACTTTTATCATTTACCGATATTATTTCAGCGCTTCTTGCGCATCTGTTTACATTCCCCTCACCCGCCATAACCAAGCCAATTACTTATAAGAACAGTACTACACTTGATCTTATGCAAAAGGTTCTTAGAAGTGCTGTTTGTAGCCCCCGCCTGCTTTGAAAATGATAATTTTTTCAAAGTAAACGCTTCTGGCCCCCAGGCCCATTTTGGGTGGGGAGGAGCCGAGAGACAAGGGCTTGGACAGGCGAAAGCACGCCTGGCAACGGACCGCCAGCTCCATCCCAAGATTGGCAGCCTCAGAGGCATCCATGCATACTGCCCCTGCTGTTTCCTGTCCATTTCGCCTCCACGATCCTCCACAGCGTCCACCAATGTCTCCATGCGCAACTTTCAACTCTCTATACCCCAGACGCTGGAGCGTGAAAGGGCATAATGGTGCGATTAAGCAGCCTCAGAGGCATTCATGCATGCTGCCCCTGCTGTTTCCTGTCCATTTCCATGGTGTTACCATCATTTTCTGAGGTTTCCAGGTGTTTGGCCAAGCTTCCCTGTGCAGACCCTTGTTCCCCTTGAAAAATGCTCGAGTCTCCCATTGACTTCAATGGGGTTCGTTATTCGAGACGAGCACTCGAGCATCGGGAAAAGTTCGCCTTGTATAACGAGCACCCGAGCATTTTAGTGCTCGCTCATCTCTAGTCCCTGCCTATTTCCCTCTCCCACTGCTCCCCTGCAGCGTTGCTTTCACCTCTGTATCTCCTAAATGAAATGTAAATTCTTGTGATCGAGAATAATCAACACATAAAAGGCACTCGATCTCTAAAAGGTTCGCCATCACTGGTTTAGGCCTTTTAAATTTATAAGGCGGTTTGAGCCATTGGGTTTCTTTACAGTGAACAGGGGAGAGTAGAAACCTGTCCCCCTGTAGAAAGATGTCCCCCAGTTGGAGTAAGGTTTGGATTTCCTGCCAGATGTTGAGAAAGATGGTTTGAAGCATCTTTGTGGCAGAAGGCGAGAAAACTGTATTCTGTATCTATTTTTGGTTATGTTTCGTTCCCAGATATATGATGTAATCTCCTCCCAATGTGATGAGTATATCAGGAGTCTTCACCCAACCTTGGCGCCACGCCTTCTTACTTTTTGAGGGATCACTGTTTGAGGAGAAAAGGAAACTACATCCACTGCCTCCCTTGGGGTAGCTCAAACGGCCTTGCCTACTTTTCCCACAATAGCTATCCTTCTGATCTTTGGGGCCACAGAAAAAATTCTTTTGGAACTAGCCTTGTTTTCAGGAAACCCCATCTTCTTGTCAGCGGCTTTTTTGAAGATGGTTTCAAGATCTGGTCCAAAAACAAACTCGCCCAAGAAAGAAACTCCACACAGCTTGGTCTTGGAACAAACGTCTCCTCCCTACTGTTTCAGCCAAAGAACTATTCTAGAGGCATTAGAAAGGGCCCCATCCTTGGCTGAGAACCTGATAGATTCTGCTGATGCATCTGCTAGGTAAGCTGCCGCCAGCTTTAGGAGGGGAATATTTTCAAAGATTGCTTCTCTTGGTGTGTGTTCTTTAACATGGTTTTCTAATTCTCCAAGCCAGAAAAGTAGAGTTCTGGCTACAAATGTGGCTGTAATATTAGTTTTGAGATTCAACATAGAGGCATCCCAGGCCTTTTTAGGAGGGCGTCGGATTTACAGTCTATGGGGTCTCGAAGCTGTGCCGCATCTTCAAACAATTAATCCATTTTCTTAGAGACTTTAGACACCTGGACTTAGGACATGCTTCCCAAATTTTTGAATCTTCTGGTTCAAATAGTAACCAGAAACTGAAATTTTTAGAAACTGATATCTTTTTTTCAGGGTCTTGCCATTTGGCCTAAATTAATTCTTTTGAGGTTGTGATTAACTGCAGATGTTTGCAGATGTTGACTTGAACCCAGGACCCCAGCGCAGCAAAGCTGTAGTGCTAACCACTAGGCTACTGTTCTGCCCTTTTTACGCTTACTCCTTTAGTCCCTCAAAAATATTTTCTTCTACTGATCTGGGAGAGACAACATCCTCAATATTAAATGTATCTCTTACAGCTTTAAGTAATTTATCCATCTCTTCAACTGGGAATAAGTATCTTCAACTATCATGCGATCGCCGGGAATGGATGTTGGCGCACGGAACGCCCTGCTCTGGTCCCTTACAAGCAGGATGCTCGTGGGATAAATGGGATGGGGATCGGATGGGGAAGTTCAGGTAAGGCCTAAGGGCACGCGAACCCTATCCAGACCGCTTGCCCCAGAGGACCATGCATGCAAGTGTTGATATTCTGCCCCCCACACCTGTAAGATGAGAGGGAAAGAGTTCTCTCCATCCTGACCGCTGTGTGAACAGAAAGGACACTGGTAGAAGGATACAGGGAGGGGATTATTAACCTCTCTCCATCCTGTTCCCACAGAGGTCAAAGGGAAACATCGTTCCTCAGGACTTCTTTTATTATAACTCTATATCCCGTATAGATAAGTGACAATCAGGGCCGTTAGCTTTTTTTTGGGGGGGGGGGGGGGCGTGCATACATTAAAATACTAGCCTCCCTGAGGCACTCTGTGACATAGCTTGAGCGCTCCAGGGCAATTTAGCCTTTTTTTATAACTATATTTTTTCGATCGCGGGATATAGAGTTATAAAAAAGAAACCCTTCTTAATAGGACACATCTACCATCACTAAAGTGATGTCCCTAACTGCATTTAAGTAAATTTAACCCCTTCCTGCACCCTGACACAACTGTACATCATAAAGGTGTGTGTAGTTACTGCACCATGACTTACAGTTACGCCATGGGGATGGGGACATCTTTTTTAGGCATACGGGCCATGCGCCATATATCCCTATGGAGAGGGGCGGGGGTAAGCGGGGCTCACCTCCTCCTTTTCCTGGCGCCGCCATGTGCCTGCCGTGCTACAGTACGGCGGGCAACAGCAGTGTGAAGGTGCCCTAAAAGTGCTGTTGTTAGCTTATGAAGTATTATACATTAGTATAATACATTATCATTATAAAATTATTATACACATTACACATTAGTATTGCAGTATATTACACTGAGCAAGCGATCAAATAACAAAGTAAAAAAAAGTCCTTTGATGCCCCATCCCATATAAATATCTAATGCAATAAAGTGAAAATCACAAAAAAAACATAAATATTGGGCATCACCATGTCCGTAACAACTTGTACAATAAAAGAAAATTGTCACTGAACCTGTACAGTGAACACTGTAAAAAAAGTTTAAAAAAAAACAAAAAACACCTCACAAAAATTGGTATTTTCACATGTGACCTCATTATAAAACAGAATAAAAAGCAAAGTGTAGTTTCTAAAATGGGATGCCGTATTTTTCGGACTAGAAGATGCTACTTACTGTAGGGCGCACCCCAGATTTAGTCATACTAAAAAGGAAAAATATATACAAATATCCCTGTTGGTCGCATACCAGCACAGCACACACAGCTGTACTACATCCATATATTCACACACACAGCTCTACTACACACACAGACATAGGAACACACTTTTCACTGCTATACACAAACAGACATCGGAACACACTGGGCACTGCTATGCACACACAAACACTGGGCACTGCAATACACAATGGGCTCTTCTACACTCACACACAGGAACAATGACTGGGCCTGCTATGCACACACACAGGAACACTGACTGGGCACTGCTATACACAGACACACACACCTATTCTTCTTACCCTGTCCCAGTTCTGAAACCCCCCTCCTCATACTAATTAATGCAGAGTTCAGACACATGGTTCTGATGTATACATCACAATTCTGCCTTGGACAGTCGGTAAAATTAATGCTTTGCACAAATTTCCTGCTAATGATGTGGAAAGGTGTACAATGCTACTTGCAGGTAGTATGCAATGTGTTGTTACCCTGTATTGGTTTTTTTTGTCTAATGTTTACACAAAGAAACAGTAACTAGTAAGACATAATAAAAAATATCAAAGTATGGTATCCCCGTAATCGTATTGACCCATAAAGATAACATGAATATTGGGCTATATAGGGTGAGCACCAAAAAAAAAAAAAAAATCCAGTACAGAATTGATGCTTTTCTATTCCTGCCCTCTAAAAAAAAGTTGGGGATACCAACCCTAAAATGGTAACACTGGAAAAAGCATCTCATCCGCAAAAAAAATGCCATCCTGTGGCCCCAAAAAAGGTAAAATTTTAAAGCGTACAGAAGGGGCCAATGAGAAAAATAAAATCCTTGCAGCTGCAGGGCGCTCCTTCCCTTCTGCGTGACATAAGGTATGTGTATAGCTATATGTACAGTTATAGGTGAAGCAATGACACATGTGACAGATCTACCTAAAGAGCTATACACAGCATTTGATCACTACACCTGAGTATGCTGAGGGGCACAAGAGCGACATAAAATCCATGTGAGATGTATTAGAACTTTTGCTTCTAATGACTGATCTTCCTCACTTATTAAATGTCCTGGGCTGGGTACTAGATAGTATTAATGAAATTTGAGACAGATAAACAGATACATAGTGGAGGAGCTCTGGCTGGCAGCTTTATTCCATGAGTTTTCCGTAAAAGATAGTCCTGCCCACCGTGACATAATGGGTGCTCCAGAGAGCACCGGAAATTCCTCACACTCTAAATGCCTGTATATGCTGACTGCAGGTCTGTAATATGTACTTACATTGAAAAAGGCAAAAAACATAATTTACTCACATAAAGACCAGACCAGGGGCAGGGGAATGAAGTACATATGTATCTACCATACTATAATATCATTTTATATTTAAATGGTAAGGTCTAAAGAGTTAATAGACAAATTACTTTAGATGGCTGAAATTTTTTTTAAAAAGAATCATTTTTACTTAAAGAGCACCTGTCACCCTAAAAACCGCACTAGGAAAAGTAAGCTCCTAGCGCTACTCCAGATGTAGCAGTGTTACACTGCTAGCTTTATCGGAACCCTCCGATAAAGCTAGAAAACACTGTTGCGCTATACCCTTGGAACGCCAGACCAACTTACAGTGGTCTGGTGTATTCATGAGGGTGCGGTTCGAGGTGCTGCCTTCTGCTCTGCTTCTCCCCTGGACCTCCCCTCCCACACCATAGGCCGGCGGTGACTGCCAGGCTTCATGCAGCAGTCACTGCCTCCTAGGCCCGCTCCATTGAATACGACGGATCGCTGTGAGCTTGGTCCACGCTCCGTGGGTATGGTACTGCAGTGTTTGCTAGATTTATCAGAAGGTTCCGATAAAGCTAGCAATTTAAACACTACTACATTTGGGGTATCTTAATTTAGTAAGCAGCTCCTAGTATGTTTTTTTAGGGTGACAGGTCCTCTTTAAATTCTTAATAAAATCTAACAAGGACTCTTTTGTTTCAAATAAAAATGAGATAATGCATATATAATTTCTCTACGACTCCCCCACCCCCCTCTCTAGGCAGATCTGTCACACTGGTCATTGCTTTGCCTATAGCATTATACACACTGTGTGAGGTCACATGTAGGTATACACACAGCTGCAGAGTCTTATACATGTTTGGTCTTTCCCATCTTTGTGACAGTAATCTCAGCGCATGTGGATATTAATTATTTATTTCTTCATACTACTTCGTTGTCATCTACATTTTACACTGTAGCCGTGAGTTCAGCCACCAGCAGCGAGACGTCCTTTTTACATTAGTACTGATGCCGGTTTAGCGCGGTTAGCATACATTGCCTAACAATTTAATTTAGAACTTATAAGTCACTGTAAGTATAAACGGAACAAATGGGCCCCAATACATGTAGAGGGGTTTCCATAGCTCTGCCCAAAAAATACACTTCCCCAGTACTGGCTCTAGCTCTGTCACTTGGTTGTAAGAATTTGGGAGCAACAAGGTCCCATTGTTGTTACCAGCAGAATCAATGCTTACAAAATAGGAGCTTTCTTTTAACTAATCTGCATCCTGATTCAGATCTTTTATCTTAGGTCTTGCAAATAATAGGCGGCCCACTTTACATATCATTGTTATTCTTAACACATTTTTGTTGGCTACAGCTAATTTCTCTCAATTTCCCATGCCCAGTTGTACATATATGTAATGTGTGTAGATGTATATGCATATATGCACAACTGTACATGTATATATGTACAACTGAGCATGGTTATGCATGGGAAGTTGAGAGAAATATATTAACCCCTTAGTGACCAAGGCCTATTTTTCAAAACTTGCATGTATCACTTTATGCGGTAATAACTTTAGCAGACTTTAACTTACCCAGGTGGCTTTGATGTTGTTTTTCCGTGACATGTTATACATCAAGTTAGTGGGAAATTTTGGTTCATATATTTAGCATTGATTTATGAAAAAAATGTGAATTTGGTAAAAATTTTGAAAAAATTATCTTTTTTCAAAATTCCAAATTTTCTGTTTTTTTAAACTTATAGTCTTATTACCCAAATTAGTTACTAACTAACATTTACCATATCTCAGCTTTCTGTTTGCATAATTTTATAAGTGTCCTTTAGTTATATTACAATGCTGGAAAGATTACAATTCAAACAGCATTTTTTAAAATTTTCATGAAAATTTTACAATCAATTATTTTATGGACCATTTAATTCTAATGGGGTTTTGGAAGTTCTGTTGATAGAAAACCCCCACATATCACCCCATTCTATTAACTTCACCCCTAAAACTATTCAAAATAGAATGTAGGAGGCTGGTTAACCCTTTGTGTATTTTACAGATCTTCAAACAAAATGACGGTTTCATTTAGAATTTACTAATTTCATCATTAATATGTTCATTTAGCCCTAAAATTTAGTCACTTAAGTACAATAAAAGTTTAAATGCATCCACGAATATATTCTACGAGGACCACCAACATGTGGATTTAACTTGCTGTCTGGGCGCATGGCGGGTCGCGGAAGGGTAGGAGCCATCGAGCATTTGCAGGGCAGATGTTTGCTGAGCCCTTGACACATGTTTGCAGAGCCCCCCAGGCAACGTTCACATGTGGCGTTTTAATTGCAATCCAAAGGCTCCACCTGCGATTACATGTAGAAATCATATTGCATTTTCTTCGCATTTAGTTAACACGTTCAAAATGTAATGTTAACTGAACATGTGATCAGGGGTGAAGCTTTGGATTTTGTTTTAAAACACAACCAAAATCCTATGTGTGGAGGCGGCCTCAAGTACCAAAAACCCATTATCCCACAGATTTTGTAAACTTTATATCATGTGATATAGGGGGCATTTTAACCCCTTTCCACTGATAGGCTTTTTCAATTTTACTTTCTGTTCATCACTCTCTACATTCATAAATTCATAACATTTTTATTTTCCGATGTGTATATATATATATATCTACAGTATATATATATATATATATATATATATATATATATATATATATATATATATGGATAAGGGCTTGTTTTTTGTGTAACAAATTGTACTTCCTGTTGACTGTATTTTATATTCCATCCCTTGTACTGGGAAGTGGAAATGGAAAAATGCAAAATGGTGTAAAATTCACAGGAGATTTGCTGTTATGCATTATGAAGTAAATATACCTACAGAATGCTGTAGCTACACTTATGCAGAAATATATCTTGTTTAATCCCTGAACTGAGTGGTTTTGGAGAAAAAAAACAATTATAAAATTATGATAATGAGGCTCTGTCACTCCTGTGGCTGCCCTGGCGCTCTCCTCACTCTAAATATGCACTGCTTCACTACATCACTGTGTTGTCCCTGACAGGCAGAAGTAATCAATTGCTGCACCATCCCCCAGCATTTCTAAATTCATAGCATAGCATAGGCTATTGGAACCTGCCACCAGCTAAAAATTACATTCCTGGCGACAGGTTCAATCAGCATATGAGATTTAAAACATATCATGTATACCCTCAAAGGGAATCTGTCACCAGGTACCTCATTTTCACTAAAAACAGGTTACAGAAGGCTATCACACCTGCATTGAAAATATGCCTTTCTGCTTTCTCTAAGCATTTGCATTACAATATAAATGTGTGTTATAATTTACCTTGCACCCTGACAAAATCCTTTGTGTAGTCCCAGGGGTTGGGCTTTGGTTCAGATACATTTCAAAAAACAACATGTGACGTGTCTGTACTGCAGATTGCTCATTTCAAAAAACAACACATCACTTGTCAATGCTGCAGACTGCTCAGATCTTGGCCCCCACCTTTGTGCTACTGTACAGCTCCTCCCTCTCCCACTGATGTCAGCTCACCAGGCTGTGAACTCTGTGAAGGAGCAGGAGGGGAGGAGCAGTACAGGAGCACAAAGCTGGGGGGCAAGATCTGAGCAGTCTGCAGCATTGACAAGTGATGTGTTGTTTGCATATTTGCAATGCAGGTGTGATGGGCTTCTGTAACATGTCTTTAGTGACAGGTTCCCTTTATGTAATACTGCATTGTATATAAAATGGGTTGCCAATCGTATCCTCATAGTATTCTAATGAAGTAGTTTGATGACATTGGGACACCCAATGAGTTTAGTACATTGATGAGTTTTTGACCTTTTTTTACAGATATTCTGCGATGTTCTGTTATCTTCTTTTCTTTCTTCCTTTCAAGACCAAATATTTGTGCCTTTTTTACTGAGCAGAAAATTGTTCATCATTTCTATAAGCCTTAAATGCAGTTTTATCCAGTTTTATTTCACCTGTTGTTAGCTGTGCTCTCACCTACCTACCAAAATCCAAGGCAGTCTAGAATAGGGAGAATTTTCTGACTCATAAATATGAGTCACTAGTATCAAATTATGGTGCTCTCTGCTAGTATAAATGCTGCAATAGAGATTTTAATGAATGTAGGATAGATGTTGGTATTCATACTGATTTTGTCCTAATATTTGCTTCCAGTTTAAAATACACGTAGCATATGGCATCTGTAGACTTGCTGGTTAACTTTTTGCTTTTCTTTCAGAGATGTGGTATTGGGTCTTCCTATGGGCCCTCTTCTCGTCCCTCTTTGTCCATGGAGCAGCAGGAGTTCTGATGTTTGTCATGCTGCAGAGGCACAAGCAGGGGAGACTGATATGTGTGGTGTTGGTCAGCATTGGGTTCCTAGCTTCTGTCACCGGAGCAATGATCACTAGTAAGTAAAGACTTTTAAGATTTATATACCAAAATCTATCATTGGTATAATCTTTATCTTCTTATAGTCACATCTAGGAAGTTTAGTGTCAGCAGTCCTCCAAAAACACTGCACAACACTCCACATTATGTGTATTGCAACCATTTCCTGGCAGTCAGAACCGTGACAAGGGGTGTGCAGAGGTCTGGCTGTGGCACAGGATAACGGGATAATGAAGGAGGTTGTTCTAAAGTACAGGCAGTTTTCTGGCATAGCAGCACTAAAATAATCGCAACTTCTCATGCAAAGAAATTGTGATTACTCTTGCGAATACGCCCCCTCTATGGCCAGCGAGGGGCGTTCCTGACACACTTCTGTGCCTTGGTTTTTACGCAACCTGGCGTAGTTTTGGCCGCCAGCACAGTGTGGCCAGCAGATATATCAGATAGAGCGCAGAGCGCTGGTGTATGATAAATATCATCCTTTATGTTTAAGCTAACATGCACACTCAAGTTATCGGCATATGTGCAGTTCATGGTCTGTAATAAAATGTGTTTGTACCTTTATTTTGCCTGTTTTCACAAACTAATTAACCCATTGAAATGAATGGATCCGTGAAAAAACTGGATCACACAGGCTAATTCTCAGCATAGAGAAGAATCAGCTTGATTTGTGTGCATTAGGGTTTAGTGGATTATGTACAGTAGCAGCATAGTGGATAAGATTTTATGAATCTGATCCACTTATGAGATAAAAACCGTATTGTGAAGTTACCTATTTACTGGGTATCTAACCACAGAGCGCCAGTTAATGATTGCAAATTTGCTGATTTCACTATTTGCAATGTGAAAGTGAAATCCGTGCTAAATCCTAAATTCCCAAATTCTGTTGCAAACTATCAATCCTTTGGGTGCGGCCTACATGGCATTTGTATATGCCCGGGTACAGGGCTCAGCTCAATCGCAACCAGCACCCAGTGTTTTAAGTTTTTTTAATGCAAGACACTGGGGCAGATTTATCAAGCTGTCTGAAAGTCAGAATATTTCTAGTTGCCCATGGCAACCAATCACAGCTCCCGTTTAAAATTTTCATGAGCACTGGTAAAATGAAAGCTGAGCTGTGATTGGTTGCCATGGGCAACTAGAAATATTCTGACTTTCAGACAGCTTGATAAATCTGCCCCACTGTGTGCTGGTTATGGATCGCACGCATTGCCATATGTGTTGTCAGTGAGAGAGGGGGGATTGTGTGTATTGTTGGGGGAGGGGGAGCTTGTGTATTATGAGTTGGGAAGGGTGAGTGTGTTAGTAGGGGAGGGGGTTGCTATACATACATACACGGAAAGTACTCAGACCCTTTTACATTTTTCAATCTTTATTCATTTCAGCCAAGTGGTAAGATCAAATAAGTTCTTTTTTGACTCATTAATGTACTCTCTGCACCCCATCTTGACATAAAAATGTAAAATGTATTTATTTTTGCTAATTTATTAAACAAGAAAAACTGAACTATCACATGGCTATAAGTATTCAGAACATTTGCTCACTATTGAGTAGAGGCATCTTTTGAGCTAGTACAGCTACGAGTCTTCTTATAAATGAGACAAGTTTTTCACACCTGGATATAGAAATCATATGCTTTGTCCTTGCAAATCTTCTCCAGTTCCCTCAGGTTGGATGGTGAATGTTGGTGGAAGCAATTCTTAAGTCTCTCCACAGATGCTTAATTTGGTTTATGTCAAGGTTCTGGCTGGGTGATGGTCAGAGTTGTTCTGAAGCCACTGCTTTGTTATTTTCGCTGTGTGCCATTGTCTTGATGGAAGGTGAACCTTCAGCTCAGTCTAAGGTCAGGAGCACTCTGGAACAGGTTTTCATACAGGAAATTTCTTGGCCGCTTTCATCCTTCCTTCAATTGCAGCCAGTCATCCTGTTCCTGCAGCTGAAGAACACCCCCATAGCATGATGCTGCCACCTCTATGTGACACTGTATTGATTGTATTTGGCAGGTGATTAGCAGTGCCGGTTTTCTCCAAATATACCTCTTAGTATTTACATCGAAAAGTTTAATCTTTGACTTATCAGACCATAGAATTTTATTTCTCATAGTCTGGGAGTCCTTCAGTGGCTTCCATCGGCACATTCTGCCATAAAGTCCAGACTGCTGGAGGGCTGCAGTGATTAGTTGACTTTCTCCCATGTTCTTACTGCATCTTTGGAGCTCAGCCACAGGAACCTAGGATTACTTTGTACTTTTCTCATCAAAGCTCTTCTTTTAAGATTGCTTAGTTTGACTAGTGGCCAGGTTGAGGAAGTTGTAGTCATGCCAAACTTCTTCCATTTAAGGTTTATGGATGCCACTGTGCTCTTAGGAACCTTGAGTGCTGCAGAAATTCTTTTGTAACCTTGACCAGATCTGTGCCTTGCCACAATTCTGTCTTTGAGCTTGAGATAATTTAATGTTTGCTAATTAATAAATTAGCAAACGTATCTACATTTAAATAATTTTTCTGTCAAGATGGGGTGCAGAGTATACATTAAAGGAAACCTTCCACCACGGATCTACCTATTAAGTTAGATCCGGTGGTAGGTGCATCTCATGTGTGTATGAATAGCCCTTTTTAGGGCTAATCCTTTATTCCACTCTATGTTTTGTAATCAATTATAAGGGTAATATGTAAATTTTCTAAAGAGGCTAATGGGGCATGGAGTAGCCAGACCTGAGGCTAGATGGCGTGGCTATTCCACGCCCCAGTAGCCTATTTGATCCCCCTACCCAGATACCTTCAGCGCACAGCTATGAGGATCTGCGCACACTCGTCCACGAAGCCGGAGTTTTGTGCATGCACGGAACACAGGCCGACGGCTGCGCGATCTCAGTTTCGAAGACAGAGCTACTGAACTCCAGCTCCTCGTAGCTACATGCTCAAGATATCTGGGTAGGAGGATCAAAGAGGCTACTGGGGCGTGGAATAGCCACGCTGTTTAGCCTCAGCTCTGGCTACTCCACGCCCCAGTAGCGTGTTTAAAAATGTGCATATTGCCACGATAAAAGATTATAAAGATAGAGTGTAGTAAAGGATTAGCTCTGAAAAGGCCTATCCTTACATATGTCAGATGCACCTAGAATGAACATGCAATTTGCTGGCACATGTATTTATAAACTGCCTGCACCACAAAAAAATGTTGTGTCTGTGTCACACAACAAAAAAATGTACACCAAAAGGGGAGTGAAAGTGCTTAGATGTAGTTTGAGACACATTTAATACAGCAACTCAAGAGACTTTGTGTTAAAGGTGCACCAAAAATAAAATGGTGCACACTTTCAGAGCAGTGTGCCAGATAATTGGAGACCATATGCCAGTATTCAATTCTCTGGCGCACCCTGCACATGTGTGAGGCAGTTTGCCCCACTTTTGATTAATATGGGTCAACATGTCGTACAAATTGGTTGTCCGTATTATTAATGCAATATATCTGAGGGCAGGATACGGTGGCAACATCATTATTTGCGGGGGGGGGGGGTCTTGACCTCGGCTGCCACCGCGGCATAGTCACACCTGTGGAACGACTTGGTGGTACCCTGCCGCAGCAAGCCCCTCCCACTTTGTGGAGGCCTCTGGTGAAGACCAGGTGCTACTTAGATTCCGGTCCCATGTGTCGGCTAGTACCACCTCCAGCGGGGATCCAGAGGATCCACTGATCCCGAATCCTGACAGTTATGTACATATTATTATGAACAATGTGTAGCATAATATGTATATAATGGTGTACATCTTCCACTCTTTAGTGTGTCAGGTTGGATGATGGGGCCCCGTGATACTGTGAACCCCATAGCAGTTACTATGGCTGTTACTACTGTAGCTACACGCGGCAAAAAACAGTACACCATGGTATGCTTCAAATTTTATTAAAAGGTAAAATACCATGATGTTATCCTTCATGATAGTAAGCAAAAAATTTATAAATATATATTACATTGCAATATTTTATTCATAAAAATCTTTTATTGGAGATATGTGTATTACGTGAACAATTAAAATGCTAACCTGTAAAATGATAAAGTGGATAAAATTTGTGCTAAATGGTTTAAAATAGGGGAACGAATGACCAAATTACTAAGGTCTCCCCTCCCTTGCCCCTCCCATGCTCTCTACTTCCTGGGCCCATTTCAACACAAAGAAAAGGGCCTGTAATTAGCTATAGACATATAATTCCATTTCCTGGGACACCTCCAGGATATAGACCTGGAATGATATGCAATGCGGATGTATTCACTGTGGATGTTCAGTAGCAGTGGAGTGCATGAGATTCAAATGAACTGCATTAAAACTTTTTTAAAAAGAAAAACTGAAGAACATTTTGACCCGTGGTGTGATTTTCCATGCTTCAGCATATACATTTTTGCTGCAGCTTTTGACTTTCAATGCAAATGGTGACAGCAGCACACTCACAGCATTCTACCTAAGAATCCTACCAATACAATGATTGAAATTCAGGAATACACTATTGATTTCCTACATAGAAATTAGCACCAGTTATGAATGTACAGTACCCTAATGGCAGAAGTGGGTCAGTGAGCAATGCTGATTTTAGTGCCATTTTATCCCACCAAGCAACCCCTTTGCCATATTTCTTGAACATCAAATAAAGCACTTGCACTTTCGGAACATTTTCATAACTTTCCAAACCCTTATCTCCATTGTGAATTTCTTGTGACTCTATTGCCTTTAGAATTATTTGCCCCAATTTCTCTTAGTAGATCAATTGCAATCTGTTTAGAAGAGGTCCGACCTGGTGGAAATTTCTTCTATAGTCTCCTCCGGGTTTTTGCCACATGAAGGAAAATCTGCAGAACTGGCAGGGATGGTGAGATTCACATGCTCCACCAGAAAATGGCAGATAATGCATAATAAATCTCTGCCACTATGTTTGTTTGATACACAGATCTTCAAAAAACATCTTACTCATCATAGGGCTAGGAGGTCATTTAAAAGTGTGTTGCAGTTTTTGAGTAAATTAAAGTAAGAACAGGAAACTGATGTCATCAAGGAGAGAACATGATCAATACCCATCCCATCTGCTGTAAATACTGCTTTCTTCATGCCCATTATACTACGGTGTCATATCTTAAATCATAGTGCAACGTATTTCAAAACCATGCGCCTTACCCTGGTATTGGTTCCTCTCGCTCCAAAAAGCAGTGTGTCCTAATAGTCATTAGTCATGTTTTCCTTCAACTTACAACTTCTTCAACTAAAAAACCATGTCTTATTTTTAACAACTTAAAATAAAATGTGTAAAGCATTGACAGAAATAGGTAGCTGGTAATTGAGGGATTTGTAAAATTGTATAAATTGTTTAAAATTTCTTTATCCTCAAAAGGAAATGTACAGAGAAATGAAATCATTTTTATGTAATCCTCTCTTTTCATTTGTGTATTTAATATTGCATTCACAGTTGGTGAACTGTACTTCTAAAGCTGCAGAAACAAGTGTTTTTAACTACAGTACAGCCAAAGTCTTAAACTTGAGCTCAATGACTCACACATTAGCTAAAAAAATCCCTTTCCCCCAGTAGTGTTCTATAAATATTCAGATTTCAGCAACCCTGATTTGTTTCTGTTATGTCATCTGACCTTTAAAAAAACGGTATGCTAAGACTTTGAAGAAAATGGAAAGCTTTAAAAAAATAATTAATTTCAAATTATTTTGATATTGTGTGGGGAAGTGTCATAAACATTTTCCTAATATACTTCTTTTAAGAAATTCTACTTCATTTGTAAAGAAACAGACTATATTATACAGGGAAGCGGGGAAAAAAATCCATAGGCAATGATATTGGTGAAAAAATGCATTTGCGCCAATTTTTAGTGGGCTCGATATGACTTTCACTGTGTGCCCCAAATGACATGTCTTCTTTATTCTTTGGGTTGGTACATTCACGGGGATACCAAATTTATATAAATTTCTAAATGTTTTAATACAAAAATTAAAACCTCCTGTACAAAAATAAAATTCTTCATTTTATTTTCAGGGGCTTATAACTTTTTCATACTTTGGTGTACGGAGCACTGTTTGGAGTAATTTTTTGCGACTCTTGATGAGGTTTTCAATGCTACCATAGTAAGGACTATACGGCCTTTTGATCAATTTTTATACATTTTTTTAATATTTTTCGAAATGGCTAAAAAGTGGCATTTTCTATTTTAGACGCTATTTTAAATTACTGGGTTAAACGCTGGGAACAAGGATTTTTACTATTATTTTTAACAGTTCTATGAAAAGGGGCTGATTAGAATTTTTAGGTTTTATTATTATTAGGTTTGTTTTTTATTTTTATTTTTTTTTTTACTTAAAAAAAAAAATTACTATTAGGGTACTTTAAAAAAAACCATAATTCTATTAATAAATGAATATAGCAAAATTCAGTGTCATTAGTCACAAAATGGAGCTTACATAGTTTGATTTTATGATTCAAAAAATGTTATGGGCTTTCACAAGTAGGCAGAGTTGTATGGCCGCCCTGAAAGTCCCATGATCCTTTAGTTCTCGGTAACAGTTCCACCCTTTTATGCTCTGCTCCCAGTGATGATGTAACAGACTGTCCTGCTCTGTTACCATAGTAATGATGGCAATCACCAGAGGTCGCAATAACGCCTCTGCACGCGTCATGTCTGAATGTGGGCTGCCGGTTCCAAGCGGTGACGGTGCCGGCTGCGATCCTGCAAAATATTCTCTGCAGGATCGCAGCGCTCAGTGTCTGGAGGCAGGACAGGGAGGGACTTCCTGCTCACTGTCCGAGCCGAGGGGCGGGGGAGGAGCTTAGTGCGGGGTTGGGGCATATCTATTGCCGGGGCTGTGTTCCTGATCTGCCCATTCCAAACTGTGTGCAACCAGTAGCAGGATCGTGCTGCCTATGTGACATCCCGATCGTGTACTGTCACTGATAATAATCGGCCCCTTGTCACAGCAGGCCCTGTATACAATGAGAGGCATGCAGGGAAGATGCTGTGCATCCTCTCTGCATGTCTCTGTATACAGATTACTGATGACAGTGATCCAATGTGCTCTTACCATTAGATCACTGTTATCTGTGATCTATATTTAAGTATATTATGTGTTCCATTTCTAAATGTGTCCCTGTGAAGAGTTATGTTCCCAAACCACAGAAAATAAATGAAATAAAAATTCAGCAGCATCAGCCCCAGACTGGTCTGGGGGCCGCCGTCAGCCGTTTGAAACGCATTACAACAGCTGATAAGAGGTAATTTGCCTAATTACATTAGCGTTTATGTTAAATGCTATGTTAACGTACTCGTTAACATTTCCGTTTACAAAACGCATAGTTAACAGTGATGTAATTAGGCAAATCGCCTCTCCTCAGCTGTTGTAATGCGTTTCAAACGCAATGAAAACGCAGGTCAAAACGCAACTTTTAAACGCGCCCTAAGGCTGCATTCACACAAACGTATGCCCGCCAGGCCGTAGCCGTGCAGGCATGCGTTTCGTGCCAAGGAGAAGAGGAGGGGGCATAAAAAACCGTGACGCAACGCATCGTGTGAATGCGCCCTAAAGGGGTTTTCCCAAGAACTCAAATTGGGCCCTATCCCGTGGATAGGGCCTAACTTGAATTTGTGGGAAAACCCTTTTAAGCACAGAAAACAGGAGCTGTAACTTTTTCCTTGTATTTATAGACGTCTCTTAACACTATATATACGCCTAGGAGTTATATATTTATTAATGAAAATTTCGTACTCCTCCTGGGTTAAAAATACTCCTCAAAAATTGTGAGAGGAGTATTATTACCCTTCTGGAAAAATGTTAGTGCGACCTCTGGCAATCACTGTACATTATCTCACTGAGATGACATCCTCCACAACTCTGGCCATACTGGATGCACTGTAACCAACCGACTACAACCAGATTTAGTGTTGATCACATGACCTGCCCAGGCAGGTGCAGGACATGTGATGTCGATATGTGACCAGCGGCCATCTACTGTCCAGAGTTGTTGTCTCCTGCAGGGACAGAATCACAGGACTAATTAAAGGGACTGAGGGGGCTAAGCCCCCGGGAAAGGGGTTGCGGCTTACTACGCAGTCTCCTCACAGTGCAGGAGGTAGAGCTTTAATGGCTGCCTGCAATAAGAACTGTTAGGGGGACTGTGTGCAAACATGTGTATGGAGGTGAGGGGGCTTCACAGGAGGGGATATGATGGTTGTAGTAAGGTCCGGGAAGACATGTATGTTACATGGGACTGTATGTCCAGCAGGTGCTGAGGTGGCATGAGGTGTATGTTACATGGGACTGCATGTCTGGCGGGTGCTGAGGTGGCATGAGGTGTATGTTACATGGGACTGCATGTCTGGCGGGTGCTGAGGTGGCATGAGGTGTATGTTACTCACAGCTCCCGTTTAAAATATTCATGAGCACTGGTAAAATGAAAGCTGAGCTGTGATTGGTTGCAATGGGCAACTAGAAATATTCTGACTTTCAGACAACTTGATAAATCTGCCCCATTGTATCCTAAAGAGGCTCTAGGTCTTATTTTCAGGGGATGTCTTATTTTTCCATTAACAAGAATTTACATTTAACATTGAACAAAATAAAAATCAACTTCTCTAACATTCTTATGACTCTCCAAACTCTGAATTTCATGCTGTATTTCTTGTGACTCCATTTATATTAGAATCATTGGCCCCAATCTCTTATGTTTAGTAGCTGCTGGTATCACATTTGCAGCACAACAGCCAGTGATTTAATTCTTCAACAAGTCACAACTTTCTGCAGCATATAAATGATCTACTAATGCTAATGTATGGTGTGGGGGGAGCTGCTGCAAAGACTGCCGCTAGGTCTTATTTTCGGGGGAGGCCTTATATTTCTAAGACTTAACAAAATTATACTAGGTCTTATTTTCAGGGGATGTCTTATTTTAGGGGAAGAAAGAAAAAATCCACTTGGTCCGCATTGGTAATAGGTAAAAATTCGCAAAATGTATTTAATCCATAATTATATAAAAGAGTACAAAAAGTGTCACCAAAAAATGCAAGCGGTAATGCGTTTGGGACAAGACAATGTGTAAGTCCTTAGTCATACCTAAATAAGCATTACAGTGACTGCATTTAAATAGGAAAGTGGGAAACTCCGAAGAACATTAGCACACTGTCACGGGTGTCCCCGCAATCTATGTTGCGGATCGCGGGTGCACCCGTGCTCCACGCTCCTGCCCTGCTCCCCCTCCTGTTCAATCACCTCTCCAGGCTCCTGGCTCCGCTCGGGTCCCAGCGTTTGGTCCGCGCACCTCCTTCCTTCCCGTCCGCAGCGTCCTCCTTATTGGCGCTGGCATTCCCGGCTCGGCTATATAGCCTGGCTACTCCCAGCATCCCCTGCCGGATCTTCAGCTCATTCTTCTGAGGAGAAAGCCTTCCTGGGCGTTTCCAGACGCCTCCTTGTTCCCGTGTTCCATGGTGTTCCCTTGTTCCGTGGTATCCTATAGTGGTCCTGTTATCCTGTGGCGGTCCTGGTATCCTGTGGCAGTCCTGTTATCCTGTGGCGGTCCTGGTTTCCTGTGGCGGTCCTGGTATCCTGTGGCGGTCCGGTAATCCAGCAGCCATCCGAGGTCCTGCCAGCCATCCGAGGTCCTGCCTGCCATCCGAGGTCCTGCCTGCCATCCGAGGTCCTGCCTGCCATCCGTGGTCCTGCCTGCCATCAGTGGTCCCCGTGTCCCTACCTTGGCTGCCACCACGGGCCTAGTCGCACCCGCGGAGCGACCTGGTGACTCCCGCCGCAGCAAGACCATACCGCTTTGCGGCGGGCTCTGTTGAAGACCAGGAGATCACTTAGACTCCGCTCCCGGGTGCGGCTAAGGTTGTTATCTCCCGTGGTGGTCCAGGGAGTCCACTGTTTATCCCCAGAATTTGTGACACACAGGTGTGTGATGCGGCAGTTAAGTCACAAAGGGGTTAAGGAGTGGGAGGTCCAATTTCACAGCTGATAAACAAAACACTGCCCAGTCCCCCACCCCCTCCATTTTGAAAAACCCTGGAGGAAAATGAGGAGGGAGGGGAAGAGAACGTACAAATCAAGAGTACCAATATGTGACCAGACAGACAAACAAAAAGTAACGAGCGAACGTAGAAACTATATAGTGTGGTCGATATGTCAGCTACTATTCTGGATGCACATCAACTCGCAGTCCTATCCAAGGGACTTGGATTTGCACCTAAGAGAAATGTAACTGTGGAAGGTAAGTAAAAGGCTATTTAGAGGAGAAGCGGATATAATATTAACCCCGAATACGGGGAAAGAAATTGAATGGTATTTATTCCCAAAGGTCTGTATCAGACTTGTCAGGGATATCCAATGATGTGACCGCTATGCTCCAAGCCCTATGAAGACTGTCGTTGGCCAATGTTGTAACTACATGCAAATGAAGTGTGCAAATGACATAGTGAAAATGACAAAAAATGTAGCCTGGCGATAAGAAAAAAGGGAGGCGACTTGGATCAGACATACAGCAGCAAAAATGTGGAAGAGACAGGTGAGAGTCATCCCATTATGGCTTTCTTGATATTCAAGTAATCTGTGGAAACAGAAAAAAGTTTTAATAAACAAATATTGCGTTGATGTATAAAATACGTTGGGTGGTTCTTGTTATTACAAACCTACATCACATAAAAGGAAACAGAAAGAAACAACTGCAAATCCGAACAATATCAGCATTAAATACCACTCAGTTTGAAATCCAAACCATTCAAACCATTAGGGCGTAAGGTGTTAAGTGTGTGGATCCACCGTAATTCCTTGGTTTTAAGAATCTTTTCTCTATCTCCCCACCTGCGTAATGGGGGGTACATGGTCAATTAACTGGAATCTGAGATCCCTTTCAGAATATCCAATTTCGAAAAAATGTTTGGATACAGGTAGATCTCGTCTATTGTTCCGTATTGTGTAACGGTGTTGGTTAAATCTCGTTTTGAAATCGAGGGTGGTCTCGCCAATGTATAACAGCCCACAAGGACATGTGAGCATGTATATAACAAAACAAATGTCACAGTTAAGGTAATGCTTGATGTGGTACTGTACATTGTTATGGGTGAATAATGAACCCCCCCTATTCATTTGTTTACAATTAATACAGTTCCGACATGGGAAAGAACCTTTATTGAGTTGCCCAAATATTGCAGTTTGTCTGTTTGGGCGCATGGAACCAACATTATTACAAGACATTATTACAAGAGAGATACAGTATATATATATATATATATATATATATATATATATATATATATATATAGAGATATAGAGAGAGAGAGAGAGAGAGAGAGAGAGAGAGATACACTCACCGGCCACTTTATTAGGTACACCATGCTAGTAACGGGTTGGACCCCCTTTTGCCTTCAGAACTGCCTCAATTCTTCGTGGCATAGATTCAACAAGGTGCTGGAAGCATTCCTCAGAGATTTTGGTCTATATTGACATGATGGCATCACACAGTTGCCGCAGATTTGTCGGCTGCACATCCATGATGCGAATCTCCCGTTCCACCACATCCCAAAGATGCTCTATTGGATTGAGATCTGGTGACTGTGGAGGCCATTTGAGTACAGTGAACTCATTGTCATGTTCAAGAAACCAGTCTGAGATGATTCCAGCTTTATGACATGGCGCATTATCCTGCTGAAAGTAGCCATCAGATGTTGGGTACATTGTGGTCATAAAGGGATGGACATGGTCAGCAACAATACTCAGATAGGCTGTGGTGTTGCAACGATGCTCAATTGGTACCAAGGGGCCCAAAGAGTGCCAAGAAAATATTCACATGACCTTAGAAAACACACCTTAGAAAACACACCCATTAAACAATATACATAAAGTGTATCATGAAATAGTGCATAAAAATACATTATATATCCAGTGAGCAGACATAGAGTATTCACAGGTGTATAAAAAACATCTCTTAGTATGACAAATATGCATAATAATGAATGGATATACATAAGAATGTGAATCATTAGTGTTATAATTGATGCCATATTCAAAGTGCTAAGTGCTAAACATTGTTGCCTACCTATGTGCAAACGCATGATCGTCTCCCCACGTCCTTATAACGGCAAAAAATAAGGTAATAGATGTAAATGCGTAACGGGCCTGCGTGGAACGCATCCCTGGAACACAAATACCGGAAGTGATGTGCTGTCACCGGAAGTGACATGTCATCATGTGATCATGCCCCACGTGACATAGATTACTATGGCAACAGTATACACAAAGATAGCAGAAGACCATCGTAATGAAGAACCAAAGAGCATGGTCATCAACTGCTAAGAACCCACTACAAGAGCGGGATATCATCTCCATATATGAGTATGCAATCACATATATAAGTATAAATATTAGACCCGATCGGCCTCATATAGAGGCACATGCAAATTGAATAACCTCCTATATATTGGGGAATCACATGAACGTCCCTAAATAAAGGGATATGGGGTACTGTATGGGACATGAATGATACTCTCTATCACAAATTCTGTGACAAGAGATTTCACCCATATCGTCCCCCATTCTAACATGAGCGTAATAACGCCAGAACCCCTGGAGGATAAAATATCATAAGCAACGGGTCTACCAAATATTCAGCATATCACATAGTAAATTTATTATAAATGCAAAGGTACATGCTGCCACAAAAATACTTTTTTGTCACGATAAAAAGGGAACACAAAAAAGAAAAAAGAAAATAATTGACAAATTCATGATAGGTTGAAGCCGCTGAAGGTATGGTTCAGTGAGGGGACGACCTTGCGGTGAAAATTCGATTGTAGCATAGTCAATCTAAAAAAGATAAATAAAATAACAATGAGTATAATATAATCAAGACTTTTAACACTATTCAGCTACACCATGAGGAATGAACAGATGTTACGACAAAAATCTGTTGTGTTATCACATAACTCCTATACTGCATTCATTTTGTAATCGACATTTAAGCCATGAGGGTTTAAAGTGTCCAAAGTGAAAATCCAATAAAGTTCTCTCTTTTTTAATATTCTTTCTCTACCACCACCCCTCCTGAGAGGTGGGACATGATCGATAAGTTGTTTTTCAATGTGTTTGAAATCAAGGAAATGTTTGGAGACAGGAAGGTCCTTTTGACCACTACGGATAGTAAATCTGTGCTGATTGAACCGGGTCTTAAATTTAAGGGTGGTTTCCCCTATGTATAAGAGCCCACAGGGGCAACTAAGTAAATAAACGACAAAGGCGCTGTCACAAGTGAGGAAGTGTTTAATTTGAAATCTATTTCCTCGGTGTTCAAAATATGAGCCTTTGTCCATTTGTGGACAATTAATACAGTGGCAGCATGGAAATGACCCCTTCCTAGTGTGACCAAATAGGCCCATTTGTTTGCTGGTTTTAAAGCTACCCACATCTGAATGAACTACGCGATCCTTAATGCATTGTGCTTTCCTATAGGAAAAGAGTGGAGGGTTTAAAAAAATAGGAATTGGTACCTAACCACCATTCAATTTGGACCAGTGTTTTTTAATGATGTTGGCTATAGCTTCAGATTTGGAGTTAAACGTGGAGACAAAGAGTATTCTCTCATGGGTTCTAATGACCTCATTTTTATGCAAAAGTTCACTCCTATTTTTAATTTCAGTTTTGTCCAAGTTTTTCTGTAGAACTGATTTAGGAAAACCACGTCGTGTGAATTTCTTTGTCATGGTATGCAAATTATTTGTCAACTTCAAAGGGTCACTAGTAATCCTTTTTACCCGTAAAAATTGACTATATGGAAGTGTCTTAACCATAGCTCTCGGGTGGCTACTTTCGTATCTCAACAAATTGTTTCTATCCGTCGGCTTTATGAATAAATCAGTCTCAAATCTACCATTCTGGTGACACCTCTATCAGGCAACCGACAAAGTGCCACATTGGATATATATAGCAAAACATAGTAAAGGATTAGCATAAAGAGGCGTGTCTTAAAGTGCTGTGCAATGTTGTGTTATTCATCATGTACAAAATATATATATAAAAAATACATTCAAAGATAAAGGCATCGGTTTCAAATACATGTAATAACAATGTCGTTGTTCGCTGTACAATTCTAACGTACAAAGTGTAATCATAAAGTGTACAAGTGCAAAGACTGGCGTGTTAAGAAGGGTTAAAATTACCCAAAGGCTCTGGAGAGAACTTCTTGGGGGGAGCTTCTGGTCCCAGCTGATACATCTTAGCATCTGTGGATCAACTTGCATGTGCAGTGGTGCCTGAGGGCCGAGAAGACATCTTGGAAAAGGGCAACCAAGCCCAATGCAGTGTGCACTGAGGCCAAGAAAATGAACAACAAAGACCTGTGACAACAGCTTAAAAGGGAAAAATGAGCACATACACATTAACCATAAGTATTGGGGATAGAGGATCGCTCTCATTACCATGGCGGCAAGATAGTATAATACACCTAAAAACAGTAACATAGACTCGAGATGATTTGCGCCAGGTGCCCACTAGTGATGCATCACCTAATGAGAGATGGTAAAGCACATAAGAATGCGCGGCCAGTGGGATATTTAGTGAGTATAATCACATCCCAAGGAGGTGGTAAGATCCCACAGGGAGATGGAGTATATATCACGCTCACACCTCCCAGCGTGGGCATCCAAAACCACTGCAGCTGGCAACCTACTCAGTCCCACATATATGTGGGTATTTTGTGGCACAATTTGGCGCTTAATGCCGACACAACCATGGATATATTATATGGATTATGTTATAGTGTCAACCAGCCGGCACAGGGCACAAGATGTAAAAATGAAACCAACAACAAAGAAAACATCATAATGTTCATATAAAAAAAATTGAAAGTAACGTCCACCAAGAGATGTATCCATCCGATTGGGCAAAGGAATTTTTCAATATCATCACGAACAATAATAGATGGTAATCAAATTAATCTGAAGAAGTAAAGAATCAATGCTCACGTTGTACTCCAGTCACTTGTTACATGGATATAGCATTAATCACAAATGGATTATAACATCCTTATAAAACATTATCCAGGTTAAACTAATGCAGCTTGAGGGGGTTTAGTCTAAGAATCAGTTTTTGGTCTATGAGTCCAGTTAAGTTTGTTTTTCATAGTTACCACCTCATTGAGGGGGCTTATAGTATTACCCCAATGTAACCATGTGCAGTTATTAAAGTCACTAATCTTGTAGACAAGGTTTCAATTCTTCATTTGAGGTCAATATCACCTGGTTTTGCGGAAAGTAACATCCCCTTGTGATCCTGTATGATCATTTCCTGATCTTCATCCGTTGTAAGTGAACACTTTCAAATAGTCACCTGGAGTAAACTCCATGTTGATGAAATTGAAAAAAGGACGTGAACAAACCAGGTGATATTGACCTCAACGAAGATTTGAAACATTGTCTAAAAGATTAGTGATTTTTAACAATGCACATGGTTAATTGGGGTAATACTATAAAGCCCCCTCAGAGGAGTGGTAAATGAAAAAACAAACTTAACTGGACTCATAGACCAAAAAATTACACTAAACTGGATTCTTAGGACTAAACCCCTCCAGGCTGCATTAGTTTAACCGGGTAATGTGTTTATAAGGAATTATATAACCATTTGTGATTGATGCTATATCCATGTAACAAGTGACTGAGATACAAGTGAGCATTGTCTTTACTTCTTCAGATTAATTGTTTACCATCTATATTGTCGGATGATATGAAAAAATTCCTTTGCCCAATCGGATGGAGACATCTCTTGGTGGACGTTACGTCAATTTTTTTATATGAACCATTATGATGTTTCTTTTGTTGTTGGTTTCTTTTTTACATTTGTGCCCTGTGCAGGGTGTTGAAAACTATAACATAATCCATATAGTATATCCATGGTTTGTGTCGGGATTAAGCGCCAAATTGCCACAAAATACCCACATATATGTGGGACTGAGTAGTTGCCAGCTGCAGTGGTTTTGGATGCCCACGCTGGAGGGTGTGAGCGGTGATATATACTCCATCTCCCCTGTGGGATCTACCACCTCCTTGGGATGTGATATACTCACTAAATATCCCACTGGCGCGCATTATTATGGCTTTACCATCTCTCATTAGGTGATGCATCACCATAGTGGGCACCTGGCGCAAATCTTCTTGAGTCTATTATACTGCGTTGAGGTGTATATTACTATCTTGACGCCATGGTAATGAGAGCGATCCTCTTATCCCAATACTTAGGTTAATGTGTATGTGCTCATTTTTGCCTTTTAAGCTGTTGTCACAGGTCATTTGTTGTTCATTTTCTTGGCTCAGTGCACACTTTATTGAGGGCTTGGTTACCCTTTTCAAGATGTCTTCTCGGCAGCCTCGGGGCACCACTGCACATGTGCAGGTTGGATCCACAGATGCTAAGATGTATAAGCTTGTGACCGAAGCTCCCACCAAGAAAGTTCTCTCCAGAGCCTTTTGGGTAATTTTAACCCCTTCTTACACGCCAGTCTTTGACTTGTACACTTTATGATTACACTGTATGTATAATTGTACAGCGAACAACGACATTGTTATATACATGTATTTGAAACCGATGCACTTTATCTTTGAATGTATTTTTCATATAATATTTTGTACAATGATGAATAACAAAACATGCACAGGCACTTTAGACACGCCTCTTATGCTAATCACTACATGTTTTGCTATATATATCCAAGCGGGTCACTTGTCTGTGCTTTGATGAAGGTGTCACACACATAAAGTTCACCTTTTATTTTGAAATTGAACCATGGAGTGCTGCCCGCTTTATACTTTATTATCTACAAGAGGATCAAGCCAGAACCTTTGGGGGCGCTGCACCCCTCCTTATTAGGAGTCTATAAGATTGTGCTGACTTGGATTTTACATATATATATATATTAGAGAGAGAGAGACACTCACCGGCCACTTTATTAGGTACACCTGTCCAACTGCTCGTTAACACTTAATTTCTAATCACTTCTTTTACTACCGCCTGCTGTAGTGCAGTTTTTTTTTTTTTTTTTGTCTTTATATTTTTGGAGGACCTATGGCCCGGTCTTGATAAAACCTGCACCCATCATCTTGAACCTATGGTTTATGCTGCTTGGACTCTTTCCTAGTGTATATGTAGAGATATATATTAACTGCTCGTTAACACTTAATTCTAATCAGCCAATCACATGGCGGCAACTCAGTACATTTAGGCATGTAGACATGGTCAAGGACAATCTCCTGCAGTTCAAACGGAGATCCGTATGGGGAAGAAAGGTGATTTGAGTGCCTTTGAACGTGGCATGGTTGTTGGTGCAGAAGGGGTGGTCTGAGTATTTCAGAACTGCTGATCTACGGGGTTTTCAGCACAACTATCACAAACTACTAGGGTTTACAGAGAATGGTCCGAAAAAGAAAAAAAACATCCAGTGAGCGGCAGTTCTGTGGGCGGAAATGCCTTGTTGATGCCAGAGGTCAGAGGAAAATGGGCAGACTGGTTCGAGCTGATGGAAAGGCTCAAACGTGACTCAAATCGCCACCCGTTACAAACCAAGGTAGGCAGATAAGCATTTCTTGAACGCACAGTACGTCGAACTTTGAGGCAGATGGGCTACAGCAGCAAAGACCACACGGGTGCCACTCTTTCAGCTAAGAACAGGAAACTGAGGCTACAATTTGCACAAGCTCATCGAAATTGGACAGTAGAAGATTGGAAAAAAATTGCCTGTTGATGAGTCTCGATTTCTGCTGCGACATTCGGATGTAGGTCAGAATTTGGCGTCAACAACATGAAAGCATGGATCCATCCTGCCTTGTATCAACGGTTCTGGCTGGTGGTGGTGGTGTCTGGTGTGGGGAATATTTTTTGCCACGTCTTTGGGCCCCTTGGTACCAATTGAGGATCGTTACAACGCCAAAGCCTACTGAGTATTTTTGCTGACCATGTCCATCCCTATGACCACAATGTACCCAACATCTGATGGCTACTTTCAGCATGATAATGCACCATGTCATAAAGCTGGAATCATCTCAGACGGTTTCTGAACATGACAATGAGTGTCACTGTACTCAAATGGCCTCCACAGTCACCAGATCTCAATCCATAGAGTCTTTGGGATGTGGTGACGGGAGATTCGCATCATGGATGTGCAGCCGACAAATCGGCGGCAACTGTGTGATGCCATCATGTCAATATGGACCAAAATCTCTGAGGAATGCTTCCAGCACCTTGTTGAATCTATCACGAGAAGAAGTTGAGGCAGTTCTGAAGGCAAAAGGGGGTCCAACTTTACTAGCATGGTGTACCTATATAAAGTGGCCGGTGAGTGTATATATATTATATATAGATAGAGAGAGAGAGAGAGAGAGAGAGATAGATAATATATATAGATGTATATATAGAGATATAAATATAGATTATATAGAGAGAGATATAGAGAAATATATCTCCTGTTATATACTATATTGCTGAGATACATAAGAGCATCATTTCACGCCAGGGAGGCTATAAGTTTCTGGTCAGGGCCATTTGTTCCAACATAGCTTACTTTTTTAGATTGTGTTAGAGTGATCTTTCAACATCTGGGAATCTTACATAGGGATACAGCTGACTTCATTAAGAATTGAATGAGATTGAATCATTTCATTGGGAGACATACGTTTAGTGTTTCGCATGTGTTTCATTGTATACGTCTATTGACCATACTAGGGCTTACGCTGTGAGCAAGAAATTGAGACACAAGAATTTCTCTGCTGAATCAATGTGTTTTATTATATCTGCTGGAATTTGTGTTGAGGAATAATTATTTTTTATTGGAGCGAATACTTTTTACAGCTCATGGAGTAGCCAGGGGGCCAACATGGCACCCACTTACGCCAACATCGTTATGAGAGTACTGGGAGGATGTCGTCTATGCCTCCCACACTTCGTACACTGTTTGATGTGGTGGAGGTACGTAGACGACATGGACAGGTAGTGAGGCCGAACTTATGTTTATTCATGAGTTTCAAACACTATGGACGACACTATCAAATCATTTATTTGGTTTTTTTTTGTCTAATGTTAACACAAAAAACCGTAACTAGTAAGACATAATAAAAAATATCAAAGTAGGTATCCCCGTAATCGTATTGACCCATAAAGATAAACATGAATATTGGGCTATAGGGTGAGCACCAAAAAAAAAAAATTCCAGTAAGCAGAATTGATGCTTTTCTATTCCTGCCCTGCGAAAAAAAGTTGGGGCATACCAGACCGCTAAAACTGGTACACTGGAAAAAAGCATCTCATCCGCAAAAAAAATGCCATCATGTGGCCCCAAAAGCTAAAATTTAAAGCGTACGAGAGGGCCGATAGAAAATAAATCCTTGCAGCGCAGGGCGCTCTTCCCCTTCTGCGCCTCGCCGTGCGTTCCATAAAAAAAGGAACGTCCACCATTTGATTACTAATTAACTACCCCCGTTTCACCGAAAATAAGACATTGGGGCAGATTTATCAAGCTGTCTGAAAGTCAGAATATTTCTAGTTGCCCATGGCACCCAATCACACTCCCGTTTAAAATATTCATGAAGCACTGGTAAAATGAAGCTGAGCTGTGATTGGTTGCAATGGGCAACTAGAAAATATTCTGACTTTCAGACAACTTGATAAACTTCCCATTGTATCCTAAGAGCTCTCTAGGTCTTATTTTCAGGGGATGTCTTATTTTCCATGAACAAGAATTGACAATTTAACATTGAACAAATAAAAATCAACTTTCTCTAACATTCTATTGACTCTCCAAACTCTGAATTTCATCTGTATTTCTTGTGACTCCATTTATATGAATCATTGGGCCCCAATCTCTCATGTTTAGTAGCTGTTGGTATCACACTTTTCAGCACAACAGCCAGTGATTAATTCTTCAACAATCACAACTTTCGCAGCATATAAATGATCTACTATGGCTAATGTATGGGTGGGGGGGAGCTGCTGCAAAGACTGCCGGCTAGGGTCTTATTGTCTTTTCGGGGGAGGCCTTATTTTCTAAGACTTTAACAAAATTATATAGGTCTTATTTCTACGGGATGTCTTATTTTAGGGAGAAAGAAAGAAAAAATCCCCTTGGTCCGCATTGGTAATAGGGTAAAAATTCGCAAAATGTATTTAATCCCAATTATATAAAGAGTATTACAAAAAGTGTCACCAAAAAAGCAAGCGGTAATGGCGTTTGGGACAAGACAAGTGTAAGTCCTTAGTCATACCTAAATAAGCATTACTGACCTGCATTTAATAGGAAGTGGGAAACTTCGAAGAAGCATTAGCACACCGTCCGGGTGTCCCCAATCTATGTTGCGGATCGCGGGTGGACACCCTTGCTCCACAGCTCCTGCCCTGCTCCCCTCCTGTTTCAAGCACCTCTCCAGGCTCCTGGCTCCGCTCGGCGGGTCCCACGCGTTTGTGTCTCGCGCACCTCCTTCCTTCCCGTTCGCACGTCCTCCTATTGGCGCTGGCATTCCCGGCTCGGCTATATACCTGGCTACTCCCAGCATCCCCTGCCGATCTTCAGCTCATTCTTCTGATGAGAAAGCCTTCTGGCGGTTTCCAGACGCCTCCTTGTTCCCCCCGTGTTCCATGGTGTCCCTTTTCCGTGGTATCCTATAAGTGGTCCTGTTATCACTGTGGCGGTCCTGGTATCCTGTGTGCAGTTCCTGTTGTCCTGTGGCGATCCTGGTTACCTGTGGCTGTCTGGTATCCTGTGGCGGTCCGGTAATCCAGCAGCCTCCGTAGGTCCTGCCAGCCATCCGAGGTCCTGACTGCCATCCGAGGTCCGCCTGCCAATCCGAGGTCCTGGCCTGCCATCCGTGGTCCTGCCTGCCATCAGTGGTCCCCGTGTCCCTACCTTGGCTGCCACACACGGGCCTAGTCGGCACCCGCGGAGCGACCTGGTGACTCTCCGCCGTCACAAGACCATACCGCTTTGCGGCGGCTCTGTTGAAGACCAAGATCACTTAGACTCCGCCTCCCGGGTGGGCTAAGGTTGTTATCTCCCGTGTGGTCCAGGAGTCCATGTTTATCCCCAGAATTTGTGACACACAGGTGTGTGATGCGGCAGTTAAGTCACAAGGGGTTAAGATGGGAGGTCCATTTTCACAGCTGATAAACAAAACACTGCCCAGTCCCCCACCCCCTCCATTTTGAAAAAACCCTGGAGGAAAATGAGGAGGGAGGGAAGAGAACGTACAATCAAGAGTACCAATATGTGACCGACAGACAAACAAAATAGAACAAGCGAACGTAGAAACTATATAGTGTGGTCGATATTTCAGCTACTATCTGGATGCACATCAACTCGCAGGTCCTATCCAAGGGACTTGGATTTGCACCTAAGAGAAATGTAACTGTGGAAGGTAGAAAAGGTTTAGAGGAAAGCGGATATATATTTACCCCGAATACGGGGAAGAAATTGAATGGTATTTATTCCCAAGGTCTGTATCAACTTGTCGGGATATCCCATGCCGTGACCGCTATGCTCCAGCCCTATGAAGACTGTCGTTGGCCAATGTTGTACACTACATGCAAATGAATTTGCAAATGACATAGTGAAAATGACAAAAAATGTAGGCCTGGCGATAGAAAAAAGGGGGGAAAGGGCGACTGGTGTGATCAGACATACAGCAGCAAAAAATTGGAAGAACAGTGAGAGTCATCTCCATTATGGCTTTCTGATATTCAAGTAATCCTGTGAAACAAAAAAGTTTTAATAAACAAATATTCGCGTTGATGTAAAAATACGTTGGTGTGTTCTTTGTTATACAAACCTACACACATAAAAGGAAACAGATGAAGAGAAACAACTGAATCTCGCAACAAACAATATCAGCATTAATACCACTCACGTTTGAAATCCAAACCATTCAACCATTAGGGCGTAAGGTGTTAAGTGGTGTGGATCCACTGTAATTCTTGGTTTAAGAATCTTTTCTCTATCTCCCCACCTGCTAATGGGGGGGTACATGGTCAATTAACTGGAATCTGAGATCCTTTCATATGTCCAATTTCGAAAAAATGTTTGATACAGGTAGATCTCGTCTATTGTTCCGTATTGTGTACGGTGTTGGTTAAATCTCGTTTTGAAATCGAGGGTGGTCTCGCCAATGTTAACACCCCACAAGGACATGTGAGCTGTATATAACAAACAAATGTCACAGTTAAGGTATGCTTGATGTGGTACTGTACATTGTTATGGTGATATAATGAACCCCCCCTATTCATTTGTTTCAATTAATACAGTTCCGACATGGGAAGAACCTTTATTGAGTTGCCCATATTGCAGTTTGTCTGTTTGGGCGCATGGACCAACATTATTACAAGACATTATTACAGGAGATACAGTATATATATATATATATATATATATATATAATAAATAGATAAGATAATAGATAGAGAGAGAGAGAGAGAGAGAGAGCAAGAGATACACTCACCGGCCCTTTATTAGGTACACCATGCTAGTAACGGTTGGACCCCCCTTTTGCCTTCAGACTGCCTCAATTCTTCGTTGCATAGATTCAACAAGGTGCTGGAAGCATTCCTCAGAGATTTTGGTCCATATTGACATGATGGCATCACAGTTAGCGAGATTTGTCGGCTGCACATCCATGAGCGAATCTCCCCGTTCCAACACATCCCAAGATGCTCTATTGGATTGAAGATCTGTGACTGTGGAGGCCATTTGAGTACAGTGAACTCATTGTCCATGTTCAAGAAACCAGTCTGAGATGATTCCAGCTTTATGACATGGCGCATTATCCTGCTGAAAGTACCATCAGATGTTGGGTACATTGTGGTCATAAAGGGATGGACATGTCAGCAACAATACTCAATAGGCTGTGGTGTTGCAACATGCTCAATTGGTACCAAGGGGCCCAAAGAGTGCCAAGAAAATATTCACATGACCTTAAAAACACACCTTAGAAACACACACCCCATTAAACAATATACATAAGTTTATCTGAAATAGTGCATAAAAATACATTATATATCCAGTGAGCAGACAGGAGTATTCACAGGTTATAAAAAACATCTCTTAGTATGACAAATGCAGATATGAATGGATAACATAAGAATGTGAATCATTAGTGTTATATGATGCCATATTTCAAAGTGCTAAGTGCTAACATTGTTGCCTACCTATTTGCAAACGCATGATCGGTTCCCCACGTCCCTATAACGGCAAAAAATAAGGTAATAGATGTAAATGCGTAACGGGCCTGCCGTGGAACGCATCCCTGGAACACAAATACCGGAAGTGAGTGCCGTCACCGAGATGACATGTCATCATGTGTCATGCCCCACGTACAGTAGATTAACTATGGCAACAGATATACACAAAGATAGCAAAGACCATCGTAATGAAGAACCAAAGAGCATGTCACTCAACTTGCTAAACCCACTACAAGAGGGGATAAATCATCTCCATATATGAGTATGCAATCACTATAAAGTATAAATATTAGACCCGATCGGCCTCATATAGAGGCCACATTCAAATTGAATACACCTCCTATATATTGGGGAATCACATGAACGTCCCTAAATAAAGGGATATTGGTACTGTATGGACATGAATGATACTCTCTATCACAAATTCTGTGACAAGAGATTTCACCCATATCGTCCCCCCATTCTAACCGAGCGTATAACGCCAGAACCCCTGAGGATAAAATATCATAAGCAACAGGTCTACTCAATATTCCAGCATATCACATAGTAAAATTTATTATAAATGCAAAGGTACATGCTGCCACAAAATACTTTTTTGTCACGATAAAGGGACACAAAAAAGAAATAATTGACAAATTCATGATAGGTTGAAGCCGCTGAAGGTATGGTTCAGTGAGGGGACACCTTGCGGTGAAAATTCGATGTAGCATAGTCAATCTAAAAAAGATAAATAAAATAAACAATGAGTATAATATAATCAAAACTTTTAACACTATTCAGCTACACCATAGGAATGAACAGATGTTACGGCAAAAATCTGTTGTGTTATCACATAACTCCTATACTGCATTCTTTTGTATTCGACATTTAAGCCATGAGGGTTTAAAGTTCCACAAGTGAAAATCCAATAAAGTCTCAGTTCTCTCTTTTTTAATTTCTTTCTCTACACCCACCACCCCTCCTGAAGGTGGACATGATCGTAAGTTTTTTTCAATGTTTTGATCAGAAATGTTTGGAGACAGGAAGGTCCTTTTTGACCACTACGGATAGTAAATCTGCTGATTGAGAACCGGTCTTAAATTTAAGGGTGGTTTCCCCCTATGTATAGAGGCCCCACAGGGGCAACTAAGTAAATAAACGACAGGCGCTGTCACAAGTGAGGGAAGTGTTTTATTTTGAATCTTTCTCCTCGGTGTTCAAAATATGAGCTTTGTCCATTTGTGGACAATAATACATTGGCAGCATGAAATGACCCCTTCCCTAGTGTGACCAAATAGGCCCCTTTGTTTGCTGTTTTAAAGCTCCCCCATCTGAATGAACTACGCGACCTTAATGCTTGTGCTTTCCTATAGAAAAGAGTGGAGGGTTTAAAAAAATGGAATTGGTAACCTAACCACCATTCATTTGGACCATGTTTTTAATGATGTTGGCTATAGCTTCAGATTTGGAGTTAAACTGGAGACAAAGAGTATTCTCTCATGGTTCTAATGACCTCATTTCTATGCAAATTTCACCATCCTATTTTAATTTCAGTTTTGTCCAAGTTTTTTCCGTAGAACTGATTTAGGAAAACCACTTCGTGTGAATTTCTTGTCATGGTAATGCAAATTATTTGTCAACTTCAAAGGGTCACTAGTATCCTTTTTACCCGTAAAAATGACTATATGAAGTGTCTTAACCATACTATCGGGTGGCTACTTTCGTATCTCAACAATTGTTTCTATCCGTCGGCTTTATGAATAAATCAGTTCTCAATCTACCATTCATGATTTGATAGTGTCGTCCATAGTTTGAAACTCATGAATAAACATAAGTTCGGCCTCACTACCTGTCCATGTCGTCTACGTACCTCCACCACATCAAACAGTGTACGTAGTGTGGGAGGGCATAGACGACATCCTCCCAAGTACTCTCATAACGATGTTGGCTGTAAGTGGTGCCATTTGCCCCCCATGGCTACTCCCATGAGCTGTAAAAAGTATTCGCTCCCAATAAAAAATAATTATTCCTCAACACAAATTCCAGCAGAGTATAATAAAAACACATTGATTCAGCAGAGAAATTCTTGTCTCAATTTCTTGCTCACAGCCGTAAGCCCTAGTATGGTCAATAGAGTATACAATAAACACAGCGAAAACACTAAACGTATGTCTTCCCATGAAAATGATTCAATCTCATTCATTTCTTATGAAGTCAGCTGTATCCCTAGTAAGATTTCCCAGTATGTTGAAAGATCACTCAACACATCTAAAAAAGTAAGCTATGCTTGGAACAAATGGCCCTGACAAAACTGTATAGCCTCCCTGGCGATGAAGATCAGAATGACGTGTCTTATGTATCTCAGCAATATATATATACACAGGAGATATATTCTCTCTATATCTCTCTCTATATAATCTATATTTATATCTCTATATATACATCTATATATATTTCTATCTCTCTCTCTCTCTCTCTCTCTCTATCTATATATAATATATATACACTCACCGGCCACTTTATATTAGGTACACCATGCTAGTAAATGTTGGACCCCCTTTTGCCTTCAGAACTGCCTCAATTCTTCTTCTTCGTGAATAGATTCAACAAGGTGCTGGAAGCATTCCTCAGAGATTTTGGTCCATATTGACATGATGGCATCACACAGTTGCCGCCGATTTGTCGGCTGCACATCCATGATGCGAATCTCCCGTCACCACATCCCAAAGATGCTCTATGGATTGAGATCTGGTGACTGTGGAGGCCATTTGAGTACAGTGACCTCATTGTCATGTTCAGAAACCGTCTGAGATGATTCCAGCTTTATGACATGGTGCATTATCATGCTGAAAGTAGCCATCAGATGTTGGGTACATTGTGGTCATAAGGGATGGACATGGTCAGCAAAAATACTCAGGTAGGCTTTGGCGTTGTAACGATCCTCAATTGGCACCAAGGGGCCCAAAGAGTGCCAAGAAAATATTCCCCACACCATGACACCACCACCACCAGCCAGAAACCGTGATACAAGGCAGGTGGATCCATGCTTTCATGTTGTTGACGCCGCCAAAATTTGACCCTACATCCGAATGTCGCAGCAGAAATCGAGACTCATCAACAGGCAAGTTTTTCCAATCTTCTACTGTCCAATTTCGATGAGCTTGTGCAAATTGTAGCCTCAGTTTCCTGTTCTTAGCTGAAAGAGTGGCACCCGTGTGGTCTTCTGCTGCTGTAGCCCATCTGCCTCAAAGTTCGACGTACTGTGCGTTCAAGAATGCTTATCTGCCTACCTTGGTTTGTAACGGGTGGCGATTTGAGTCACTGTGTGAGCCTTTCCATCAGCTCGAACCAGTCTGCCCATTTTCCTCTGACCTCTGCATCAACAAGGCATTTCCGCCCACAGAACTGCCGCTCACTGGATGTTTTTTCTTTTTCGGACCATTCTCTGTAAACCCTAGATAGTTGTGATAGTTGTGCTTGAAAATCCGTAGATCAGCAGTTCTGAAATACTCAGACCACCCCTTCTGCACCAACAACCATGCCACGTTCAAAGGCACTCAAATCACCTTTCTTCTCCCCATACGGATGCTCCGTTTGAACTGCAGGAGATTGTCCTGACCATGTCTACATGCCTAAATGTACTGAGTTGCCGCCATGTGATTGGCTGATTAGAAATTAAGTGTTAACGAGCAGTTAATATATATCTCTACATATACACTAGGAAAGAGTCCAAGCAGCATAAACCATAGGTTCAAGATGATGGGTGCAGGTTTTATCAAGACCGGCCTAGGTCCTCCAAAAATATAAAGACAAAAAAAAAAAAAAAAACTGCACTAACAGCGGGGTAGTAAAAGAAGTGATTAGAAATTAAGTGTTAACGAGCAGTTTGGACAGGTGTACCTAATAGTGCCGGTGAGTGTCTCTCTCTCTCTAATATATATATTGTAAAATCCAAGTCAGCACATCTTATAGACTCCTAATAAGGAGGGGTGCAGCGCCCCCAAAGGTTCTGGCTTGATCCTCTTGTAGATAATAAAGTATAAAGCGGGCAGCACTCCATGGTTCAAATTTCAAAATAAAAGGTGAACTTTATGTGTGTGACACCTTCATCAAGCAACAGAACAAGTGACCCGCATTGATATATATAGCAAAACATGTATGGATTAGCATAAGAGGCGTGTCTAACAGTGCCTGTGCATGTTTTGTTATTCATCTTTTACAAAATATTATATGAAAAAAATTCAAAGATAAAGTGCATCGGTTTCAAATACATGTATATAACAATGTCGTTGTTCGCTGTACAATTATACAGTACAGTGTAATCATAAAGTGTACAAGTCAAAGACTGGCGTGTAAGAAGGGGTTAAAATTACCACAAAAGGCTCTGGAGAGAACTTTCTTGGTGGGAGCTTCGGGTCACAGGCTTATACATCTTAGCATCTGTGGATCCAACCTGCACATGTGCAGTGGTGCCCCGAGGCTGCCGAGAAGACATCTTGAAAAGGGTAACCAAGCCCTCAATAAAGTGTGCACTGAGCCAAGAAAATGAACAACAAATGACCTGTGACAACAGCTTAAAAGGCAAAAATGAGCACATACACATTAACCTAAGTATTGGGGATAAGAGGATCGCTCTCATTACCATGGCGGCAAGATAGTAATATACACCTCAACACAGTACACATAGACTCGAGATGATTTGCGCCAGGTGCCCACTATGGTGATGCATCACCTAATGAGAGATGGGTAAAGCACATAAGAATGCGCGCCAGTGGGATATTTAGTGAGTATAATCACATCCCAAGGAGGTGGTAAGATCCCACAGGGGAGATGGAGTATATATCACGCTCACACCCTCCAGCGTGGGCATCCAAAACCACTGCAGCTGGCAACCTACTCAGTCCCACATATATGTGGGTATTTTGTGGCACAATTTGGCGCTTAATCCCGACACAACCATGGATATACTATATGGATATATGTTATAGTTGTCAACCAGCTGGCACAGGGCACAAGATGTAAAAAAGAAACCAACAACAAAAGAAAACATCATAATGGTTCATATAAAAAAATTGACGTAACGTCCACCAAGAGATGTCATCCATCCGATTGGGCAAAGGAATTTTTTCAATATCATCCGAACATATATAGATGGTAAACAAATTAATCTGAAGAAGTAAAGATCAATGCTCACGTTGTATCTCAGTCACTTGTTACATGGATATAGCATCAATCACAAATGGATTATATACATTCCTTATAAAACATTATCCAGGTTAAACTAATGCAGCCTGGAGGGGGTTTAGTCTAAGAATCCAGTTTAGTGTAATTTTTTGGTCTATGAGTCCAGTTAAGTTTGTTTTTTCATAGTTACCACCTCATCTGAGGGGGCTTTATAGTATTACCTCAATGTAACCATGTGCAGTTATAAAATCACTAATCTTTTAGACAATGTTTCAAATCTTCGTTTGAGGTCAATATCACCTGGTTTGTTCACGTCTTTTTCTTCAATTTTCATCAACATGGAGTTTACTCCAGGTGACTATTTGAAAGTGTTCACTTACACGGATGAAGATCAGGAAATGATCATACAGAGATCACAAGGGGATGTTACTTTCCTGAACAAACCAGGTGATATTGACCTCAAATGAAGAATTGAAACCTTGTCTAAAAGATTAGTGACTTTATAACTGCACATGGTTACATTGGGGTAATACTATAAATCCCCCTCAGATGAGGTGGTAACTATGAAAAAACAAACTTAACTGGACTCATAGACCAAAAACTGGATTCTTAGACTAAACCCCCTCAAGCTGCATTAGTTTAACCTGGATAATGTTTTATAAGGAATGTATATAATCCATTTGTGATTAATGCTATATCCATGTAACAAGTGACTGAGATACAACGTGAGCATTGATCTTTACTTCTTCAGATTAATTTGATTACCATCTATATATGTTCGGATGATATTGAAAAAATTCCTTTGCCCAATCGGATGGATGACATCTCTTGGTGGACGTTACTTCAATTTTTTTATATGAACCATTATGATGTTTTCTTTTGTTGTTGGTTTCTTTTTTACATCTTGTGCCCTGTGCCGGCTGGTTGACAACTATAACATATATCCATATAATATATCCATGGTTGTGTCGGGATTAAGCGCCAAATTGTGCCACAAAATACCCACATATATGTGGGACTGAGTAGGTTGCCAGCTGCAGTGGTTTTGGATGCCCACGCTGGAGGGTGTGAGCGTGATATATGCTCCATCTCCCCTGTGGGATCTTACCACCTCCTTGGGATGTGATTATACTCACTAAATATCCCACTGGCGCGCATTCTTATGTGCTTTACCCATCTCTCATTAGGTGATGCATCACCATAGTGGGCACCTGGCGCAAATCTTCTCGAGTCTATGTATACTGTGTTGAGGTGTATATTACTATCTTGCCGCCATGGTAATGAGAGCGATCCTCTTATCCCCAATACTTAGGTTAATGTGTATGTGCTCATTTTTGCCTTTTAAGCTGTTGTCACAGGTCATTTGTTGTTCATTTTCTTGGCCTCAGTGCACACTGCATTGAGGGCTTGGTTGCCCTTTTCCAAGATGTCTTCTCGGCAGCCTCAGGGCACCACTGCACATGTGCAGGTTGGATCCACAGACGCTAAGATTGTATCAGCTGTGGACCAGAAGCTCCCACCAAGAAAGTTCTCTCCAGAGCCTTTTGGGTAATTTTAACCCCTTCTTTACACGCCAGTCTTTGCACTTGTACACTTTATGATTACACTTTGTACTGTATAATTGTACAGCGAACAACGACATTGTTATATACATGTATTTGAAACCGATGCACTTTATCTTTGAATGTATTTTTCATATATATATTTTTGTACAATGATGAATAACACAACATTGCACAGGCACTTTAAGACACGCCTCTTTATGCTAATCACTTACTATGTTTTGCTATATATATCCAATGTGGGTCACTTGTCTGTTGCTTGATGAAGGTGTCACACACTGAAACGTCGCCACTTGTTCAATAAAGTTCACCTTTTATTTTGAAATTTGAACCATGGAGTGCTGCCCGCTTTTTACTTTATTTATTTATATATATCTCTATCTATCTATATTTATCTATATCTATATATACTGGACAGGAACCCTGGAAGGCACAGCAGGACACAGGAATGGCAGCAACACAGAGGAACATTGGAGACACAGGAGCGTTTTGGACGCTGGGTGTCAATCACTTCTGCAGGAATGGTTTAGGGAAGCCTGACATGAAAACCATAGAGATCCTAGGACAGTGATGGCAAACCTTTTAGACACTGAGAGCCCAAACTACAACCAAAACCAATGTATTTTTCGCAAAGTGCCAATGTGACAATTTAAGCAGTAACTTATTACCCCCTGCTCTTTCGTAGGTTTGAATTGTATAGGCATCTTAGGACACCAATACAGTAGAAAGAAGGAGAAAAAGTTTGGATTATCATTGTAGCTTCCTTCTAGGGTCCTGGGCTGCAAGAGGCCTTAAGTCCTGTCTGACAAACACTGGCCTTGGGTGATGGCAAGGGTGCCCATAGAGATGACTCTGAGTGCCACCTCTGGCACCTGTGCCATAGGTTCACCACCACTGTCCTAGGAGAAGATCCAGCAGCGAGTGAAGGGAAGTACTGGATTATAAGGGCGAGACGGATTAGCCAGCGCCAATCAGGAGGAGGCTGGCCCTTTAAGGCTAGACGAGCCGGCGCACGGGTGCCCTAGTCCGCAAGCAGGCGTGTGGCATCGTCGGACCCAAAGCAGAGCCAGGAACTCGAAGAGGCGAGTACGGGCCAGGGGATATAGACGCCACATAGAAGGACAAGGGTGTGACCACGATCTGAAACATGGATCGCAGGTGCATCCGTGACAGATAGATGATAAATGATAGATATCTATCTATCCATATTCTATGACAGAGATATATATGAGAGAGATAGATATGAGATTAGATATGACTAAATAATAGATACATGTTGCTGACCTCTGGATGGTCTCCTGCTAGTCAGGGACACGGGTCCTTTGTAGGACAGCAGGGTAGTAGAGAGGGATACTCAGTAGTTATGATTTACAGGAGGAGGACTGCAGGACATGTGTGAGATGAAGTGAGATCAGGGCTCAGCTCCTTTACTTGTTTTGACTAATGGTGGATAGAGGGGGAAGGGCTGCTATACTGTAATATGACAGATACAGACATGTTAGGGGCAGACTGTGATCTGTATGGACCCTCTTCATTCCTGGGTGTAGTTACCTTGAATGTGCCCCTGTTTGCACTGGTACAGGCTGGTGTTATCACTGGTACATGTAGTGCAGATCACACTGCACTCGGCTACACAGCTCATTCGGCCCCTCCCCCTCTCTCCTATTGGCTTTTCCCTGTTAGCTGACCTCCTTCAGTGTGAGGCAGTGGAGGAATCTCAGGTCAGAGATGTAAACTGAGAAGCAGAAACTGAATCCTTCTGCGCAGACTCAGCCAGGGGAGAAGGCAGTCAGGACGGGACACAACTACCAGCAGGGAGAGCCAGCAGTCAGCTCACAGCAAGATAACTCACTAAGACTGGATAATTTTTAATAAATGTAAATGGTGAAAATATAGTTTACAGTGCACTGAGCTGAACTCTGTCCAGGTGCTTTGGTGGCACAACCCCTTTAACAGCTTGGGCAATAACACATTTGATCCATCTATGGACTTCAAGAGCCAACATGCTATTTGACAACTTATGAGTTTACAAGAGCCCAATGGAAACAACTCGGAAGATCAAACAACTGTTCATAACACCTCTAGAATCATATACAACCCCCCCCCCCCACACACACATTTCTATCCAATAAGTTCCAGAACCCGAACAAGACCTCAAAACACTTTATGAAGAATCCATTTCAACAAACTTATTAAGTTCTAATTTAACCCCCAAACAGAAGGCTATTTTCACCCTCAAAAATAATGATCACATAGTCATACGTCCCTCTGACAAAGGGGGTTCCATTGTGATCTTGGAGAAAAATCTTTACTATTCAGAAGCAAATAACATCTTACTAGACAACACCACATATGTACAATTGGAGCGGGACCCTACTCCACGTAGCACCGTGGAACTCGGAAAACTTATAGAGGAAGGAATTCACCTAGGCATTTTTGATCAATCTGCCGCTGAAGACTTAATACCATGAAATCCGGTTGTCCCTGACCTCCATTTACTACCGCCCTTATGCGTTTCGTCCTATAGTCCCAGGCATAGGATCTTTACTAGAACAACTGGGCTCTTGGAAGTGTGCTATGTTCTTTCCTATTGTATACCTGGATTGAGAATCCGACAAAAGCACCTTCCCACAACAATGGAGTGCGGTACCCCTGTTTTCCAAATAATATTCCATCACTACCATAGAACATATATATCTTACAACCAACGAGGGGGAGATCGCAAAAAACACTTACATATGCGAGAAGCTTTTTGGATTATGTATTTGGATACGCATTTCCCCAAGGGCATGAACCATGAAAACTATTTAATGTATATTTACAAGACCAATTTAACATATATTTCAACTGCATATTTCCATATACAATTGGTTTAGTTTACAGTGGGTATCACACTATACATTCATAACTTACCATTCCTCTGGCGCTAGTGTGCCCCTGTTGCTCTGTTTCCTGTTTGCTCTGTTGTCACATAGCAACAGCTCATGTGTCTCCTGGCCACGCCCTTCACTTAAGGTCATGTGATTGTAAGTCTGTACCTTAGACTGTCTTCTAAGGAGAATGTGTAGCTGGCGTTCCATATTGGAGTTTTATATGCACATTTTTATCGCTCTTTTGCGAGTATGTTTTTAACCTAAATAAATCCTGAGTGTTAAACTGTACTATGCTATCTGCGGGTGAATTTCTTCCAGTGATCTACCGTAACATATGTTGCATACGGAGGTGGTCACAGGAAAAACGCAGGAGTCAGGAATTTGTGCTGGAGGAGTGTGAACTACTCTATTTTGTGAGTGACATATTGGAAGAGAAGGACACACGGAAGCAAGAGAATCGGGAGCTCCGGTCAGAACTTATCCTCTAAGGCCCCTTTCACACTTGCGTTTTTCACGCGCGTTTTCTGCGCGTGCTTTTGACGTGCAGAACTTGCATTGCACTCTGACCCATTGTAACCAATGGGTCTTTTCAGACTTGCATTTTTTTTTCACGCACACACGCGCGTTTTTTTAAACGCGCGTTTAAATCTCGACATGCTCTACTTTTGCAAGTCACGCGCATGAAAAACGCACCATACAAGTCTATGGAGATGCATCAAAGACGCATTGCACTCTGAGACACATGCAAGTGCAATGTGTTTTTCACGCATCAATTGCCATAGAAAAGATAGAGCTCAGTCCTGAGTCCATTTCACGCGCATTTTCTGCGCGTGAAAAACGCATTGAAATTGCATCAAAAACGCGCATGAAAAACTGAGACACTGAACAAACACTGACTGAAAACTGATTGCACTCGAGTGTGGAAGGGGCCTAAGGTTTGACTTGTTGCCAGGCAATAATATTTTTACACCGGATGTCCGATCATCAGCTGTACGATTGGATCTCCCACTCCTTAACCCCTTTTTAATTTGTTGCCGCATCACACACCTGCGCTTATGTTCTTCAGGAGTTTCCTTTTTCCTAGTTAAATGCACTCACTCTAATGCTTATTTAGGTATGACTAATGACCAACACATTGGGGCAGATTTACTTAAGATCGCGATCCAGCGGCGCGTTCTCTGCGGTGGATTCGGGCCGGGATTCATCAAGGAAGTTCCTCCGCCGTCCACCAGGTGGCGCTGCTGCGCTGAAAAGCATCTGAACCAAGTGAAGGTAAGCGCGTCCCAAGCCACACTTTTATTGTTTTAAAAGCGGTGTTTTTTCCGAATCCGTTGGGTTTTCGCTCGACCACCCCGATTTCCGTCATGTGCATGCCGGCGCCGATGCGACACAGTCCGATCGCGTGCGCCAAAATCCCGGGGCAATACAGGGAAAATCGTCGCAAATCGGAAATATTCGGGTAACACGTCGGGAAAACGCGAATCGGCCCCTTAGTAAATGACCCCCATTGTCTTGTCCGAAATCCGATACAACTTGCATTTTTAGTGCCACTTTTTGTACTCTCTTTTATATTATTATGGATTAAATAAATGTAGCAAATTTTTACCTATTACCAGTGCGGACCAGGTGGATTTTTTTCTCCTTTTTCTTTCTTCATACTATTACCTGGCAACCAGACCAAGCGATATCAATCCTTTATCCAGCACGGCAACATATACGTGATATGCATAGTCATAGTATAGGCGGGATGAGGTGTTACCATTTTGGGGTTGGTACCCCCTACTGTTGAAAACGTATTAACCTTTTTTTTTTTTTTTTTTAGGTCAGGAGTAGAAAAGAATCAATTCTGTACTGGATTTTTTTCCTCTTTTTGGTGTGCACTGTATAGCCTAATAATCATGTTATTTTTATTCTATGGGTCAATACGATTACTGGGATACTATACAATACTAAATTTGCCAAATAAAGCCCCAATGTGGGGAAAAAAATCTATCATATTTGCATGGCTGTCTTCCAAGTTGCATAACATTTTAACTTTTTGGCTATGGAGCTGGAGCTGCTTGTCTTTTGTGGGACATGTTGTACTTTGCAACAGTATCATTCTGAAGTAGATATGTTTTTTTGATCCCTTTTTATTGCATTCTTTGTGGGATGAAATGGGCAAATCATAATTGATGGTGGGTTTTTAACCCACCGCATCAAGCAGGCTCAATAATGAACTTTTTTTAACTCTACGGGTCGTTACAGATACAGCGAGACTATATATGTGGGGTTTGTGTTATGATCTTGACTTTTTTTTTGCGTTATTTGTCTCTTTATAAGTTTATGGTGCTCATGTGCATTTTTATTAAATAATTTTTATTTAAGAACGTTTTATTCTTCAATTTATTACTTCTTCCACCATCGAACATTAACAAGCAATCATACTGATGTATTGCAGGGTATTAGCTGTGTCAGCCTATGCACATGCATAGGCTGACACAGTGCCTTTAACCCCTTCCCGACACGCGACGTACTAGTATGGCATATTGCAGCAAAGGCTTGCCGGTAACACCCGCGATCAGTGCTAGCAACGATCGCGGGTGTTTTCACCTCGATCGCTGACGGCGGCTTCAAAGAGATGGCGCCGCATGTGTGCCACCATCTTGTCGCAGATCGCCGCTCCCCGATGACGTCACGGGGAGCGGCGATCCATCACCATGGTAGCCTCGGGTGTTCCGAATACCCGAGGCTACTTCTTTTTAACCCATGCATTACAATGTGCTAATTGCATATTGTAATGCATGGGGAGTAAAATCCACATATACTGCCATAAAGTAGTATGGCAGTATATGATAGGATGAATCAGACTACCTAGGGTTAGAGTACCCTAGGGAGTCTGAAAAATAGTAAAAGTAAAAAAAAAAAAAAGTTAAAAAAAAAAATTTATAATAAAAACAAAAAATTCAAATCACCCCCTTTCTCTAGAACTGATATAAATAAACAGTAGAAATCATAAACACATTAGGTATCGCCGCGTCTGAAAATGCCTGATCTATCAAAATATAATAACGGTTTTTCACAGCGTTTAAGCCCGTAACAGAAAATAGCGTCCAAAAGTCAAAAATGGCATTTTTTTCCCATTTTGAAAAATATAAAAAAATTCATAAAAAGTGATCAAAAGGTCGCACAGTCCCAAAAATTATAGCAATGAAAACGCACAGCTCCGTACACCAAAGTATGAAAAAGTTATTGGCGCCAGAAGATGGCAAAATTTAAAAAAATATATTTTGTACAGGTTTTAATTTTTTAAATGTATGAAAACATAAAACCTATACAAATTTGGTATCCACGTGATCGTACCGACCCAAAGAATAAATTAGATATGTCATTTGGGACGCAGAGTGAAAGCTGTAAAATCCAAGCCCACAAGAACACGTCGCAAATGTGCTTTTTCACCATTTTCACTGAATTTGGATTTTTTTTCCCCGCTTCCCAGTACACGGCATGGAATATTAAATACCGTCACTATGAAGTGCAATTTGTTTCGCAGAAAATAAGCCATAAACACAGCTCTTTATGTGGAAAAATAAAAAAGTTATAGATTTTTGAAGTTGGTGAGTGAAAAATGGAAAAGAAAAAACTAAAAAAGGCCAAGTCATTAAGGGGTTAAGATGCCGTCACAGACAGCATCTTATAGGCCCAGTGGTGGCGAACCTATGGCACGGGTGCCAGAGGCGGCACTCGGGCCATCGCCCCAGACAAGACTCAAAGAATCTTCCTGCAGTTCCAAGCAGCTTAAAAGATGCTGCTTTCAGTCATATTTTGATACTGACTTTGCTACTTGGGACTGTAGGAAGAGGGAGAATTAGACAGGGTCAAATTATTTTTGGAGGACCTCCTGCGTGCCACAGGATTCTCTGTGAACAGGGGGATACTGGAAATAAGCTAAAATGATGAAAATTTTTCATCTTTCTACTGTGTTGCTGTCCTCAGGAGGCCAATATGATTGAAAGTTGTTGAACAGGGAGCAATAAGTTACTGCTTTAATTTTTGGTTGGCACCTCGCAATAAATAAGCAGATTATTGGGTTACAGTTTTGGCACTCGGCCTCTAAAAAGGTTCGCCATCACTGTTCTAGGCACTTCCTGTGGACAGCCCTGGGGTCCTGATCGGACTTTGGGGCTGCCATGACAGCGATTGGCGCCCCTCGAAAACGGCACAAGGAGGACGATCATTGGGGAAAGACCCCTGTCAAGCATGTTAAATAAAGAGGCCGCGCCGACAACATTTAACGGGTTAAACACCCGCGATCAGAGCCCACTCCGCGGGTGTTACACAGGGATGTCAGCTATTGGCTGCAGCTGACGTCCAGTGTATTCCGATGCTGGCCCAGCTCCGATCTTGAGCTGAGCCGGCATCATCTCTGCATCCGATATATCAGACACTGGGCGCCAAGTCACTGTGCTCAGCGTCCAATATACGGACACAGAGCATGAACCAGTTAAACCATCACTTAACTAATGGTAAACTGTACCTCACCATTACTAGGATTCAAGCAGGATGTTCCCAGGCAGAAGTGGTCTCTGAGTTAAGAGTATCACAGAGGGTCCTCAGCAGGTTGCAAAAGAGAGAGACTGTGAGAGTCACAGAAAGGCATGAAATTGGATGTCCACTGGTACAGGTAAGAGCCCACACTATTTGAATAATCTAGTCAGAGTGCCTCTTCATGAACATGCAGATTGTAATTCTGTAGCCCAGAACCTCAATGTCTTGTTGGCCCCCCTTCAAGAATTGTGGGATCCAAAGTCTCAAAAGATAAATCGCCAACTTGGGATTAGCACGTGACGTTGCTGTTAAACTGTAATTGATGCTCAAGGTCAAGTTAATGAGATATTGACTTTCTTTGTTCACCATAGTTTCAATAAATTTCATTTAAATTAATTTCACCGTAGCATGAACCTTTTATGGTTTCCATAAATCTGAACCAAAAAACAAATTTCCTCAATTTTTGTGAGTGGCGTATATATAAAATAATTGGGATATATATACAAATACATTCAGATAGTTGCCCCTTAGCCAGTCTGCTGTGTGCTTAGTGTAATTGTCTTGTTTTAAGGTAAATCTGGAGACTCAGGATCATCTATTTCATAGCATGAGTAGATGAGATAGAAAATAAGATGTTGGTCCACCAAATCCATCATATAAGTTTTTGATCCAGTGGTATCTAAAATAAATCCTACAAAGCTGATGTCTAATGAACTCAGTAGTTTTGGATTTTTTTTTACCCTTTTTTTATCATTAGCACCACACTTGTCAATTGTCAAGTTGAGCAGATAAGTGTTTTTTTTTTGTGTAATATTATACCGTTTTCCAATACACCTTTCTGCATCAGTTCCTCATGGTTTTCTAGATCTCTGCTTGCTGTTATTCAATATAAAGCCTCAGGGTGCGTTCACACGTTGCGTTTTGGTCACGTTTTCATTGCGTTTGAAACGCATATACAACAGCTGATGAGAGGTGATTTGCCTAATTACATTACAGTTTGTAAACGCAATGTTAACACATGCGTTAACAAAACACATGTGTTAACCCGTTGTTAACGCATGCGTTAATATAGCGTTTATGATGCGTTTTGTAAATGGAAATGTTAACAGTGATGTAATTAGGCAAGTCACCCCTCCTCAGCTGTTGTATACACGTTTCAAACGCAATGAAAACGCAGGTCAAAACGCAACGTGTGATTGCGCCCTCAGTGTTTACAGCTTGGGGCATTAAAATCTGTCCGTGGTCATGTGATGTTACACAGGTTCACAGCTCGTTAGGATCACACAGTAATTGGTGCTGCAGCCGCAGAAAGGATATTCTGACACCCAAGCGCAATATTTGCAGATGGCCAAAAGAAGTCACACGCTGTCTGCATTACAGGCAGACCCTCCAAGAGTGTGTGGCGTATATATATTAAAACATAGAAGGGGTGAGATGACATAAGCTAGAGACCCTACAGCTAATAAGCAAAATTGTAAAAGCTGATTTAGGTGAAATTCAGGTTCAGGATATTACCGGATTCACAAAGAAGAAGAAAAAACACACATGTGAGTAGTAGTATTGTACCATCAATTTTCCTTTAAGGAATATTCAAATATTAAAAATAACGGTCTTTCTATAATGGTACTTAATTCCTGCAGTACTTAGGGAGTGTATGCTATTGGGGGCCTGATGATTTGTCTATTTTAGTGGAATTGAGACAGCGCTGCACTTTTTCCTGGCATAAACTGTTTATATGCATTAAAGCATTTACATTATAATTATATTTTCATCAGCCATGTGATATTCCTGTTTATGGACAGTTAAAAAAAAAAAAGTGTCATTCAATAGTTTGGCTCTTTTTTCATCTACCATGCCCAAGAACATGTTCAGACAAATACTCCTCTTTCATAATCTACTGCAAAAGAACGTGTTGCACATTGAAATTGTTGCGCTCACTTCCACATACCTAAAAGATAACATATAAACCACTGTCAACTTGAATGAGTAAAAAAAAGAATTTAAATTTTTCTTTCCTGGTGACCCATGTGATTGGTAATTACCACATGTTTTGCATATAAACAATGTAAACAAACACAATGCAAGGGGAACATGAGAAAACACCCTCAGTGTTATAAAGTCTCAGGTGTGCAAGAGGAGCAAGTGTGTTAAATTTGCTGTTATTGCTCGTACAGTCTCATACTGGCCATAGAAGATCAACAATGCACCTCTTGGCAAAGAACTCTCTGGAAGTAAAATGGTTACTGCACACAAAGATGGCACATGCTCAGCATTATATCTACAAAGGGTCAGGTTGTCAGTGCTCAGACTATACATCACACATTGTATGAAATTTGTCTGCACGTCTGTCGTACCAGAAGAAAGCCTCTTCTAAAGTTGATGCACAAGAAAGACCACAAAAAATTTCTGAAGACAGGTAGACCAAGGACATGTGTTGCTGTAACAATTAACTAAAATCTGACAAGAGCACAATAAAATGATTTGGTTCAGACAGTGTCAGCCGTGTGTGATAACAACCAGGTGAGAAGTACAGACACAAGTGTGTCTTGCCTATAGTTGAGCATGGTGGTTGGAGTGTCAGGTTTGTGGCTGCATGAGTGTTGCTGGCTGTTGAGAGCTACAGTTTACTGATGGAACCACAAATTTAAACATGTACAGTAGTGTGACATACTGAAAAGTATGATCCCCTCCCTTTGAAACTGATGACCCATGCTTTGCTAAAGAAACTGAGGCCAAAGGTGCTGAACTTGACAAGCTTGTCCCCATTTGAGTTACTGTGGGGCATCAAAGGTACGGAGCATCCATTCCTCCAACATCCGCCAGCTCTGCTAAGTCTCATCTGATAGCACACCCTAGCACAGATTTGTTTCCAATCCCATGAGAATATAGAAACAATAATACAGAACACATATATTGAATTCTCAGAAGCGATTCAAACTCATTAAAGTCTCCATAAATAATGGCGTTTCAGTCAAATTTTGATTTATTAGGAAGAAAGCAGTGTTCAGTGAAAGAAGATTCCAGGAGCAACCTGTGACGCTGTAGTGAACTCAATGCCCAAGAGTGTTAATGCAGTTTTGCAAAATAGACACTTTGGAAAAAATTTGGTCATATGCAATTGGTGTAGTCGCTTTTTTTTGTCAGCAATTTATCTATCTGAGGTTGGCACATACTTTTGTTAAATACTGTAGCTTTGTCATAAAATACTTTTCTGACAACAGCTTTCACGCTTGCTCAAATGGTGTCCCTTTTATCATGTCAAGATCTATGGCGAATATGGAAGTGACTTTTTTTCTAATCTGCAACTTTGAAGGGCAATTCCCATGAGATTAACAGACTCTTAGGTGGTTGAAATCTGCAGAATCATTGTACATGGCTGTGCTGGGCTGTTCCCATAAAAGTGAATAGCTGAATAGTATAACGGAATTAGCGTACTGGAACGAGCGACATCGTTCAGTAGTTGTGATAACAGTATAGCTCATTTTGCTACACGGTTTCCACAAGACATGTTGGAGATGGGAATTACCCTTTATATACTGTTATTTACCTACATAATCTGTGTGGCATTCATTGGTAAAAATGTGAGCAGTGTTGTAGGGCTATTGTCTCTAATGCTGCATCAAAGCAATGTCAGAAGTGATCTTTACAGGAGAAATAGAAAGTTTATGTGTTGCCTGTGAAAAAAGTAAGCATCTCAAAAATTTAACCTAGCAACAGAAAAATAATAGCAATATAAAAGAAAAACCTCCAGGTGCAACTCACTGGAATTTGCTCCATACACAGCAGCTTGATGTGCGTCAATGATTTAATGTAAATGACTTGAGATCATCTCTGTATAACAAGAAACACAACTCTGCTATTAAATATGGGGCGCTTTAGACAGGACCAGTCCACTCGATTGTCCCACCCAAGTCTCTTGACTGTAACATCAGGGTTATTTATCAATTGAAGATTTCATAATTCTTAGAAAAAACATAAAAAAAACACTGTTTATTTCACAGAACGGAACACGCAATCAAACCCAGTCAGTCAACAGGAGAGCTTAAACACGTTGGAAAAGGACCAAGAAGAAATGGAGGAGAGGATTACTCTAAAGTGTCAGAAATAATACTTGCTCTTCACATGCCAGAGTCATAGCGGTCTATGAAGTTATGTAGTTCTTGCACACATAGTCCTGCCATCTCCTGTAAGCTGGAGTGCAGGGCGCTTGTCACTGCAGCCTCAATAGATGGGTCCTTTTTAAGTAATGTACTGGCAACAAATGCAAAAGTCTTGCAGTCTTGAGCAAAGGCCTGGAAAGAAAGAATAGTGGTGAAAGGGCAATAAAAAGCCACATGACTGACAAAAGTAGGCATCTGCATATGAGAAATAGGAACATATTTTTCATATCTGAGAATATGCGAGTTTGTAATCAGCATTCCCTGCAGTTGTCACCATCCCATAAAGTGGATTGGAAAAGTATTCATGCTCACGTACTTTTCTTCATTTTAAAACAGAACAGACCCAAACTTAAAGGACATCTACTGCAAAGATGAAATACTGTATTAAAATGACACCTATGGAGCCTGGAACCTCTCAGGCTCATTTGCATACAGTCCTTCATCCTGGTTGTAGATACCCTTGTAGATGCATATGCATTCAGACCCTCTTTACACCAATACCCTTAAATAAAATCATGCATGTCCAATCACCTCTAAAAATCACATAATTGATGAAAATTGTACCTACTAGGGTTCACTGATGAATCCAAATGTATATCAATAAATCAATACTTTCATGGTGAAAACGGTTCAATACTAGGACAGCTTGACGTGCAATACTCTATGGCTGCATCCACACATGGCGTTTACATTGCGTTTTGAAATGTAATATAAGAGCTGAGGAGATCTGACCAAGTACATAGCTGTGAACATTTACAAACATTAACTCTATGTTAACAAACCATGCATTAAGCTGTAAACACAATTTTCTCACCTTCTCAGCCGTTGTATTGTATTTCAAAACGAAATGTAAACGCCACATGTGGACGCAGCCTCCAGGGTCACACAGTACTACGTGGCCGAGCTGCTTATTCTGATGTCCTCAGGGGAGGTTATCGGCTCTAACTGCTAGGTTGCAATCACATGTTGCAGTTAAAACTACATGATAATCTATTTTGAGAAGCTTTTAGGTGCAGTTTCTCATCTTAAAACATGAAAGATATTAACTGCCATCTTACTGGCAGTGCCTGCAGGCATCTCTGGGGATCCGATCGGACCCCAGAGATGCCATAGCAACGATAGGCGCCCCCGAAAACGGCTCCGATGACGTCACACACGCCATCTAACAGGCACTGCTGGCAGGCAGCCCTGGGATCCTGGTATCGAAGATGGCGTGGAGGGGCGATTGTGGGGGAGAGACCCCTAGAAGGCAGTATAAATGCCGCGGACACGCCCGCCATTGGAGCCCTTTACGATTGCAGGTGTTACACTGGGGTGTCGGCTGTTAATTGCAGCCGGCACCCGTGTATCTGATGCCGGGTCGGCTCTTTATGGAAAGACTAGAATATTAAATACAGTCACTGCAAAGCACAATTTATTACGCAGAAAACAAGCCCTTACACTGCCCTCTAGTTATAGATTTTTGAATGTGGGGATTGAAAAGTGGAAACACAAAAACTAAAAAGGGTCAAGTACTTAAAGGGGTTAATAATAGAATAGTGGGTTATCTAAACAGTTATCTCTGACCATTACACCCAGGCCTTGTCAATAGACCTTCTTTCCCTCTCTGTCTTTAAACCCGCCCCAACTCTTAGCTATTAAGAACTTTAGAGGTTAGGCATTTTTCCGTATGATAAATATAATTAAGAGACTCATCCCCTTTATATCTCTCCTCTCCGTTATGTCCCCCTACGCCGTAACTATTGTAATACAGATGTACTTTTGCTTCTCATTTATTCAGAAAGCTTATATGTACACAAAGCTTTTATTCATCTGTATTCATTGTTACACTGTACAATATTCTAATTATGTGACGCTCCCAAAGCTTTTATAATAAACCCCCCAAAATGTATTATTAATAGAATAGTGTACATACTGTATACTAAAAAAAGCACTGAATCAAATCAATTATGAATCATACATTTATACAGAAACACAGTTGGTAAAAATTTAGGGCAGAGGTTGAACATGCTAAAAGAATGGATCAAAATATTCAGGTCTACAACCTGACTTATGCCTGACGAGCCTTGTCCTACATTTCTGACAGGCTTGGAAGCTATCCTCAAGTTTGCATGCCTCCTGTTGGTAAACAGTGCTACTCAAGCAATTCTTTTCACCCTCAAAAATTGAGTCTTTGGACCCCCCACCTTCCAGGGTTCTGGGTGACTGCTTTCACAGTAAAAGCAAGTTGGTAGCAGTGGGTTGACTTTATAGGGTACTATTAATGGTTGATTTATTTAATTTAAAGGAGACTCACCCCTTCAAGCTGTTCTTTTCTTGCCAAGATGAAAGCTGTACGCAGTTCTCGTGCAGTTTCAGGTAGTTTACAATTTACAGCTGACCCCAAGTGCTCTTGCTCACTGGTGCTGGCAGATATGTTAGACTCTGATGCTGTATCTCCCCAACAGCCCTGTAATACAATGAACATACAGTATTGGTCCCATTTACAATCTAGAAATTTCGAGGAGGAGAAAAAAAAAAAAAAAAAAATCAAACCAGCCCCCCCGCCCCCCATAACACACTTCTGAGTAAAGGTAAAATGTTATTTAAAATGGTTCTTAGAGCATGCGTCTGGCTGCAGAGATTTAAAGCACCAGTATGAACAATAATAAAATGCCACGTCCACTATCACTGGAGGAAAAAGGTGAAAGGCTGCATTCACACTGACATGTAGCCGCGCCGGGGGGAGCGCCGCTCACCCCCACCAATCTCCGTAGGAATATATGCCACACGCGTCGTATTTTGGCGAAAGATAGGACATGTCCTATCTTTCCATGGGCTACGGAACGGTAAGGCTCACACCCGTACGGCGCCCTGCGCCTATTGCCGGCTACGGGGGACGTATATAGGCTGTATACACATCAGCCGTATATATATATATATATACATACATATATACACATACACACACATCCCCCATACGAGAGTGTGAATATAACCTTATCTGATAATCTGATTCCTGACTTCCAAGTTAATTTGTAAATCCAGTAAACTGTTTTTCTTCAAATTTAAAAAGTGTAATATCTACTTTGAAATTTTTTTTTTTTTTCAAACTAGGATAAATCTTAGAGCAAAATCACATTTTAAAGTAAAGCAAATTTAGGGATAAATACCAATAAAGGGATCTGAAGAGTCTGTTCCAGGCGGTGTTCATCTTTATCCTGGTTGCTGTGCATTCTCTTTCCCACAAATAATTCTTCATCTCTTTGTTGCGCACCAATGCCAACATCTTTCTCCTCCGAATGGGCTCTTTTTCCAGGATTCACACTTGTATAAAGTTCTTCTGTCTTTGTAGCTTGCTCACTTGAAAGAGCGTCCTAAAGAATCATAACTGATTAACACTGCAACGCAAATCAAACAGTCTAATAAATAGTGAAATATTATTGTATTCCATAAGTTTTACTAGCCAAAGAAAAAGTTACCTGGCAGAAAAGTCCCTATTTTGTTTAAAGTATCCCTGCTGACAACAGGCTCTTTTCTGAAACCCCAGACAATAAATCTACCAATTTGTAATTAAATTTATCATTACACATCTAAGTATGTATGTTAGTATGAATGAATTTATAAACCTTAGAGAACCATTTTTAAAAAAGTCTAGAAGCACAAGGATGTGCTGGAGTTGCCCTGGCAAGGACACCCAGAAAATAGGCATAATTATGTCATTAACTGGTTCACGACCACCCACCGTCTATTCCCGGCGGGCGGCGGGTCCCACTGCATGGAGATGGTTCACGGGCTGAGCCCTCTCCATAGCCGGTAAGTCTTTGCTGCACATTCTCAAATGTCGCAAAAAATGACACCACCCATGGCTCCGTATAACAAAGTATATAAAAAAGAATTTCCTAGCGGTCTGTAACTTTTTTTTCTAGTTCCTTCCATTTTTATATATATATGCACTGGGTGAACAAAAAAAGAGGAATTGAAGGCATAAAATGTCTTGTACCGCAACAGCACATGGTATTTAAATGTTTAACAGCCATCATCAGTGTCAGCAAGAGTCGCAAAACATTAACCCTGTATGGAGACTTAAAAAGGAGGGCAAAATCCATACCTGCTAGTTTTAGACCTTGCTCATTGAGAAAATTGGGCGTTTCAGACACTAAGTATAAGCCAGATATTTCATGAGGTAGTTGATTGGGGAGGGGAAAAAAAAAAATAGTCCAGAATGATTTAAAATGGCACACAAAACACTCCAAATCCAGGAAAGGATTATAGACCTGTTTTTGACTGTCTAAATATGTGCCAATAATTGTACCAAAAACAGGTCTAAAATCAATATAAATGTATTGAACCTGTCAGGAACCATAAGCCATACCCACATTAGGAGGGTAAAAGATAAGAAACCTTGCTCTAAGTGGCAACAACACTCTGCACCATTTTTGTATAATTAACATATTACAAAGCATCAAACTTATGCCCTCCACTGAGTCTAATGGCCACAGACTGTTTAGTTAGACAACTCATAGCTACTGAATTCAAGCCACAGTACACTGTGAAGAATGCAAAACATGGAGAAGCATAATGGTTATGGATATTTCTCATACTTTGGAGTTGGACCGATGTATTGCTTGCCAAGCACCATAGAATATAATTTGAATATATCAAAACATATTAGGTCATATTAGGTCATATTGCCTAAGGGCGATGCCACACGTGGAGCTTTTGGTCCGTTTTAGAGCATCTGTTTTTTGGCCGTTTACCATGCGTTTGGCTGCTTAGAACCTGTTTATCAGTTAAGATAACCAGAAAAAAAAAGGTCAAAAACAGTTTAAAAAGGCTTGCGGTTTCAAAACATGACTGAAAATGCAATTGAATGTGTTGTGCTCCTAGTGCAGTGTATATGGAAATAAATACGAGGAATGAGCTTTTTTTCCTCAGTTGTTTAAAACGGTTATCATGCGTTAACAACTGCAAAAATGTGGTGTATTTTTAGGATGATTTCCAGATTAGACACTTTATTGTGAAGTTAGTCAGAACTAAAAACAAATACTACACAGACAATTCCATTACATACCTCTTTGCTGGATTCTGTGATCTCCATCTTTAAGTCACAGGCAGAAATTGCTTCATCTTTATGTTCATTTGGTGGGGTTGTGATTTCTACAATCACATCTTCTTTCTTAAAACCCTCTAGCTCTGTAATATCCTGTGATGGTTTTGCAAATTCTGACTTGACTTGTAGTTCAGAGCTTTTCGATTTTGATTGCATTTCACTTTCGTCCTTTAATACAAGTAAAATACTTCTTATAATCATGAAAATAACTGTAGTGAAAATTAAGATGGAAAGTTAGTAAAACGTCTTACCTCACTTACGCCTGGCGTTACAATAGTGCGAACAGGATTATGGTTCACTACAACGGAAAGAAGATAAAATGGCACTTTTTCCAATATCTTTATTTGTTTTCAGTGAAAATCAACAGTCATAAAATTTGCCATAAGTTGTTGCATACTCAGCTGGTAATCTTTGGACAGCATGTTGTGACAGTAAAAATAACCATGCTCACTCTCTTCAGTGCTGTTTGGGCTTTCAGAACGAAACACTGGTTTTCCATACTGAACTTTCACAAGACATTTTTAATTAAACCATTTATGCAGATCCTCATACAATATTAAAAAAACAAAAAACAAACAAACTAAAATGATTCTGCTGGTCAGTATTATTAATATTTAAAGTTTTGCTAGTAGCAAAATAAAAAAATAAAACCTTATTATAACAATGAAAATGCCAGGATGTTACAGACAATGTGCTGAAAAATCCCACCTCGGTTTATACAAGAGTACATAAAAAAAAAAAAAAATTTACATACTCACCTTCTACATCTTGTTGCAAGATAAAGTTGAGACTGTATAAAGTGAAATACCACAATACACACCACTCAGGCTACTAATATAATATATGTGTATTGGTCACTCTAGGTAGAAGGGTCCCTGTACTAAAACCCTGCAGATTGGAGACAAATCAGAGTTGAGTTGGGTATAGAAGGGTCCCTGTACTAAAACCCTGCAGATTGGAGACAAATCAGAGAATTTATAAGGGGGTCAAGTGAAAGCTATCACAGCTTGGCTGTAACACCTCATTGACCCATAGTCTATTCAACCAAGGAGGGAATACGTTGGGGGCAGGGGCAGGTTAAGACCGCCATGGACCCTGGGCTGTATGAATATTATAGCCCCTACAAGTCTGGAATCACTTCCTGCATATAGTACTAGCATACTTGTTTATGGCTTCAATATACCAGTTATATGTAGTATATCTTCAATTGTTATGGTAAATAGTTATTAATAATAATAATAAGTCTTTATTTATATAGCCCCTACAGATTACGCAGCGCTGCACAGAGCATGACAAATCAGTCCCTGTCCCAATGGGGCTCACAGTATAAACAACTTAACAGTATGTTTTGGAATGTGGGAGGAAACCGGATGATCCGGAGAAAACCCACGCAAACACGGAGAGAACATACAAACTCTTTGCAGATGTTGACCTGGGTGGGAATCAAACCCAGGACGCTGCAAGGCAGAAGTGCTACTCACTCAGCCACCGTGCATTGATATGATACACTAGGTACAGGCAGGCACATTTGTAGACAGGATATCAGGTCTCTATGATCGGTTGGGGCAGGAGTATATAATTTTGTGTAGTGCTGGGTATGAGTAGGTGCTGGAGACTACTGTGAGTGTAGGGAGACAGAGCACTGGACTAACACTGGAGGCAGGACTGGAGAACCACGAGTAGTCTATGGATAGACGATGTTTATCCAACATTTATCAATATGACCCTGTGACCCTGAGATCGGTGCTACAAGGTTGAAGAGTTCCTTATGAAGCTCCAGAAAGTTCTTCCACTGAGAACAAAACCCTGTTACTCATGTTTAGGTGTGACCAGAGACGAGGGCAGTGCTACCATCACCTTTGCTGCGACTATATACCATGAGTTTTGCAAAGAACTTAAAGAGGTATCCTTATTTCAGCAAAAAAAAAAATATTGTTTATATAATGAAAAGTTATACAATTTTCCAATGTACTTTCCATATCGATTCCTTACAGTTTTCTAGATCTCTGCTTGCTGTCATTCTATAGGAAGTTTCTATGTTTACTCCCAGTGGATAGAAATCTGACCATAGGGCCCAATTAAGGTTGGCAGGGGCCCCTGGATGCAAAATCTGGTCGGGGCCCCCATTGAATATAGTCCAGACAGGGAACAGCAATCACTATATGCAGCTCCCTAACAATAACTATATACAGCTATGAATATATACAGCCCCAAATAATCACTATATACAGCCCCCAGTAATCACTATATACAGCCCCCAGCAATAAATATATACAGCTACTCAGTAATCACTGTACACAGCCCTCAGTAATCATTATATACAGCCCCCAGAAATTACTTTATACAGCTTCCCAGCAAAAACTATATACAGCCCCCAGCAATAACTATATACACTCCTCAGCAATGACTACCGTATATACCAGCGTATAAGGCGACTTTTGAAGACTAAAAAATCTTCAGTCTGGTCTGGGGTCGTCTTATACGCCGGTAATGTTTCTTCTCACCTTTCCCGCGATCCACCGAAGCTCCGCTGCTACACTCTGGCCGCCGGTGACAGCTCCGTGGGTGCCGGCGTCGCAGAGAATATGACGTCGGCACGCGGCTGACGTCATATTCTGTGAGCCGCAAGCGCTCAATGAGCTGTCACCGCCGGCCGGAGTGTAGCAGCGGAGCTTTGGTGGATCGCGGGAAAGGTGAGAAGCTGGCCGTTACCTTGGACCCCTCAACGCTGCTCCCGCAGTCTCCCGGCACGCTCTCCGCACACGCAGCCTCCCGGCACGCTCTCCGCTCCCGTGGCCTCCCGGCACGCTCTCTGCTCCCGCAGCCTCCCGGCACGCTCTCCGGTCCCACTGCCTCCCGGCTCGCTCTCCGGTCCTGCGGCCGCCCCGTAGGCTTCCTGGTCCCGCGGCTGCCCGGTAGGCTTCCTGGTCCCTCGGCCTCCGGCTCTCCACACTGCTCCCAACGCCACTCACCGCCCGGCCAGCACACTTCCTAGGCTCACAGTATGCCTCCTAACCGACCCACCCCACTGCAAGATATGTAAGTCCCTATATATGTATGTATAGTTAATGAATGTATGCTATATGTGTGTATTTGCTTACAGTATGTAGTATTATATGGCAAATATATCTTAAACTCTATATTTTAACAGGAAAGTAGGGGGGTCGTCTTATACACCAGGTCGTCTTATACGCCGGAATATACGGTATATACAGCATCAGCAATAATTCTATTCACTATATGAAGCTGCCTGTAATCACTATATATAGCCCCCCTGTAATTACTTTATACAGCCCCCTACCAAAAACTATATAAAGCCACCAATAATCACTATATACAGGCCACCAGCAATAAATATATACAGCCCCCCAGTAATCACTATATACAACCTCCCAGCAATAACTATATACAGCTCCCAGTATTCACTATTTACACCCCCATCAATCTCTATATACAGCTCCCACAGCAAGACTGTAGGGATTAACAAACCCAAACCTTAAATTTGGTACTTGCCCCTGTACCTTGATCAACCATCCAACCGTTTGGTACTTGCCCCTGTACCTTGATCAACCATCCAACCGTCTGGTACTTGACCTTGTACCTTGATCAACCATCCAACCGTTTGGTACTTGACCCTGTACCTTGATCAACCATACAACCGCCTGGTACTTGACCCTGTACCTTGATCAACCATCCATCCGTCTGGTACTTGACCGTGTACCTACACTAACCACCCAACCGTCTGGTACTTGACCGTGTACCTGCACTAACCACCCATCAACCGACCAGGAAACTAAATGTTTGGGTAATGTGGGAAGGCCACAGCGTTTATTAACAACTAAGATAAATTATTAAATAACGTTATAAATTAAAACATTTCCCAACTTGCTAGGCCCGCTTGGCATCTTCAAAATCTTGAGAACCAACTTCGTCCGAAATGGTGGCTGCGTCCCTGCAGCCGGCATGTGGGCATCTTCCCGCGCCTTAGGGCCTGTGTAACTTCTGCCTTCGCTGTGACATCTGTAGGAAAACAGAAGGAAACAGCCAGAACCAAAAAAAGAAAATCTGAAAAGAAATAATTCGGAGGGCAGGGTGGGAGGGTGACTTCTCGCCTCTTCGGTCCAGGGGGCAGAAGGAAAGAGGCCCCCCCACGTGCTCTCGGCCTTTATAAAACCACCGGGCGGGTCCTTACCCGCCCCCAAACACCACCTCCTGTGGCCTCACACGGGAGGAGTAAAGGGGCAAGCCCCACCAGCCTACCAGAAGGCTTGAAACCACCCCCTACAGTCCTCAGCCCCTTCGCTATTTGCTTTGGGGCTTGTTATAACTACATACAACCTTCTAGCAATAACAATATAGCAAAACATAATAGCAATAATTATGATCATCACATTTTTGCAAAATAAAGGATTTATGTTGATGTACTTTTGGTACAGTATTTCTGAAAAAATCAAGTGATCTCCAGTGTTCTTACACAATGATCAAGTAACAGATTTTCTCGTACTTACTAGGGAATAATATCTATGGGTGCAAGAAATTTTACTGGCAGAAAGGTCATTGATTTTATGGTTTTGGGGAGAAAAAAATTGTACCGTTAAAACCTGGCAGTTTGTGTGCGGCTTTGCAATATATTTTTTGGTGAGGTAGCATCACATGACCACTTTCAGTCCGAAAAATGCAGAACATACATAGGCCGGATTTTCCAAACCAACCACTGCCATGTGACTGGTCTCGGACTTATGGATAACCAGTCTCAGAAGCCAGATATGTGCCCTTTCTCACTATATCTTTTTTGCAGCATATACAATTCCACAACAAGGGGTTAAGACTCTTAACTAGAGATGAGCGAACATGCTCGTCCGAGCTTGATGCTCGGTCGAGCATTAGGGTACTCGAAACTGCTCGTTACTCGGACGAATACTTCGCCCGCTCGAGAAAATGGCAGCTCCCGCCGTTTTGCTTTTTGGCGGCCAGAAACAGAGCCAATCACAAGCCAGGAGACTCTGCACTCCACCCAGCATGACGTGGTACCCTTACACGTCGATAGCAGTGGTTGGCTGGCCAGATCAGGTGACCCTGGGATAGACTAGCCGCTGGGAATATACGCTTCTGTTATATATCCACGCTTCTGTTTTTGGAAGATACTTTGGCAATGGCATTAATTAATGCAAATAATATTACACAGTATTCTCGTGGTCTTGGATTTTACGGATTTCTTTGTACGCCCCAAATGACATGTCTACTTATTCTTTGGGTGGGCACGATTACGGGGATACCAAATTTGTATAGGTTTTATAATGTTTTCATACATTTACAAAAATTAAAACCTCTTGTACAAAAAAATTATGGGGATTTTGCCGTCTTCTGGCTGTAATAACTTTTTTATACTTTGGTGTACGGAGCTGTGGGTGGTGTCATTTTTTGCGGATTTTGATTATGTTTACAATGTTATCATTTTTAGGACGGTGTGACCTTTTCATCACTTTTCATAGAATTTGTATTTTTTTTTTTAAATGTCAAAAAGTGGCATTTTCGACTTTGGGCGCGATTTTCCGTTACGGGGTTAAGCACACTGAAAAACCGTTATCATATTTTTATAGATCGGGCATTTTCTGATGCGGCAATACCTAATGTGTTTATGATTTTTACTGTTTATTTATATTTACATCAGTTCTAGGGAAAGTTACATCAGTTCTAGGGAAAGGGGGGTGATTTGAGTTTTTAGGTTTTGTTATTTATTTATTTTTTAACTTTTTTATTTTTCAGACTCCCTAGGGTACTTTAACCCTAGTTTGTCTGTATGATCGTATCATATACTGCCATACTACAGTATACAGGGATTTTACTCCTCACACATTACAATGTGCTAGTAGCACATTGAAATGCATGGGTTAACCCGAAGTAGCCTCGGGTCTTCGGAAGACCCGAGGCTACCATGGCGACGGATTGCAGCTCCCCGATGACATCACGGTTAGAGACTGTCCACTCATGAATAAGCTGGACAGCTTGAATATGATTATGACTTATTGGACATCTCACAGGTCATTTGCATACAGCTTTAGGACCTCATTGTTTAAGTTTACAGGCATGAAGAGAGACAATGCAGGGATAAAGGCAATGCCTTCTAATGGCAGTTTATGAAAATATATTTAGTTTAGGGCGTTAATTTGCCTGACGGGTCCTCTTTAAGAATGAAACAAATGTTTTTCCCCATAACCTGTGATATTTTTTTCTCTCCAGAGTGCGCCATAACAACCTGATGCGGCAGAGAGTTCCATAGTCTCACTGGTCTTATAGTAAAGAACCTTTGTCTATGTTGATGATAGAATCTCCTCTCCTCTAGGCGTAGAGGATGCCCCCTTGTCCTGGTCACAGGCCTAGGTATAAAAAGATCCTGTACTGCCCGTTCAGATATTTGTACATTGTAATGAGGTCTCCCCTCAGTTGTCTTTTTTCTAAACTAAATAATAATAACTAAATAAGTATTACTCCCCTATTCCCCTAACAATATTGGTTGCTCTCCTCTGCACCCATTTCTGTTCTACTATGTCCTTTTTATACACTGGTGCCCAAAACTGTACACAATATTCCATGTGTGGTCTGAACAGTGATATGCATAAGGGAAAAACTGTCATTATCATGAGACTCTATTCCTCTCTTGATACATCCCATAATTTAGAAGCAGCTGCCGCCTGGCTCTGGTCACTAAAATTAAGTTAACCCATTCACTAATATCCCCAAGTATTTTTCAGCTCCAGTTTTACCAAGTAATTGACTGTTTAGAACATAATTATACATTTTGTTTCCATGTCTCAAGTGCACAACTTTACATTTAACTACATTAACCATTTCTCTACCCACTCCTCAAGCCTCCACAAAGCTCTCTGTAATGCTAAACTATTGACCTCAGAATTAATTACTTAACACAGCTTAGTATCATCTGCAAATATTGAAACTCGACTCCGTAAACCCACTACAAGGTCATTAACCCCTTCCCGACGGGCGCCGGGTCCCGGTGCATGGAGAGGGCTATAGTAAAATAGTAAAAAGTAAAAATAAAAAAAAAAAAGTTTAAAAAAAAATTATAAAAAAACCTAAAAATTCAAATCACCCCCCTTTCCCTAGAACGGATATAAAATATAAATAACCCCTTAACGCTCTGCGCCGTAGCTCTACGGCGCAGAGGTATAAGGAGTGTATGAAGAGGGCTCACGGGCTGAGTCCTCTTCATACAAAGGTGGGGGTTTTTGCATATTGCAGAAAACCCCCACTGCTAATAACCGCGGTCGGTGCTTGCAACCCCTCCGTTGCCGCTGGCAAAGTCGCCGGCGGCATTTAAAAGACGGCTGCGCGAGGGCGCCGCCATCTTTGTTACGATCGCCGTGCCCCCGAACGTCATCAGGGGGCAGCGATCGGTTGCCATGGTAGCCTCGTTTCTTCGTTTGACCCGGTTGCCATGGTAGCCTCGTTTCTTCGTTTGACCCGAGGATACATGGCTTCTGCATATCCATTACAATGAGCCTGTGGCTCATTGTAATGTATAGTGTGCAGAAATAAAACCCTTAACCCCTTCCCGACATTTGACGTAATAGTACTGCATGGTGGGAGGTGCGTTCCCGCAAAATGCAGTACTATTACATCAAACTTCTGGCCCCGGCTCCTGAACAGAGTCGGGGCCAGAAGCTGCGGGTGTCGGCGTGTCAGGGGCATTTAACCGGGAATCGGACCCCCCCGCGGCGCTTACCGGGGGGGTCCGATCGCAGCCCCGGGACTGCCAGTCCTTCGGGAGCCTTCTGGCAGGACCCGGCTGTAACACACTGAGCATGAGCAACTCAGTGTGTTACATTACACAGTGTAATACATCTGTATTACACTGTGTAATGTGAAGAAGAGCTTGAATGAGCGATCGCTTGTTCAAGCTTACCTGTAAAAGTAAAAAAAAAGTTAAAAACAATAAAAAAAACATTTTTTAATAAAAAGAAATTAACTAAAGTTAAAGTCCCCTAAACACATGCAAGTGAGAAAAACACAAAATCGCCATAAAACCCCACATATTTGATATCGTCGCATCCGTAACAATCTGTACAATAACTCAGAAACATTATTGGACCCGCTCGGTGAACACCGTAAAAACAAAACCCGAAAAACACGCCAAAAATGTACATTTTTCATAATCTCTGCACAAAAATGTTTTAAAAAGGGATCAAAAAAAGTAATGTGCGCCAAAATGGTACCACTGAAAAGAACAACTCAACACGTAAAAAATAAGCCCTAAACTAGCTCTGTCAACCAAAAAATATTAAAGTTACGTCTTTGTAAGCATGAAAACTGTCCACCATCAAATTCTCTAAAAACATGACACTACCCACATGCTCCGTACACCATAAGTCTGAAAAGTCTGTTGGCTGTTGCCGATAAGATATAACAAAAAAAATATTTTGTACATTTTTTATTTTTGTTTAAATGTATGAAAACATTATAAAACCTATACACCAATTTGGTATCCACGTGATCGTACCCGACCCAAAGAAAAGTAAACATGTCATTGGGAAGTGCAGAGTAAGGGGTTAAACTAAAAATATTACCAAAAAGTGTGGCGCCCAATTACTGGTTCCAGAGGTACTACCACTGGTAAGTCACCCCAATCTGAGAATGTGCCATTAACCCCCGTCCTCCCGACATTTGCGTTAATAGTCGCATGGTGGGAGGGTGCGTTCCCGCAAAATGCAGTACTATTACAATCCAATTTCTGGCCCCGCTCCTGAACAAGTCGGGGGCCAGAAGCTGCGGGTGTCGGCCTATATTTTAGCCGCACCTGCCTCTAAACACCTCGCTGCTCGAGATTTCTCCGATCGCGGGGTGTTTAACCCCATCAACAGCGCCGCGACGTGCGGGCGTGTCAGGGGCACTATTAACCGGGAACGGACGCCCCCACGCGCTTACCGGGGGGGGGGGGGCGATCGCAGCCCCGGGACTGCCAGTGCCCCGGGGCTGCTCGAACCTCTTCGGGAGCTTCCTGGTCGGACCCAGCTGTAACACACTGACATAGCAACTTGCTCAGTGCTGTTAATTACACCGTGTAATACATCTGTCCTCACGGTCCGTCTCACAGTGCTTATGTTCTACCGAACCCAGTGGTGTTTTTTTGGTCTATATCCTGCAAACATGAGGTTTCGACACAAAGTAAGCCTTCGAGAAAGCATAATGATCATTTTTTGGAGATCAACTGGCACCCAAATTTCCTAAGACTAGGAGTAATGTTCAACAGTGCGATTGGCTACCTATTCCTGAGGACATCACAACCAGAAAGTTGTCCAATATGGAGGAAATGATCCTGCTACACTGAGATTTCAAGGAGGAGTGCTTGAAGATATCATTGGTTGGCAAATTATTTTGTCACCCCAATTGTTCCATTTTAACATTTGGACTTTTTAACAGTTTAAAATGTAAAATTTGTTACGCACAAAATAAGCCCTCACACAGGTCTGTACACATAAAATGAAAAAGTTATGGATTTTTGAAGGTGGAGAGCGAGAAATGAGCGAAAAAACCCTGCGTCCTTAAGGGGATAATGTCGAGTTTTGGATCTTTTTCAGACATATACATGTACCATCAGTTATTTTTTACTTCATGATGCCAGTCACTCCATTTAGCCCATAGCTGCTAAAGAAATCATCATGAGCATTTAAATGTATGTCATTATTGCACTATTCCAGGTATTTTTTGAGGGTAACTTTCCATCTGATTCACACCTGTTGCTGTTTTCAATGTGTTGATAAACAGAAATAATAAAGTTTATCTCAGTTAAATATTGTGCCTTGGCTTTTAATTTTAGATTGGGATACAACAGGCAACATAGGGTTTCTTTAATGTAAAAGCAGTGAGACTATGGAACCGATATCTGATTCAGTAAATCTAAAGGCTGGTGTCTATGTGGGGATTGAGGAACCGTTTTAGCCATTTCTCTGCCCATTCTGCCAGCTTTTACAAATCCCTCTGTAATGTTATACCATCCGCCTTGTAATTTAAAGATAATATAGTATTTTTAGTGTACGGTGTACGACCCCCAAAAAATACAAAAAGAAATTAAACCAAAATTGACAATTTTCTTTTCCTCCATACATTCAAGAGTTAATAAAATCTCATCAATAAGCTAATGACCCACTAAAATGAAATATTTGTAAAGTGCATCTCATGTTGCAAAAAATAAGCCCTTATATGTCCAAAATGCCAAAAAAATAAAGATTGTCACTTTTTATTGGCTATACAATGCATAATCTGCTCTGAATGGCGCAGCTTCTCTTTGATGCCTTGGCGTGTGCCCATACAGCAGGTTACCACCACATATGGGGTATTGTTATAGACGGGAGGGATTGGTTATCAAATTTTGTGGAGCGTTTTGGTATTTTATCCACTGAAAATCAAGAATTTTTCCAAATTTTCACCAAATATCTGATTTTCTCATAAATAAATGCAAAATTTTTCAACTAACATGAAGTACAATGTGTCACGAGAAAACAATTTCAAAATCACTTGGATATGTTAAAGCGTTCCAAAGTTATAACCACATATAGTGACACAGGGCAGATTTGAAAAAATGGGCAGTGTCAGGAAGGATGGGTTGTCTGTAAGTCGGGTGTGCTTAAGTAGGGGACCACCTGTACTCAATATGGGAGGGTATGCGGATTTTGCACATCTGCTAGCACCGATCATAGGTATTAGCAATGGGAGTTTGCAGCATTGTGCATTGACTTATCTTGTCCTGTCTTCAAGCAGTTAATAGTCACTTGTGATAAGATTTGTTGACTTTTGCAAGCCACTGTAAGTTATCGTAGCCCTTGAACTTCTACTAATTTTTAAATGTTACATCCACATACTCAAATTATTGCAAATGTAAAAATTGCAAGTGTGGCATTCATATTTATTCAGTTTCTGTGTTCACGTGTTGCATTAAAATTGCGTTTCCATCATGTTAACAATTTTTCACAAATTATGTTTAAATGTTTACATAAACATGATGAAAGTGAGTTGTTAACACCACGTGTAAATGCTGCTACTCAAATCTCTTTCTTTCAGGACAAACATAGTGTCTATAATCCTGCAAACAAATGAGGTTTCGACCAAAGTAAGCCTTCGAGAAAGGGCATAATGATCATTTTTGGAGATCATGGCACCCAAATTTCCTAAGACTATGGAGTGATGTTCAAAGTGCGATTGGCTCCTATTCCCTGAGGACATCACAACCAGAAAGTTGTCCTATATGGAGGAATATGATCTACTGGTATACTGAGATTTCCAAGGAGGAGTGCCTTGAAGATATCATTGGTTGGCAAACTTATTTTGTGCACCCCAAATTGTTACTATTTTTAACATTGGACTTTGAAACAGGTTTAAAAACTTAGTTTGTCCTGAAAGAAAGAAGAGATTTGAGTAGCAGCATTTACACGTGGTGTTAACAACTCACTTTTTCATATGTTTATTGTAAACATTTAAAACATAATTTGTGGAAAAAGTGTTAACATGATGGAAACGCAATTTTAATGCAACACGTGAACACAGAAACTGAATAAATATGAATGCCACACTTGCAATTTTTACATTTGCAATATTTGAGTAAGTGGATGTACATTTAAATTAAAAATTAGTAGAAGTTCAAGGGCTACGATAACTTACAGTGGCTTGCCAAAAGTCAAAAAATTTTATCACAAGTGACTATTAACTGCTTGAAGACAGGACAAGATAAGTCAATGCACATGCTGCAAACCCATTGCTAATACCTATGATCGGTGCTAGACGATGTGCAAAATCCGCATACCCTCCCATATTGAGTAAGAGGTGGTCCCCTACTTAAGCACACCGACTTACAGACAACCCATTAGTTACAGACCAGACCCCTCGACCTCTCGTGAAGCTTTCTGAATGTTTACTATAGTCCCAGACAGCAATAATCAAGTTAAAGTGTCGCAATGAAGCTTATTCATAATCCTTGGTCCCATTACAGCAAAAAATGTTTAAACTCCAGTTGTCACGGGGCCAAAGTTTTTTTTTGTCTGGGTCTACCATTATAAAATAACAGTTCGACTTGCATCACAATTCAACTTAAGAACAAACTCCAGACCCTATCTTGACGTAACCGGGGACTGCCTGTATATGGTAGGATCAAACAGACACCATGGTTTTAGTATTCTAGAAAGGCCCAAAAATATAAAAACAACCCCTAAAAATTCAAATCACCCCACCCCCTTTCGCTACAACTGATATAAACAATAAAAATCCTAAACACGTAAGGTATTGCCGCATTCCAAAATGTCCAATCTATCAAAATATGTTAATAGTTACCGTATTCCCGGCGTTTAACCCTGTGACAGAAAATAGCCCCCAAAGTTGAAAATGCCACTTTTTAGCCATTTTGCAAAATATAAGAAATTCAATAAAACGTGATTAAAATGCCGTACAGTCCTCAAAATTGTAACAATTAAAAACACCATTAAAAGTCACAAAATTAATACCAGCCCACAGCTCCATACACTGAAGTTATAAAAAAAGGTATAAGCACCAGAAGATGGCAAAATGAAGAATTTTTTGGTACAGGTGGTTTTAATTTTTGTAAATGCATGAAAACATTTTAAAAACCTATACAAATATGGCATCTCTGTGATCGTACCCGACAAAGAATAAAGTAGAAATGTCATTTATGGTGCACAGTGAAAGCTGTAAAATCTAAGCCCACAACAAAATGGTGCAAATGCGGTTTTTCATCATTTTCACTGCATTAACAATTTTTCTCCCGCTTTCCAGTATACGGCATGGAATATTAAATACCGTCACTATGAATTGCAATTTGTTACGCAGAAAACAAGCCCCTCTACATCCCTTTATATGGAAAAATAAAAAAGTGAAGATTTTTGAAGGTGGGCCTGGTTGTTAACCCCTTAACGCCGAAGCCACTTTTCACCTTCCAGACACGCCCATTTTTTAAAATCTGCCCTGTGTCACTATAAGTTGTTATAACTTCGGAATGCTTTAACATATCTAAGTGATTTTAAAATTGTTTTCTAGTTGAAACTTTGTACTTCATGTTAGTTGAAAAAATTTTGCATTTATTTATGAGAAAATCAGTATTTGGTGAAATTTGGAAAAATTCTCGATTTTCAAACTTCAAAAGTTCTACTTTTTCCATACATAGTATAACCGCAAAAAATACTTAATAACTAACATTCACCGAATTTCTAATTTACGTGGGACATGGTGTTTTTAGGCATACTATATTTTTGTAGTATGTTATGGGGCTATTGAAAGATTAGGTGCGATTTTTCACAGTTCATTAATAACGCAAAATCCATCTATGAGGGACCTACTCAGGTTTCAAATCACTTGCGAGGCCCTCTTAAATCAAAATGTCATACCAATAACTTACCCCATTATAGAAACTACATCCCTCAACGGACGTAAAACTACTTGTATGAAGTTTGTAACCGTTAATGTTTTTACAGGGGTTTAAAACAAAATCGGATGCCATTTTTAAAGTAAAATTTTTTGGCTAAATAATGTGTTTTTCAAAAAATGTAAAATTTTCAGTGGATAAAATTCCAAAACGCTCCACAAAATTTGATACCAATCATCCTCTGTTAACAATACCCCATATGTAGTGGTAAAACTGCTGCAGGGCACACGATGGGCTGAAGGGAAAGCTGACCATTTCAGAGCAGATCATGCATTGTCACTTTTTATGGCAATTTGGACAAGTTATAGGGCTTATTTTTTGAGACATGAGATGCAACTTTAACATATTTCATTTAGTGGGTCATTAGCTTATTGTGAGATTTATAAATCTTGAAGTAATGCGTGAAGAAGAAAAAGTCAATTTCGGTTTACTTTCTTTTGTATTTTTTTGGTTCGTACCCCGTACACTAAAAAATACTATATTATCTTTATTCTACAGATCACTACGATACAGGATACCTCATTTTAATAGTTTTTCATTTATTTACAATTTATGGATAAAAACCATATCGAGGACATCTCCTTTGTTTTTGCATCGCCATCTTTTGGAGAGTAACCATGTTTTTTTATGCATACTCTTATTTTTGTAGTATGTTATGGGGCTTTGAAAGTTAGGTGCGATTTTTCACATTTTCATTAATAACGCAAAATCCATCTATTGAGGGACCTACTCAGGTTTCAAATCACTTTGAGAGGCCTAAATAAAAGTAATACCCCATAAATTACCCCATTATAGAAACTACATCCCTCAACGTACGTAAAACTACTTTTATGAAGTTTGTAAACCCTTTAATTGTTTTACAGGGGTTAAAACAAAATCGGATGCCATTTTTAAAGTAAAATTTTTTTGGCTAAATTAATGTGTTTTTCAAAAAATGTACAAATTTTCAGTGGATAAAATTCCAAAACGCTCCACAAAATTTGATACCCAATTCCTCCTGTGTATAACAATACCCCATATGTAGTGGTAACCTGCTGCATGGGCACACGCCTGGGCTTCGAAGGGAAGCTGCGCCATTCAGAGCAGATCATGCATTGTCACTTTTTATTGGCAATTTGGACAATTATAGGGCTTATTTTTTGAGACATGAGATGCACTTTACAAATATTTCATTTTAGTGGGTCATTAGCTTACTGATGAAACCCAAACCCCAAACCCATCCCAAAAAACAAAATACTTTCCCCAGAGGTGGGGTACTCACTGGTAACGTCTTCAACCCAACAATCTGAGAATTTTGCCATTACCCCTCGCTTCCCGGACATTTGAAGTAATAGTACTGCATGGTGGAGGTTGCGCGTTCCGCCAAAATGCAGTACTATACATCAAAACTTCTGGCCCCGCGCTCCTTCCCCTCCTGAACAATCGGGGCCAGAAGAAGCCAGAAGATAGCAGGACCAGGAAGCTGCGGGTGTCGGCTATATGTTTATAGCCGAACCTGCCTCTAAACCCGCCCGATGCGGGAGGAGATTCTCCGAGCGGGTGGTTGTTAGTGTTAACCCCTAACACGCCGCGGACCCCGCGGCGTTTTTTTCTGTTTTGTTTTGTCAGGGGCATTTAACGGGAAGCGGAACAACCCCCACGGCGCTCCTTGCCTTTGCTTACCGGGGGGAGGGGGGGGGGCCGATGATGATGATCGCGACAGGGACGCAAGTGCACGGGGTTGTCGAACCTCCTTCGGAGCCTTCTGGCAGGAACCCAGCTGTAACACACTGAGCATGGAGAACTGCTCAGTGTAGTTACATTACACGTTTGTATGTTTGTGTGTTGTTGATACATCTGTCTCACGGTCCGTCTCACAGTGCTGAGTTCATACAGAACCAAGGGGTTGTTTTGGCTATAACTGCCAACAAATGAGGGGGTTGGTTTCGACCAAAGTAGCCTTTCGAGAAAAGCATTAAATGATCATTTTTTGGAGATCACTGGCACCAAATTTCCTAAGAAGATGGAGTAGAAGTAAGTATGTTCAAGTGCGATTGGCTACCTATTCGCTGAGACGCATCCACACCAGAAAGTTTGTCCAGATATGGAGAATGATCCTTGTACTCACTGAGATTTCAAGGAGGAGTGCCTTGAAGGGAAGATCATGGTTGGCACTTTATTTTGTGCACCACAAATGTTCTATTTTTAACATTTGACTTTGATTTAACAGTTTAAATTAAAGATCTATGTTTGTCCTGTGAAGAAAGGGATTTGAGTAGCCGCATTTACACGTGGTTGTTAAAAAGCTCACTTTCGCATCATGTTTATGGAAAACATTTTTTATTTTTTGTTTAAGTTAAACGATAATTGTTGTGGATTCGTTGTGAAGAAAATTGAAAAAGTCGTTTTACACCGTGTGATGGAAACAAATGGAGAAGGAACGCAAATTTTTTTTGAATAATTTTAGAGATGGTTTGCAAACTTTTTGTTTGAAAGATGTTGTTAATTATGGTTTGTTTTGTGCAACACGGTGTGGAGTGGTGTGTGTGAACACAGAAAACTGAATTAAAGAAATAGAATGCCACACTTGCATTGCAATTGTACATTTGCAAATAATTTGAAGTATGTGGATTTGTAACATTTTAAAAATAGTTTTAATTAGTTAGAATAGAAAGGGTTCAGAAGTTCAATGGTGCACGATAACTTACAGTTGGCTTTTGTACTGCAACGATAAACTAAGTGGCTTTGGCTTGCAAAATTTGCAAAAAGTCAACAAATCTTATCACAAGGGACTATATTAACTGCTTGAGACCAGGACAAGATAAGTCAATGCACATGGCTGCAAACTTTCCATTGCTAATAACCTATGAGCGAGTGCTATATTGCTAAGCGATTGGGCTTCTCAAAATCGAGGGGAAAACCTAGTAGACTTCTAGAAAAGATGAGAACTGCAATAAAAGAGGGTTCTTCTTTCTGCTCCTCTAGTCCTCCCCCCGACAGCCTCCCCGTGCTTTAATATGCTTATTACCCTCCCTCTTTTTTTTCCGTAATCGCATATGGTAAAGGTGGGGTTCCGCCTTACTTCTTAGCACACCCGACTTACAGACAACCCATATTGAGGTTACAGACAGACCCTCGACCTCTGGTTAGTGGTGATTTGTGTGGTGAAGCTTTCTGAATGCTTTACTATATGTCCCAGCCAGCAAATATAAATAATCAGATGTATAAAGTGTCTGCAGTGATGAAGCTTTATTCATACTCCTTGGTCCCATTTTACAGCAAAAAAAAGTTTTTTAGTTTTGTTATGTTATAAACTACAGTTGTTCACTGGGGCCACCAAAATTTTTTTTTGTCTGGGTCTACCAATTATAAAATAAAACAGTCCGAGTTTCGACTTGAATACAAATAAACTTAAGACGAAAAACCTCCAGACCCCTATCTTGTACGGTAACCCCGGGGGGACGCCTGTATGATGGTAGGGATCTCAAACAGAACACCCTAGGTTTTTAAGTATTCTAGAAGGCCAAAAAAAAACCCAAAAATATTAAAAACAACCCCTAAAAATTCAAAAATTCACCCCACCCCCTTTCGCTACAACTGATATTAAACAATTAAAACTCCTAAAACACGTAATGGTATTTGCCGCATTCCAAAATGTCCAATCTATCAAAATATGTAAAGTTACCGTATTCCGGCGTTTTTTAACACTGTGACAGAAAATAGCCCCAAAGTTGAAAATGCCACTTTTTTAGCCATTTTGCAAATATAAGAAATTCAATAAAACGTGATTTTAATGCCGTACAGTCCTCAAATTGTAACAATTAAAAACACCATAAAAGACAAAAGTACACCAGCCACAGCTCCTACACTGAAGTATTAAACAAAAAGTTATAAGCACCAGAAGATGGGCACAAATGAAGAATTTTTTTTGTTACCAGGTGGTTTCCTTTGTAAATGCATGAAAACATTGTAAAACCTATACAACTATTGGCATATCTGTGATCGTACCGCAAACACGAATAAAGTCGAAAATGTCCTTTATGGTCACAGTTGAAAGCTGTTTTTTGTAATAAATCTAAGCCCACAACAAAAATGGTTTGCAAATGCGGGGGTTTTTTTTTTCATCATTTTCACTTGCATTAACAATTTTTCTCCCGCTTTCCAGTAGTATACGGCATGGAATATTATTGGGAAATACAAATTGGAATATTAAATACCGTCACTATGAATTGCCAATTTGTTACGAAGAAAGAAAGGAGAAGGGAGAAAAAGGAGAAAACAAAGCCTCCATAATCTCTTTTATATTATGGAAAATAAAAAAAGTGATAGATGTTGAAGGTGGGCCTGGGTTGTTAACCCCTTAACAGCCGACGAAGTCACTTTTCACCTTCAGACCACGCCCATTTTTTAAAATCTTGCCCTGTTGTCAACATAAGTTGTTTATAATTCGGAATTGCTTTAACATTATCTAATGATTTTAAAATTGTTTTTCGTTGACCACTTTGACTACTTCTGTTTAGTTGAAAAATTTTGCATTTTATTATGAGAAAATCCAGATATTGGTGAATTTGGAAAATTTGGAAAAAATTTCTAGATTTTCAAACTTCAAAATGTTCGACTTTTTGCCATACATAGTAATAACCGCAAAAATACTTAATAACTAAAATTCACAGAATGTCTACTGATGTGGACCATGTTTTTTTATGATACTCTTTATTTTGTCGTATGTTATGGGGCTTTTGAAAGTAGGTGGGATTTTTTTCACATTTTCATAATACGCAAAAATCCATATTGAGGGACCTACTCAGTTTCAAATCACTTTGATTAGGCCTAACTCACAGTAATCCCCATAAATGACTCCCATATAGAAAATACATCCCTCAAGTACGTTGAAAACTACTTTTATGAAGTGTGTAACCCTTTATGTTTTACAGGGGTTAAAACAAATCGAATGCCATTTTTTTTTAAAGTAAAATTTTTTTTGGCTAAATTAATGTGTTTTTTTTTCAAAAAATGTACAAAATTTTCAGTGGGAAAAATGCAAAACGCTACACCAAATTGATACCCAAATTCCTCCTGTGATAACCAATACCCCATATTGTAGTGGTAACCTGCTGCATGGGCACACGCCTGGGCTTCGAAAGGGAAGTGCGCATTCAGAGCAGAGTCAGCAGGAAAGCTGCGCCATTCAGAGAAGTCATAGAGCAGATCATGCAATGATTGTCACTTTAATTGGCATTTGGACAATATAGGGTTATTTTTTTGATTGAGACATGAGAGTGCACTTTACAAATTAATTTCATTTAGGGGTCAGTAGCTGATTGATGAGATTTATTAACTCTTTGATGTAGGCGTGAAAAGAAAATAGTTGCAATTTCGGTTTACTTTCTTGTCGTATTTTTTTGGGGGTTCGTTACCGCGTCGCCGCCGTACACAAAAAGATATGTATATTATCTTTTATTCTCAGATCAAGACGCTTACAGGGATACCTCATTTATTTTATATAGTTTCATTTATTTTACATTGTATGAGGATTAAAATAAATACTAATATTATAGTCGGACATCTCATGTGTTTTTGCGCATCGCATCGATTTTTGGAGACGTAAACTTTAATATTTATTGTTTGACAGAGCTAGCTTAGGGCTTAGTTTTACGTTGTTGAGTTGTCCTTTTCAGTGGTACCAGTTTGAGCGCACAGCATTAATTTTTTTTATCCCTCTTTTAGAACATTTTTGTTGCAGAGATTTTATGAAAAATTACATTTTTTGGCGTTGTTTTGGGGTTTGAGGGTTTTGTTTAACGGCGTTTCCACCGGAGAGAGGAGAGGGGTCCAATAAGTTTCTGAGTTATTTACAGATTGTTAACAGACGCAGGGTAAATCCCAAATATGTGGGGGTTTTGGCGAATTTGTGTTTTTTTTCACGTTCAGCATGGGTGTAAGGGAATATTTGTGTTTAGGGGACTTTAACCTGTAATTCTTTTATTAATTAAACAATGTTTTTATTATTTCAGTTGTTTTAATTTTTTTATTTACTTTACATGTAAGCTTGACAAGCGACCACTGATCACTTGTTCAAGTATTCTCACCTTACCCCAGTGTAATACAGGTGTATTACACTGTGCTAATGAACACCCCTGTAGGATGCTGCGCATAACGTGTGTGTTATAGCCGGGTCCTGCCAGAAGGGGCAGGGACCCGCACACAGAAGAGGATCGCGGCAGCCCGGGCACTGGCCAGTCGGCAGATTCACTTTAAATCCCCTAACAGCCGCCCCCCGGTCAGCGCGACCGCAGCGGGGGTAGGGTTTACAACACCCCACCAATCAGGAAATCTCTGATCGCGGGTGTTAGAGGCGGGTGTCGGCTATAACATATAGCTGACACACGCAGCTTCTGGCGCTGGCTCCGTTCAGGAGCCGGTGCCAGAAGCATGACGGAATAGTACTGCATTTTGCGGGAACGCACCTCCCGCCATGCAGTACTATTACGTCAAATGTCGGGAAGGGGTTAAGGGTTTTTAGTTAAAAAAAGTACAAATTTTCCGTGGATAAATTCCAAAACGCTCACACAAATTATACCCAATTCTCGTTTTATAACCAATACCCCATATGTAGTGGTTAACCTGCTGCATGGGCACAGCCTGGGTTTCGAAGGGAAGTGCGTCATTCAGAGCAGATCATGGCATTTGCGTACTTTTTAATTGGCAATTTGGACAAGTATAGGGCTTATTTTTTTTGAGACACGATGAGATGCACTTTACAAATATTTCATTTAGTGGGTCATTAGCTTATGATGAGATTTATTAACTCTTGAATGTAGCGTGAAAAGAAAATAGTCAATTTCGGTTTACTTTCTTTTCGTATTTTTTGGTTCGTAGCCCCGTACATAAAGATACAATTATCTTTATTCTACAGATCTACTACGATTACAGTGATACCTCATTTTATATAGTTTTTCATTTATTTTACAATTTATGGGATTTAAAAATAATTATGAGGACATCTCCTGTGTTTTGCATCGCCATCTTTTTGGAGGTAACTTTAATATTTTTTTGTTGACAGAGCTAGTTTAGGGCTTTTTTTTACGTGTTGAGTTGTTTTTTCAGTGGTACCATTTTGGGCACATTCTTTTTTGATCCCTTTTTAGCATTTTGTGCAGGATTTTATGAAAATTTACATTTGTTGGGGGGTTTTTCGGGTTTTGTTTTTAGGGCTTCACCGAGCGGGTCCAACTAATGTTTCTGAGTTATTGTACAGATTGTTACAGAGCGGTAATCCCATATGTGGGGGTTTTTGGCGATTTGTGTTTTTTTCACTTTCATTGCATGTGTAAGGGAATATTGTGTTGAGGGGACTAACTTTAATTTTTTATTAAAAAATGTTTTTATTTAAGTTTTAACTTTTTTTATCTTTACATGTAAGCTTGGAACAAGCGATCCACTGTCACTTGTTCAAGCTATTTTTCACCTTAACAGTGTAATACAGGTGTATTCACTGGTAATGTAACACCTGAGCATGACTGCGGCATACTGTGGTTTATCCGGGTCCTGCCAGAGGGCAGGCCCGGCACCAGAAGAGGATCGCGCAGCCCGGGCACTGGCAGTCGGGATTCATTTAAATGCCCTAAACCGCGCGGTTAGCGCGGGACGCAGCGTGTAGGGGTTAACACCCACAATCAGTGAAATCTCTGATCGCGGGGTGTGTAGAGGCGGGGGTCGGCTATAACATATACGCTGACCACACGCAGCTTCGTGGCGCTGGCTCGTTCAGGAGCCGGGTTGCCAGAAGCAGACGGAATAGTACTGCATTTTGCGGGAACGCACCTCCCGCCATGCAGTACTATTACGTCAAATGTCGGGAAGGGGTTAAGGGTTTTGACAAAATAGGGGAACTTAAGCAAGTTTCTGATATATAAGCCTTTTCAAATCTCTTTGAAACGTTTTATGTAAATGTTTTGTAAACTGATTTGTTAACCTTCTAAACATCCTAAAATAAAAGGATGTTTTAAAAATAATTATAACATACATTTACAACCAGATAAAATATGTTAGAAAAAGATAACAAAAGAAAAAAAAGTTATTACCACAAAGTGATGCATGTCAGAAAGTATGGCTTTGTCCTTAACCCCTTACTGACACTTGCCCTACTAGTACGGCACGCACCGGGTCCCGATGCATGGAGAGGGCTCACGGGCTGAGCCCTCTCCATAGCAGCTAAGTCTTTGCTGCATATTGCAGCAAAGACTTACCAGTAACACCCGCTTTCAGTGCTAGCATCTTGCCGCGGATTGTCGCTCCCCTTTACGTTATCGGGGAGCGGTGATCCATCAGCCTTGCGTCTTCCAAAGACCAGAGGCTGTCTTGTTTTAACCCCTTCATTACAATATGCTATCAGCACATTGTAATGAGTGAAGAGGAAAAGCCCCATATACTGTAGTATGGCAGTATATGATAGGATCGATCAGACAACCTAGGGCTAAAGTACCTTAGGGAGTCTGAAAAATAATGAAAGTAAAAATAAAAAAAAGTTTAACTAAAAAACATTAAAATTCAAAAAACACCCCCCCTTTCCCTAGAACTGATATAAATATTATTAAAATGCCCAATCAAAATATAATAACATTTTCACTGCGTTTAACCCCGTAATGGAAAAAGTCCAAAATGGTCATTTTGAAAAATATATATATAAAAAAATCTATTAAAAAGTGATCAAAAGTTTGCACAGTCCTAAAATTGACAGCAATGAAAATGGCATCAAAAGTCACACAAAAAATGACACCACCCACAACTCCGTACAGCAAAGATGGCAAAATCAAAATAAATATTTTTGCAGAGGTGGTTTTAATTTTTGTAAATGTATGAAAACATAAATCCTACACAAATTTGGTATCGCCGTGATCGCAACGACCCAAAGAATAAAGTAGACATGTAATTTGTGGTGCACAGTAAAAACTGTAAAATCCACGCCCATAAGAATACGGCGCAAATGCGGTTTTTCACCATTTTCACTGCATTTGGAATTATTTCCCGCTTCCTGGTGCACGGCATAGAATATTAAATACTGTCACTATGAAGTGCAATTTGTTACGCAGAAAATAAGGGATCACACAGCTCTGTACGAAAAATAAAAAAGTTAGGGATTTTTGAAGGTGGGGAGTGAAAAATAAATGGAAAAAAAAAAAAAAAAAAAAAAAGGCCAGTTCATTAAGGAGTTAAGCTGAAAAAGCCCTCTGTCCCTAAGGTGTTAATCACAACCACTTACCTGTTTTGTTTGTGTATAAATTCAAATGACAGTTTTTTAACCCATTAAGGCCCCTTTCACACTTGCGTTTTTCACGCGCGTTTTCTGCGCGTGCTTTTGACGCGCAGAACTTGCATTGCACTCTGACCCATTGTAATCAATGGGTCTTTTCAGACTTGCATTTTTTTTCACGCACACACGCGCGTTTTTTTTTACGCACGTTTAAATCTCGACATGCTCTACTTTTGCAAGTCACGCGCGTGAAAAACGCACCATACAAGTCTATGGAGATGCATCAAAAACGCATCGCACTCTGAGACACTTGCAAGTGCAATGCAAGTGCAATGCGTTTTTCACGCATCAATTGTCATAGAAAAAAGATAGAGCTCAGTCCTGAGTCCATTTCACGCGCATTTTCTGCGCGTGAAAAACGCATTGAAATTGCATTGCAATTGCATCAAAAACGCGCGTGAAAAACTGAGACACTGAACAAACACTGACTGAAAACTGATTGCACTCTGATGCAAAATGTGCGTTTTTCACTGACCAAACCCTGATCGCACCCTGATCAAACTCTGACGTGAAATGCAACGCGAGTGTGGAAGGGGCCTAACTAATTCAGAAGGAAGATATGCATTAAGATATACTATTAAGGTAAACTGACTCCACAACTTCACAAGCAGGAAATGCATCATATAAGAATAGAATATACAGGGTAGGACTGGGATGCCTAGGGTCCACCTGTAAATTCCATTATGGGGGATTAACTTTAAACCACTACATGAAAATATTACCAGACACATTAGGAAATTCCTAAAATGTAGCAAACTACTTGCAGTAGCAATAATCTGCTTTCTAGCTGTTGTCAGTATCCTGCTTACGGTCTGTTCCCTTGACTATATGCCTCAGAGACATGAATATATACCCATATAGTAAGAGACTTCTGCCATTCACTGCTCATGTTGGGGGCCCACCGGTGGATCAACCTGTGGGCCAATCGAAGCCTGAGAATATAACAATCATTTACACATTTCTCTTGCTGTAACTTTTCTTCTTTATGAACAGCAGAGATATAGCAGATATGAAATAAAAAGGGGAAGATGCCTAACAATACCACGACAGCTACATTACCTTCAGAAGTCAAGTCGATTGCTGTGGTTCAGCCTCCGGAATCTCTTCCCACTAAGACTTTATCAGTGAGAGAAGTTGTAGCTAGCCTCTAAATAGCAATGTCTGCTATTCCATTTGATGGTTATCCATGTAATACATGGAAGATTAAAGACTGTAACAGCTAACAAAATTCCACAAAAAACATTTCTGCTCACCTTTTTGAGCAGGTTGTGGTGTACTGGTCTTCATTCGAACTTCATTCTCTTTCTTATGTGCCTTAACGGGCTTATGGGAATATTTCCTGTGTGGCGTTTCTGAGTTATTGCCTCGGTATCGTGAAGATTCTCCATGTTCTCTCTGGTAGCCACCACGGTAATAGGATTCCTTATGATATCCACCATCATGACGACACCCTCTGTTGAATGCAGGTTCTCTATGCTCCCGATATTCATTATACATTTGATTTTCCTCATAGTACTCAGGGTAAGAGTGCTCTTGATATTCCACAAATTGATTGTCATTAAAATTTCTATCATTGCATGAGTTTTCATGATATGGTCCATAGCCATCATGCTCTCTGGGGAACAAAATATAGTGATTAACTGAAGTATTACCATTTTTTTAAACTACATATATGGAGTCATGCACATGCATAATTTGTGGCCAGATCACAACAACCAAAAGGTCTATGGTACCTGATTACGGTCTCACCACACCGTGACCTAGCTGAGCAGCTTTCTATGGAGAGGGGAGGGGTGAGGAACACTCACCACTGCTCCCTCGTGCTCGCCAGTTTTACGGCCCAGGAAAGCACACCACCATGTTAATAAGGCACAAGTTGGTGAATTCTCCATCCCTTACCTGCGATCATGGTAGCCTCCTCTGTATGGTCGGGGGCGGTGATTTCGAGATGGTGGAATCTTAAAAGTAAACATAAGGCAAAACAAAAAACATTGGCATTACTATAAATCGCTCCAGTTACACAGAGAAAATTTGGTGGAAGCGGAGAAGACAGAACACAATAGGCTTTCTTAAATAGGTCCTGGTAGCAGAACGGGGGGAGGAATATTTTTTTGCTAACCTATTCGGGCAACTCAGGGAGCTACAGCTAGTGAGCTTATATTGTTCACGTTGTGGTGCATGCACTGTATCTCACCATGCCATGAATGCCCATGCAGCAAATTAGAGAAGGTCCTATTCCCATCCGGAATTTCTCCAGGACGGTCATTTTCAATGAACACATGGCCTGCAAATTGGACATTGTTGTGTACATGTAGCTGTACTTTTTAAATTGGTTAAAAAGATAAAATAAGTTCTATGCTAAACAAGACCCACCACAATTTAAAATACGCCTTAGGCCAAGTTTACACTAGATTCAGGGCTTTCCATTACAATCTCTGTAGAACCTAACAGAGATTATAATCGGAAGGTGTTCTGTTTACCATTGCAGTTAAGAATTAAGGAAGTGGGACCGAGGGCTACACACAGTTTGTACAAACAGAGTATTTGTTGCATATGTGCCAATATACAGGCAGTCCCCGGGTTACATACAAGATAGGTTCTGTAGGTTCGTTCTTAAGTTGAATTTGTTTGCAAGTCGAAACTGTATATTTTAAAATTGCAAGTCCAGACAAAATTTTTTTGGTCTCTGCGACAATTGGATTTAAAAATGTTGGATTGTCATAAGAACCAGGATTAACAATAAAGCTTAAATTGCAGACACCTTTAGTAACTGTTATAGCTGTTTATTGTAATCTGGGGCTAAAGTACAGTAAATTACCAGAGGTCCGGTTGCAACTAGGGGTTGTCTGTAAGTCGGGTGTTCTTAAGTAGGGGACCACCTGTACAGGAAAGCCCGAGACTCCCAGGCATGTCATTTAACACAATCTGTATATATCGGTGAAATATGACCGATCTGACCACAGAGGGTGGCTAAAAATTTTTCTTTAAAAAAATAAATAAATCAGTAAAAAGTTTCACACTTTTCTGTACGGGTATTTGTTTGCTTCATTTATTTTTATTATGTTGTAACCGTTTCTCTGTCTGGAAGTTTTGTAATGTTATCTGTTTAAAGTTTTGCCATTTACAAATAAAAAACAGTAATTACTGCATAAAAATTAACCCTCAACAAACCATATATTTTCTGAAAGCAAACACTTGACCCATTTTCAAATTTGCATTAATCCCTTAACGCCCTTCTTTTTTTGTTAATTTCAATTTCTCACTCCCCACGTTCAAAAATGATTTTTTTTTATTTTTACAAGTAAAGAGCTGTGATGGCATGTTTTCTGTGTAAGAAATTGCACTTCATAGAGATGGTATTTAATATTTCATTTTTTTAAATTTCTCCATCTTCTGGCGCTAATAACTTTTTCATACTTTGATGTACGGAACTCTGGGTGGTGTCATTTTTTGTGAATTTTAATGATGTTTTCAATGCTACCATTTTTAGAACTGTACGACCTTTTGATCACTTTATGATTTTTTTTTTATTTTGCAAAATTCAAAAAAAGTGCCATTTTCGACCTAGGGTGCCATTTTCCGTCAGAGTTAAACGTAGTGAAAAACTGTTAATATATTATGATAGATCGGGCATTTTCGGATGCAGTGATACTTAATGTGTAAGATTTTGACTATTTATATGACTTCTGAGGAAAGGGGGGAGGGTTATCTCAATTTTTATGTTTTTTTACCTTTTTATTTTTTCTATTTTTGCAGACCCCTACGGTACTTTAACCCTAGGTTGTCTAATTGATCCTGCCATACTACAGTATTTTCCTCCTCATTCATTACTATGTGCAATTAGCAACTGATCGCCACCCCTGATGACGTCATGGGGAGCGATGATCGTCACCCATGTGCCGCCATCTTTTGAAGCCGCCAGCAGTGATGAACGGTATAACACCCGTGATCGGTGCAAGCGGGTTTTACCGGTAAGTTTTTGCTGCAATACGCTCAGCCCATGAGCCCTCTCCATGCACCCGCACCTGAGGGGCGCCATACACTATTATGGCACGCGTCAGGAAGGGGTTAAGGAGTTTATAGACAAGGGCACCTTCATGCAATTTTTGATTGAATTTTAATATCTTTATAATAAAGTAAATAAAATTAAATGGCAAAAAAGTGTCTCAAAACAGAAATTTGAACAGAATGAACATATGTAGAAGACATACATTTTTTTAAAAACTCATGAAAGTAGAGGTGTAAGCATAACGTATTAAAAAATACAGTAACATTTTATTAATGCGCACAACCACCTTTATGCAGCTTTGCAGCAAACTGGGATAAAATTGAAAAATCTTCATACTGCTAATGTAAAGAATGTGTACTTTCATAAAAATAGTGAGATGTGAGGAGTTCACCAAAATATTTAGCAAAGCGAACGTTAAATTAAAAACATGCAGAGGCTCTGCTCTCTCTGAGATCAAGCGAAGCAACCAAAGTATAGTCTGTGAGTGCTTCTATCTAATGTCCCCATCTAAATCACAGCCTGCTCTCCTCTTCTCTACACAGCCTGCTCTCCTCTTCTCTACAGAGCCTGATCTCCTGTACACAGCGCTTCAAAAATTCCCCATATCAGTAATTTTCTTTTGATGGGTAGTTTCTTGTTATTCAACTCCAAAAAAAAGTTAAAGAAAACACAAAACACAATCCTATAAAGATTTCATTATGTTGTCGATGATTTGCTATCTCCTGCCATACAAATCTGGATTTTTCCGCTCCTTGTCTCATGACCACAAACTTATCTACATGTAAACCCGCCATAAAGCAGATCTATTTACCAAAATACAGTTTCCCAATGGGCCGCAGCACATCAAATCCGGTACAAACAGGTAATATTTGCTGTAAATAACCCAAAAGCACATATCAAAATCAATTAACCAGTTTACAGCCGGAATAAAGTGTCTCGGCCAAGATGGAGTACACTTAACCCCTTCAGTATTGTAAAGCAAAGTCTTTCCCTTTATGTTGGCACAGAAGGTCATCTATTACTCAAAGATCCCTATATACGGGTTGTCTGGGATCATTTGTATACATTTTAATGGCCCCAAGTGGTGTAAAATCAATTTTTTTTTAATTTATTTTGGGGGGGGGGGAGCTGCATATTTGCAATGCATAGCGTGGGGGAGCGTACAGAAAGATGAGCAGAAGTAGGGGGGTCACCAAGAGGGGGCACATGTTTGGGCTTACAGAAAGAGGTCATTTTTAGTGTGGGGGGGGGGTAAATTAGAGACGGGACATTAATGTTGGGATTATAAGTGGGAAGGGCTCCTGAAAAGAAATTTCATAGTTGGGGTCATTAAAAGTCTGAGTTAAAGGAAAGGGGGCATAAGAATATGTTAAGGACATTAAAAGGGGGGATATATTTTGTGGGCACACTAGGGTGGGGTTAGGACACTAAATAAATTTAATGGATTTTATGTCGTGGTGGGTGGGATATACTGTATCGGCACAGCACAGTTATGGATGGGGCGAGGATTCCAAAAAGATTGTTATTGAGCCTTATCAATTGTAATTACGCCCCTGGCAGTAACTACAGCAACAGCTTGTATTCACCTTCAGGGTACGTTAACACATGGCGCAAACGTATAGCAAAACGCAATGCAACAGCTGAAGAGAGATTGCTGTTAACATTTAGCATTTACAAAGCACAGCTGTTAACGCAATGGTAATGTGTGTTTTAACGTATACATTTTGTTTATGCAATGTTAACACATTTCTTAACCTAAACGTTAAGGGTTGCATTTTGTAAGTGCAAATGTTAACAGCAATTAATTAGACAAATTTATCTTCAGCTGTTGCATTGCGTTTTAAAACAGATGCGTTAACGCCACGTGTGAACGCACCATTAATTGAAGCCACGGCTGGAGATGTGGCTCTGTATCTCACAGCACCAAACAGTTGATATTCAACTACAGGCAGTCCCCGGGTTATGTACAAGATAGGGTCCGGAGGTTTGTTCTTAAGTTGAATTTGTATGTAAGTCGAAACTATATATTTAAAAATTGTAGATCCAGACAAAAAAAATTTTGGCCCCAGTAACAATTGGAGTTTAAACATTTTTAGTTGTAATGGGACCAAGGATTATCAATAAAGCTTCATTACAGACACCTTACAGCTGATCATTACAGTCTGGGACTATAGTAACATCCAGAGAGGTCACCAGAGGTCAGAGGGGTCCGTCTGTAACTAGGGGTTGTCTGTAACTCGGGTGTCCTTAAGTAGGGGACCGCCTGTATATAGATTAAATTAAACCAACGGCCCTTATGTATGAAAAAATGACAACATGGACAATAGACAAAGGGCGATTCGCCACGGAAGAACCAAGAGGGGATCACAGAATCCCCATAGAATCATTTCAAATGAATTCAAAGTATTTACGTCTGCCGTCCAGTATCCGCATGGATTGTTATTTATACTGGAAAATGAAAACATTTGGAAATGTGGAAGCCCATTCCCCAGGACAGATGTAGTATCGGAGCTTGAATGTCTATTTCTGATTAAACTAATCTGCTCTGCGATTTTAATATAAGCCAAATTATTTGGGAGAGAGGCAAAAAACTGGAAACACTTGACCTAGTTTATAAGCGTGACGACTAATTCATTTACGGAAACCACCTGCTATAGCAAAGGGTCAACCTGCACCAGGGCGACCGCGGATGTAACCTTCAGATTGCGTTTTTAAACGCAAAAGGTTTACAGGGAGGGTCTTTCCCAAATGCAGATGCGTTCCTAGTGAAACACTTGCGATCGGGTACAAGCTCCACGCGTTTTACATATAAACAATGCAAAACACAAGGGGGCAGATTTACTTACCAGGTCCTGTCGCGATCCAGCGGCACATTCTCTGCGGTGGATTCGGGTCTTTCACTAAGGCAGTTCCTCTGACGTCCACCAGGTGGCGCTGCTGCGCTGAATGCACTGAAGTTCACCAAGCCGAGCTGAGTGAAGGTAAGTGCGTGTCCAGAGACCCTTTTTTTTTTTAATGTGGTGGTTTTACCAAATCCATCGGGTTTTCGTACGGCCACACCCCCCCCCCCCCCCCTATTTCCGTCGCGTTCATGCCAGCTCCGATTCGACACAATCCGATCGCGTGTGCCAAAATCCCGGGGCATTACAGGGAAAATCGTCGCAAAACAGAAAAATTTGGGTAACCCGCCGAAATTTTGGAGTCCAGATAAAGTTTAGCATAAGTTGGAGAAGTTTAGCATAATTTTAAAAGTTGATATTAGAAGGACGGAGGCCATGGATAACAAGTATAAGAACATTCCCACAGTCCCGGTGCCTGGATCTATGAGTAATGTCCGTGGTTTACCAGCACGGATTGTGGTGAGAGATTTCCTTTAGAGACTAGACACTAAACCGAGGGATTAGGTCCCATCCCATCTTAAAGAGTTTTTTCACTTTTGTAGAAAACCCTTAGGCCGGTGACACACATGGCGTTTTGAAACCATTTTTGGCCAGTTTTTAAGCAGTCCGTTAAAAAACGAGTGTGTTTTTTGAAAACGCATCCGTTTTTGATAAGTTTTACCCATTATCTTAATTAAAACTGCTCAAAAACGGGTTCAAAACGCCACGGATTGCAGGCTGCTTAATGGACTGCTTAAAAACGGGCCAAAAACGGTTTCAAAAAGCCACGTGTGACCGCAGCCTCAGCAATCCATTAAAAAATGCATGCATTTTTGAAAACGCATCCGTTTTTTCAGTTTTTGTCAATTTTTCCTAAAAGCGGACCAAAGATGCCATGTGGCATCACCCGGATTCCCCTGTGGAGTTTTTGTCGTGTTTTATTCCAAACAAAAAGGGTATGCATTTCCAACTAAACGCATATGCGTTTTGGCAAAACCCCCTCGCACTTGCGTTTTGGATGCATTTATAAAAGCGGCAAAAACCCAACGGAATCCGCCCTTAAAGGGGCAGCCTTTGGGTGAAAACAGAAGATAAAAGCGATACTTATCCCTCCGGAGGAGATCCCTGGCCCCCACAATGTCTGCCCCATTTTGCCCCCTTTCTGAAAACCCCTTTAACTTTGCTTCAATGGATGTAGAATTATTACTCTCCCTGTAATATCCATGTGTGAACAGTGACATAAGAGTGGACTATGGACCCGGCCTTGGTTATGTCTCCACTTTGGCGCCGATCTGATAATCCGATTACCCCTTGAGCCTGAATGAATGTGATAATTGACAGATAGTGAGAGATTGTACACGAGGAGCACCCAGAGAGACGGGAGACTAATGCACCCGCTCCGGAAACCCCATCTCCCCGTGTGACAGCTTCAGGCTGCGAGGAAGAAATGTTTGTGTAATAAGAATCGTTATAATTGGATTCCAGGTCCGAGCGCTGGTTCCATCATCACAAGCTCCTGTCACATGTAATATACTCACCGCAGAGTCCATCAGCACCTTATATACAGCAGGCACCAGCTGAGACCCGTCACATCTCCACCCACCTCCGAAGAAAAGAAAAGATGGAAAATGGATCTATCTCTGCCTGACGGGTAATAACTCTGCTGCCTGATGTGATGACAAGCGCCGGGGGTCCATTAGGAAAAACTATTTCATCGTTGATATTTTATGGGGGATGTTTATACCATGTGGATTATATCCGCTGAATTAGACGCATAGCCACAAGCCAAGTACTACTCATCGATTTGTAAAGATTTCTGCTTGCTGTCAGTGAATAGGAATCTATGACGATGAATAAACGGTGCAGCATTAACAATCTGGCATGGGGGAGGCTGGCAGAACCCTCTCTATACTGGGCAGGTGTCTGCTTATACAACAAACACCTGCCGATAATGCCTGAGGTTGGTGCCACAGATGTTGTACTTTTTAGTGCCACGGTGGATCGTGGTTGGGTATGTACACTGCCATATTGGCTTTGATCACAACTCTCTGTGATATCATCCCACGCTCCCATACAAAAATCTCTATCACACCCTGCCAGAAGCAGAGTGTAGTGAAGATGTAGTAATGTAGCAATATACGTACAACTGTAACATAACACAATATAACTGTATGATAACTGTATCAATACAGTTGTATTGCAGTATATTGCATAAGTGATCAACGTGTATATAGCTAGTCCTGCTCTCAGCTGAGAAGTGGAAACCATTGTATCCAGTCTAGACAATGCTCTGTGAGCTAAACCTCGCAGATCTCTCTGTAGTCTGCTACAATGTATCCGTGGAGGCAGTTGAGCTCACAGAGCATTGTCTAGACTAGATGCAGTTGTCTCCACTTTCCGGGTCTACAAGACCATCACAGGCAGCAAAGGGGATGTCCATGGCTGCAACGCTGTTTTTGGAGGAAGCAGATAGAGATGAATACGATGGTGAAGCATGAAGCCGTCGGCTCCCTGCTTCAGCTGTGTGAGGCAGAAATCAGCAGGCGCAATGTGATGACATCATCGCTCCTGCCAGCTTTAGGACCTCATGCACCCAAGGCAGAGATGGAAGCAGGACTGCTGCAGGGGAACTAGGAAAGGTAAATACCTGGGGAGGGGGGAGCGCTGGGGTGCACAGCGTTGGGGAGTATAGAAAGTGAGGGCATAATAATCAGAAAGAGGGGGAATGAATAAAAGGGTTCACTCAGTGGGTGACCAAAATACGTGAGGGGCCAACAGATATGGGATGGGGAACAGAAAATTGGGCATCAGTAGGGAATATTATAAGAGGGGGCTAAAATGAAGGTGGGGCATTTGGTGGTATTGTATATGGGGTCCACAGGGGGCATCATATGATGTGGGGTATTAAGAGGGATTACAGTCGGTGGGGAATCTCCTAGAGCAGCGGTTCTCATCCTGTGGGTCGGGACCCTGGCGGGGATCGAACGACCAAAACACAGGGGTCGACTAAAGCCATCGGAGCCACGATTTTATTGCATTTTTTTGGCACAAATACAATATTCTTGTACATGGTTTTGGGTCACCACAACATGGAGGAACTGTATTGCGGGTTCACAGAATTAGAAAGGTTCAGAACCACTGTCCTAGAGGGTCTGTGTAGAGCAGTGGTTCTCAACCTGTGGGTCGGGACCCCAGCGGGGGTCGAACGACCAAAACCGGGGGTCGCCTAAAGCCATCGGAGCCGAAATTTTACTGTGTTTTTACTGCGAGTTGCATGGTTTGGGGTCACCACAGCATGAGGAACTGTATTTGCGGGGTCACAGCATTAGAAAGGTTGAGAACCACTGGTGTAGAGGGTCTGGGTATTGGTTTTGATCTGGGGTGTGTACTGATTTGGGGGTCACCTGAAGATTTACCACCTGTCTGGGGCACTGGCCCAGTGAATCGGCGAGCAGCCCTCTCCATAATGGAATCGCTTGCAGTTTATTCGGAGTCCTGCTTCTGCTTTCACTGAAACTGGATCTTCTCGCATACAAGATGATTAGATTTTCTAATAAACAAACCTTCCTGATTCCCAAGTTTCTTCAGGCAAACAAACCGCAGGACAGAAGTAATTGCCGAAATGCATCTCCAGCCAATGTTCTGCACAAGTGGCGGATAATGTCCCGTCAACAAATTAATGCAAATCAATAATGTTACCCTCCTTTTCTGAAAAATACAGAATCCGGATGATTTAGCAAAGTAATTGCTTCCTCCTCCCAGCCCAAGCTCTGATCCCTAATCCATGGGCATAGAGCGCCCTCTACTGGTGGATACAATGTAAAACATGTTTCAGGATCTGCTGAAACTCTATGGAAGGATCTATAGAAAGATAGATGTGAGAATCAGCGCACTCTTGTCGGACATGTATGAAAGTGTCTGTGCTGTGATTTTGGTGCACCGATTTTTGACGCAGCTGCGCTGACTTCCATGTGGCAGAAATCGGGGAGAGTCCTGACTCGGACTGAGCGCAGGATTTAACTTTCAAATTGTGTCGGAAGACAATGCACTTACATGCACCGGGAAGAAGAAGGTGAACTCTGTGATTCCTTGTACGGAATCCGGAAACAAGAAATATGCAACATTAACCTGTTAACGCTCAGCGTCCGATATATCGGACGCTGAGCCCATGCCGGTTCAGCTCAAGATCTGAGCCGAACCGGCATCGGGAAACACGGGGTGCCGGCTGTGACTGATAGCCGGCACCCCAGTGTAACACCCGCGATCGGAGTTGACTCCGATCGCGGGTGCTTAACCCGTTAAATGCCGCGGTCAGCGCGACCGCGGCATCTAACATGCCTCTGGGGGGTCTTTCCCCCACGATCGGCCCCCCCGAACCGTTTTCGGGGGGCGCCGATCGTTGCTATAGCAACTCTGGGGTCCGATCTGGACCCCAGAGTTACCTGCAAGAATTGCCGGTAAGATGGCGTCTGTGACGTCATCTTACTGGCACAGTGCCAGCCTATGCAAGTGTATAGGCTGACACTGATAATACTCTGCAATACATGAGTATTGCAGAATATTATCATGAAGAAGCAATCAGAGGATTTCTTGTTCATGTCCCATGGTATAAAAGTGAAAAAGTAAAAAAAAAAATGTTATTCAATAAAAAAATAAAGTAATAAATCACTAAAAATGCCCAAAACCCCCAAAACATATAAAGAGACATATAACTAAAAAAAAAGTCTAAATCATAACACAAACCCCACATATATAGTATCACCGCGTCCGTAACAACCCGTAGAATAAAAGTAAATCATTATTGAACCCCCACGATAAACGCCGTAAAAAAAAACTGCTATAAACCTTCCAAAAATTATGATTTTTAGCTATTCAATCCCACAAAAAATGCTATAAAATGTGATCAAAAAACCATGTGTACTCCGACATGATACTGGTGCAATGTACAACATGTCTCGCAAAAAATAAGCCATCAACCAGCTCCGTAGCCAAAAAAGTAACAATGTTATGCCACTTGGAAAACGGCAATACATAAATGATAGATTTTTCCCCACATTAGGGTTTTGTTTGACAAATTTAGTAAAACGTAAGAAAATATATTCAAGTCTGGTATCCCCGTAATCGTATCGACCCATAGAATAAAGATAACATGATTATTAGTCTATACGGTGAACACCAAAAAAAAAAGAGTAAAAAATCCAGTACAGAATTGATGCTTTTCTACTCCTGCCCTCAAAAAAAGTTCCTAAATTTTCAACAATAGGTGATACCAACCCCAAAATGGTAACAATGGAAAAAGCATCTCATCGCGCAAAAAAAATGGCATCACATGGCCCAAATAACGAAAAAGCGAAAATTTTATAGCCTTCAAAAGGGGCCAATGAGGAAACTAAAATCCTGGCAGCTGCAGGGTGCTCCTTCCCTTCTGCGTCTCGCTGTGCGCCCATAAAACAAGTAATGGCCACATGTGGGGGGTCTTTGTACTCAGGAGAAATTGCAGAACAAATTGTATGGTGGGTTTTCTCTTTTTATATTTTGGAAATGTGTAAATTTTAGGGCTAAATGAACGTATAAGGGAACAATATGACCATTCTAAATTTCACCTCCATTTTGATTCAATTACTATGAAGATCTCAAGGGGTTAACAATCTTCGTAAAAGCGGTTTCTGATAGTTGGAGGGGGGCAGATTTGAAAATGGGTTGGTTATATAGGGGGTTTTGATGCTAAATATGTAAAATTTCATTCAAAACTGTATTTATCCCCAAAATAGTCAATTCTGAAAATCCGGAAAAGCGATATTCTTTTTGTAAGCCGCGTGACATCAAAATAAATTATCCAGACATTTCAGAAATTATGAAAATGTAAAGTAGACAAATGGGAAATGTTATTCAGCAACTTATTTAGGTGGTAATTCTATCTGCCTGAAAACGCAATGATTTTGAATTTCGAAAATGGCAAATTTTTCAAAAAATTTATCATATTTTCTTTTTTTTTGTAAATAAACGCAAAACTTATCAGCCAAAATTTACCACTAAAATGAAGTACAACATGTGGGGAAAAAACAGTCTCAGAATCGTTTTGATAAGTAACAGTGTTCAAAAGTTATAACCATATAAAGCGACGCAAGTCAGAATCCAAAAAATCGGGCTGAGCCTTAAGCTACAAAATGGCTGCGTCCTTAAGGGGTTAAGGAAGGTTATCATTGGAGGAGAGAGCTGCAGCTGAGTTAAAGGGTATTTTCAGATTTTACCAAATTTCTCTGAACGGCCTTGTGGTTTAGTTCCACAATACTGATATAATTTCCCATTTCTCCTCTAAATTTCTTTAGTATTGTTTCATGTTGTTTCATTCTTTTTTTTGGGGGGGGGGGATTGTATACTGATCCAGATTTTCAGTGATTCTAACCCAATCTTTTCAGCGTGGGTTACTCGGTATTTTAGGTGTCTCCATTGTAATTTGTACATTATGTTACAATAAAGATTTAGATATTCTTAGATCATTTTAGGTTTTTTTGCGAACATTGGGGCAGATTTACTTACCCGGTCCATTCGCGATCCAGCGGCGCGTTCTCTGCGCTGGATACGGGTCCGGACGGGATTTATTAAGGTAGTTTCTCCGCCGTCCACCAGGTGGCACTGCTGCGCTGAAGAGCATTGGAACGCACTGGAGTACACCGAGCAGGGCTGAGTGAAGGTAAGTGCAAGCTCCGCAACAGATTTTTTTTCTTTAAATGCGGCGGTTTTCACGCCCCCGATTTCCGTTGCGTGCATGCCAGCGCCGATGCGCCACAATCCGATCACGTGCGCCAAAATCCCGGGGCAATTCAGGGGAAATCGGCGCAAATCGGAAATAATTGGGTAACACGTCGGGAAAACGCGAATCGGGCCCTTAGTAAATGACCCCCATTGTATGTCATTTCGATAGGGTGATGACCCCCATGTAAAGCTCTGGGCTATTGTTAGCAGAGAGAACTTCCCATCTATACATCTCTGATCTCCTGGTATCTCCACACGTGTCTTATGTGATCTCTACTGCTTGCATCCGTTCTGTGCATCCCGCTTTATTCTAGAGGTCGCTACAGATCAGTCCCCCGCAATCTAAGTAACTTCTCTCACCCATAGGGGGTCATTTACTAAGGGCCCGATTCACATTTTCCCGACGTGTTACCCGAATATTTCCGATTTGCACCGATTGTACCTGAATTGCCCCGGGATCTTGGCGCACACGATCGGATTGTGGCGCATCGGCGCTGGCATGCACACGACGGAAATCGGGGGGCGTGGCCGAACGAAAACCCGACGTATTCGGAAAAACCGCCGCATTTAATAACCGAAAATGTGACGCTTGGGAAGCGCTTACCTTCACCTGGCCCAGCTCGGTGTATTCCGGTGCGTTCAGATGATTTTCAGCGCCGCAGCGCCACCTGGTGGACGTCGGAGGAACTACCTTCATAAATCCTGTCCGGACCCGAATCCTGTTCAGAGAACGCGCGGCTGGATCGCGAATGGGCCGGATAAGTATTTCTGCCCCCATAGTCTCTAACAATTCTTCCCGATAGACTGTGAGCTCTCACCAGCAGTGTCCTCTCTGCAGTCTATCACTCATTGGGGCACATTTACTAAGGGTCCACACACCGCATTTACGTCAGGTTTCCCGACTATTTCCGATTTGCTCCGCATTTAACAGGGGTTTTTGGCGCACGCGATCGAAGTTTCATGCAACACAAGTCGGGGGCTGGCCGTCGGACAACTGATTAGGACTAACCGCAGGATTAAAAATTCTAATTGTGTCACAAAACAATGCACTCACATACAACAGGAAGAAGAAGGTGAACTCTGTCGGACCTCAGCGGGGAAGCGACACATGGAGGATATCGGGCGCACAATCTTAGTGAATCGCGTAAGACCCGAATCCTCGTCGGACATTCCGGATCGGGGATCGCGACAGGACCGGGTAAGTAAATGTGCCCCACTGAGTAACACGTCTGCCACTCACCAGGTGGCGCTATAACAATACACTACTACAGGGACTTGTTTTTATGCTTCCTGCCAGTTATACTCTGTTCTCTGCACATCTGTCCATTCTATAATCCTACTAAAATGTATGGCATGATCTGTAACATCTCACCCCTGAGCTTCCCTCAAAGACATTCATTTGTCAGCCCTGACGGCTCTATAACATGGTCCCTGCAGTTAGGATGGTATGTATAATTTATATGCTCCATAACAATGTTCAATCTGCTCATCTCCTCTTGCTCTATAACATGCTGCCTGCAGATAGGACACTATGTACAATCTGCAATCAGTAAAAAGTTTCACACTTTTCTGTACGGGTATTTGTTTGCTTCATTTATTTTTATTATGTTGTAACCGTTTCTCTGTCTGGAAGTTTTGTAATGTTATCTGTTTAAAGTTTTGCCATTTACAAATAAAAAACTAAATTACTGCATAAAAATTAACCCTCAACAAACCATATATTTTCTGAAAGCAAACACTTGACCCATTTTCAAATTTGCATTAATCCCTTAACACCCTTCTTTTTTTGTTAATTTCAATTTCTCACTCCCCACGTTCAAAAATGATTTTTTTTTTATTTTTACAAGTAAAGAGCTGTGATGGCATATTTTCTGTGTAAGAAATTGCACTTCATAGAGATGGTATTTAATATTTCATTTTTTTAAATTTCTCCATCTTCTGGCGCTAATAACTTTTTCATACTTTGGTGTACGGAACTCTGGGTGGTGTCATTTTTGTGAATTTTAATGATGTTTTCAATGCTACCATTTTTAGAACTGTACGACCTTTTGATCACTTTATGATTTTTTTTATTTTGCAAAATTCAAAAAAAGTGCCATTTTCGACCTAGGGTGCCATTTTCCGTCAGAGTTAAACGTAGTGAAAAACTGTTAATATATTATGATAGATCGGGCATTTTCGGATGCAGTGATACTTAATGTGTAAGATTTTGACTATTTATATGACTTCTGAGGAAAGGGGGGAGGGTCATTTCAATTTTTATGTTTTTTTACCTTTTTATTTTTACTATTTTTGCAGACCCCCTACGGTACTTTAACCCTAGGTTGTCTAATTGATCCTGCCATACTACAGTACAGTATTTTCCTCCTCATTCATTACTATGTGCAATTAGCAACTGATCGCCACCCCTGATGACGTCATGGGGAGCGATGATAGTCACCCATGTGCCGCCATCTTTTGAAGCCGCCAGCAGTGATGAACGGTATAACACCCGTGATCGGTGCAAGCGGGTTTTACCGGTAAGTTTTTGCTGCAATACGCTCAGCCCATGAGCCCTCTCCATGCACCCGCACCTGAGGCGCGCCATACACTATTACGGCACGCGTCGGGAAGGGGTTAAGGAGTTTATAGACAAGGGCACCTTCATGCAATTTTGATTGAATTTTAATATCTTTATAATAAAGTAAATAAAATTAAATGGCAAAAAAGTGTCTCAAAACAGAAATTTGAACAGAATGAACATATGTAGAAGACATACATTTTTTTTTAAAACTCATGAAAGTAGAGGTGTAAGCATAACGTATTCAAAAATACAGTAACATTTTATTAATGCGCACAACCACCTTTATGCAGCTTTGCAGCAAACTGGGATAAAATTAAAAAATTACACAAATCTTCCAAATTTTCACTAAAATTTGTACAAATCCATACTACTTATGTAAAGAATATGTACTTTCATAAAAATAGTGAGATGTGAGGAGTTCACCAAAATATTTAGCAAAGCGAACGTTAAATTAAAAATATGCAGATTCTCTGCTCTCTCTGAGATCAAGCGAAGCAACCCAAGTATAGTCTGTGAGTGCTTCTATCTAATGTCCCCATCTAAATCACAGCGATCTGGAGGGTCTGGCAGTGCTGGAGCCTCCTGACCTCCGCTCTACAAGATGTAGGCAGTTTTTAGCAAGATTTTCTCTTTCCCAAAAGAATATATAGTCTGAAAAATACAATAACTGGACACATAATTTAATGTTGCTGACAAAGGCTTCTATGCTGCTGAGTCAAAGCCTAAAATCAAAACATAAGCCTCATCAGTTAATAGACTATCAAAGCATGAAGAGCTAACTCATTAGGACATACCCTCATTATGTTAGTAGGTTAAAGGGGTTGCCCGGGATTTGAAATGTAAGATAAAAACAAACCATTTTTACTCACCTGCTCTGGGAGCTTCAGGCTATAGGAGGCACACTACAGTGGTCAGGATAGCAGAGCTGGCTTTTGTAAACTTAGACCCAGCAGTGATGTGAAGCACCACAGGTGAACGAGAGCGTTTCAGCAGGCAAATATAGGTGGTCTATTGCTTTTATGGTCCACTAAGACATACAGTGGGTATGGAAAGAAGTCAGGGCTCTGACTGGGACAGATAAAAATGTTCACAGAGTTGTTTTGAAGCCACAGCTTCGTTATTTTAGCTGTGTGCTAAGGGTTATTGGGGGAGATTTATCAAAAAAGTGTCAGAGCAGAACTGTTCAAGTTGGCAACCATTCAGGGATCAGCTTCCATTTTCCCCACAGCTGTTTATAAAACGAAAGCGGAGCTCTCATCTTCAGCCTAGTCTGAGGTCCAGAGTCCTCTGGAAGAGTTTTTCATCCAGGATTTCACTGTACTTGGCCGCATTCATCTTTTCTTCAATTGCAACCAGTCGTCGTGTCCCTGCACCTGAAAAACACCCCCATAGCATGATGCTGCTGCCACCACGACTGTTTAACTGTTGGGATTGTATTTGGCTGGTGATGAGCAGGGTCTGGGTTTTTTCCCCCACACATAATTCTTAGAATTAACACAAAGAATTTCAATCTTTGCCTCGTCAGACCAGAAAATCTTATATCTCGCAGTCTGGGAGTCCTTCATGTGTTTATTTTCCCACATATATTCCACTTCCATATGTCTTGCACTGAGGAGAGGCTTCCATTGGTAGACTCAGCCATTAAGCCCCGACTGGTGGAGGGCTGAGGTGATAGTTGACTTTATGGAACTATCTCCCACCTTCCTACTGCATCTCTGGAGCTCAGCCACAGTGACCCAGGTTCTTTTCCTCGTCCTGCGAAACTAAGCAATCGTTAGAGGAGTTGTGGTCGTCCCAAACTTCTTCCTTTTAAGGATTATGGAGGCCACTGTGCTCTTAGGATCATTGAGTGCTGCAGAAATTCTTTTGTAAGCTCGGCCAGATCTGTGCCTTCCCTGTCTTTGAGCTCCTGGGGCAGTTCCTTAGACCGGATGATTCTCCTGTTCTCTTACATGTACTGTGAGCTGTGAAGTCCTACATAGACAGGTGTGTGCCTTTCCTAATCAAGTCCAATCAGTTCAATAAAACACAGCTGGACTCCAATAAAGGAGTAGAACCATCTCATGGAGGATCGGAAGGAAATGGACAGCTTGGGAGTTAAATATGAGTGTCACAGCAGAGGGCCTGAATACTAATGAATATGTAATATTTCAGTTTTTGTTATTTAATAAATGAGCATAAGTATCTAAGTTTCTATTTTCTGTCAAGATGGGGGTGCAGCAAACAAAAAAACCCAAAAAACTTAAGATCTTAACAATTGGCTGCAGTGAAACAAGAAGTGACAAAATTTGAAAGGGCTCCAAATACTTTCCGTATCCACTGTGCATTACAAGTTTTTCCCAAGAGGTTACCAATGTACCTATTGCCCCCTGCTGATAAATCATTTGGCCTTTAATATTTTACATTTGTAAAAGAACTACTTACATCCCTTGGAGGGTGTCCCCGATGCCATCCCCTGTCACCCCCACGGTGATACATTTCCACTGAACCAGGCCAGTGTGCCCTATACAAAAAAAACAAAAAAAGCTTTCATATTTACAATTAACAGTATAAAAACAAAATCAACAAGATGGATATTGGTCGATTTCACTTATGGTTCATCCTTAGGGCTGCTACCTATTGAAAGACTGAGGGTAAAGCAAGTAAGTTTGGACATTTTACCATGTAAGTCATTAGGTTATTTATTTTGTTCTCCTGCTTTGGCACCCTGCATTTTGCTTTCATTTTACCATGGCTTAGATTGCCAATGTACAAAAAGTTATAGAAGAACATTCTAGCTTTATTCACAAAGAACTCAGAAGCCCCTTTCTTGTCTGTATTGTTGTAGACTAATAATACATGTACAAATGTTCTTCACATGTAGCAGTCTATTAGGTTGGGAATACAGCAATAGATACAGAATGTTTGCAAAAAAAATAACGGATCCTAATTTACATTGCACAGATATCCCCAGAAAATCTACCATTTCATGCATTATAAACCAAAGATACCTTGAGAATGCTGTAGCTACACTGATACAGGCACCTATCTTGTTTAATCCCTTTTCAGGACCTTGGGAAAGATGGTTGCTTCAGCCTGCCATTGATAAACACATTACACAGAGTTTTATGAACAGTCTAGAAAGGACTAGGCAACCTGAGCTGGATCACTTATACACAGCAGCTGTAGGGGAAGGTGCAGCAATTGATTACTTCCGCCTCTCAGGGTGCAGTCACACGTCAAGTTTACAAAACGCATGCATTAACCGCGATGTTAACACATGCATTAACACTTGCGTTTTGTAAACGCAAGCGTTAACAGCTGTTTAATTAGGCAAATCTCCCTTCAGCTGTAGCAATGTGTTTTTAAACGCATGCAGTAAACGCGACGTGTGACCGCACCCTCAGGGAAAACACTTATTACATCATTCTCTGGTGCAGTGCTTAGCTAATGTGAGAGGAAAAACGCTGAGCCAGTCAAAGGAGCCCTGGCAAAGGAGCGAGAGAGCTTCATCACAATTTTAAAGTTGTTTTTTTCAGCAAAACCTATTCAGCACATGGATTAAACAAGGTATGTTTCTGCATTAGTGTAGCTACAGCATTCTTAAGGTAGGGTTGGTTAATAATGCATGAAATCACGTCATAACTGTGAAGTTACTGACAAAAAAAATAGTTTTGGCACAGCTGGAGAGAGCCTTTGACAATTCCAATGATACCTGAATCATGCTGCTGGCTTCTTCCTAGTCTGAGATATATGTGGTATAGTTAATATTATTTCTTAGTAAATCAGACTCGGCTATTCCTGAAGTGGGTGGGCAGTTCCTGGTTGCGACATCAGCTCACCCGACTGAAGCCAGAATAAGACAGCATGTTTGTAATTGGCCGATCTGAAGGAAGTGGTGAGTCACATGCTTGTGACATCACTGCAGGTCCTACAGCCACTTTTAACAAGCCTCCTATCCTCTGTAGCTGTACTATACAGTTTCCTATGGTTACCAGAAAGCTCGGCAAATACAGATTTGCCTGGGGAAAAGGTAAAACCTCTGCTAGCTGCTAAAAGCCTGAAGATAGCTAATTAGAGTAAATTAGAGAATTGCTTAATTTTGCTTAGTGCAGAGTTAGGCAAAAGTTTTTATACTTTACAGGTGTATTTAAAATCTTACATATGTCAATATAAGCAGTATTAACTTTCTAACAGTTTAACATGTCAGTGAAGTTAATTGCATTTCATATTAGTTGAAAAAGTTGAGTAATATTTTTTTTTGCCATAAATAAAACGAAAGTGCAATTTTTTCATTTTGTTTGGCTAAATATATATTTTTTAGATGTACACATTAACCATTAGTAATATATACGCGAGTGTAAGCCGACCCGAGTATAAGCCGAAACCCCTAATTTTGCCAAACTGGGAAAAACGATTGACTCGAGTATAAGCCGTGGATGGGAAATGCATTGGTCACAGCCCCCTCCAGTATATAGTCAGCCAGCCCCCGGTCGCATGTCGGCGCGTCCGGTCTTCTTTCTCCTGTCATGGACGCGGCCAGGTTATTTTCCAGCAGGCGCGTACTATGAGGCGGCCGCTGCTGACGTCATAGTATGTGCCGGCCAGGAAGAAAACATGGCCGCGTCCATGACAGAAGAAAGAAGAAGAGCCGCGAGGAAGAAAGAAGACGGGACGCTCAGATATCGGGGAGCCGCGCCGACATCGGAGGGTGAGTATATAAGTTTATTTTTTTATAAGTAGGTTATTTTTTTTAAGTGGGTTTTGTAATAAGGGCAAATAATAAGCCCTCAAACATCTCTGCCAACCGAAAATACTAAAAAGTCTCTGAAAAGATTACATTACTAAAACAAAATGTGATATCCTCTATATTAGTTTTTCTTTAGTAAAGTTGCAAAAAAATCCATAGGATAAAGATAACATTACCGCATATAATTGTGTATAAGCCGAGTTTTTCAGCACAAAAAAGTGCTGAAAAACCTCACCTCGGCTTATATACAAGCCAATAAAAAAAATAAACTTACTCGCCTTCCAACGCCCCTTCTGTCTTCTCTGCGATTCTCCGTTCCCCACGGCTCCTCTTCTGTGACAGCCGGCAAAGTGCATGGCCGCGTCTAGGACTTAATCAGCGGCGGCATCATAGCCGCGTCTCTTCCGGCTGTAACAATCCAAAGCAATGCGGAGAACACAGAAAAGGAGCCGCGCCAAGCATCGGTACCTCCTGAAGGTGAGTATGTACGTTTTTTTTTTTTGTTTACGTGCTGGGCAAACGAGATGGCTGTATACTTAAGTGGGCTGGCTGTATACTACGAGGCTGTGACCAATGCATTTCCCACCCTCGGCTTATACTCGAGTCAATAGGTTTTCCCAGGTTTTGGTAGTAAAATTAGGGTCCTCGAACATATATTAGCCAGCCAGCCCCTGCCCCCAGCATATTAGCTAGCCACGAGATGGCTGTATACTTAAGTGGGCTGGCTGTATACTACGAGGCTGTGACCAATGCATTTCCCACCCTCGGCTTATACTCGAGTCAATAGGTTTTCCCAGGTTTTGGTAGTAAAATTAGGGTCCTCGAACATATATTAGCCAGCCAGCCCCTGCCCCCAGCATATTAGCTAGCCAGTCGGCCCCTGCCCCCAGCATATTAGCTAGCCATCCAGCCCCTGCCCCCAGCATATTAGCTAGCCATCCAGCCCCTGCCCCCAGCATATTAGCTAGCCATCCAGCCCCTGCCCCCAGCATATTAGCTAGCCATCCAGCCCCTGCCCCCAGTATATTAGCCATCCAGCCCCTGCCCCCAGTATATTAGCCATCCAGCCCCTGCCCCCAGTATAAAGCAAGACCAACATTGAAAAATAAAGTCAATACTCACCTTTCCAATGCCCCCGCATTCTTCTCTTCTTGTCCCCAGTAGCAGCAGGTCCGTGCGACGTTGCGGCGTACAGGCTCTGACGTCAGCTTCTGTTGCCATCATATTGCGTGTTGCGGCATGGACCTGCCGCTGCTGGAGGGACGAAGAGAAGACCTGAAGGGCGTCAGAAAAGGGAGTATGACATTCTTTTTTTTTTTTTTATTAGAGTATAAGCCAAGTTTGGGTTTTTCAGCACATTTTCTGTGCTGAAAATCTTGGCTGATACTCAAGTACATATGGTAGGTTTTAATGCATTTAAAAAATTCAATCTTTGCGTACAAAAGTAAAAAATCTTTATTTCACCATCTTCTAGAGCTAATAACTACAAAGACCCGTAACTGTCATGGAGACGGATCGGCGTTCCTCGATGAGGTCACGAAGAGCAACGATCTAAGCCAATATGGCGGCACACACTCTGCCAGCTATTTACAGCCACTGGCAGTGATGGGGGGGTTTAACACCCTAACTAGCTAGCACCAATTGTGGCCGTTACTGGTAGGCGGTTGCTGTAATTTGCAGCAAACACCCACCTTGTATGGAGAGGGTTCAGCCTTGCTGTGTTTCTTGACGCCAGCTAAGCTCCAGTCAAGAGCTGTACCAGCATCAGTTAAGAGATGGATATATCTGTCTGGAGCAGGAAGGTCTTAAGCAGCACCATTCAAATGACATGAGACGTGACCAAGATGTGAAGCAAATGAAGCAATTATTGGATGACTTAAGATAAGCACTTGAGACAGCAGAGGCCCTGCCGATCTGAGAGTGATTAACTATCAATTCCCAAATTGATTTCTACTTATTGCAACTGACCTGAGCTGTGGAAAAAAAACAAATCTTTATAACAAGATGGAAAACACTAGTTCTTATGATTTACCTTTCAGCCCTCTGCAGATAACGATAACTGCTATAGTGGAGTGTACTGTAACTTTCTGACCACTGTTAGGATGATCTCAAAGGGTCAAGATGAATCTAAGAGAAATGCATATTTTATTGTAGACATCTACTTTTATACACACAGAGAAGATTGGGGCATCAAGCAATTTCTGGTTATTACTTAAAAGGTAATAAACATTATCTGCTGTCTACAATTCTGGCTAATAAAATTAAGTATTATTATTATTAAAGGGAACCTACCACCACAAATCTACCTATAACCAACCTGCCGTCTGCGCGGGCCTGCTGTTCTGCGCATGCGCAGACGGCAGGTTGGTCGGACGAGGGCGCGCAGCTGCAAGGAGCTGCGTCCCGGGTACGGAGCGGTACGGTGCCGTGCACCCATTGCCGTCTATGGAGGAGGTATATCGGCCGTATATACGTCCTCCATACAGTAGTGTGAATGTAGCCTAGTACTTTGAAGTTTTCCCAGAGATTTGAACAAATTTGTAGTGCAGGTAAAACAAAAAAAACAACCTACACCTCACCGAGCACCGTTATTACAAAACTGCACTTATTTTTCTTTACCAAAAGTTTTAAATATTTAAAACAAAACTGCAAAAAATAAAAGGTTATCTTAATGATTGTACTCACCCAAAGAGTAAAAGGGATGTGTCATTTGAACTGTACAATGAAAGCTGTAAAATCCAAGCTTATATGAAAACTGTGTTTTAGTAGAAGTAAAGTGCTGCGTTCTTACAAGGTAAATTGTAATCAGAGTTTATCTTCAAAGCCGGTCAATTTTTAACCTTAAGAAAAAAAAAAAAAGTTATACAATTCTTTTTAACCCATCGCTCTTTTGACAGTAGGATCACTCATCTCCCTCTGCTTTATGATTTTGTGAAACATGTTAAAGGGAACCTGTCACCACATTTGCACATCTACAGCCAGTGACCGGTTCCTATAGAACACAATTAACTGACTGATACCCTTCTTTAACCCCTATGGGACTCAGCCTATTTTGGCCTTTAGGACGCGGCCCCATTTTTCAAATCTGCCCTGTGTCACTAGAAGTGGTTATAACTTTGAAACTATATAAGATATCCAGGGGATTTTGAGATTGTACTTCCCAAATTAGTTTAAATTTGGGGGATGATATCTTTTGTGTTTAGTTATGGGGAAAAAAAAAAAAAAAAAAAAAAAAATTGGCAAAAATATGGTAAAAACCTTTGTTTTCAAAGTTTTTTTTTTTTTTTTTTTTACGGGGTCACTTTGCAGATCACTAATGCCATCTGTTTATTATGCAGATTGATACGGACGCTAGCGGACGATACCCCAAAATATGTGGGAGTGTTGTGTATTTTATTCAATTGTAAGAAATAAAAACCAATTTGGAGAAAATCTTGTTCATTTTAGCATCACCATTTTTTCATATGCATAACTTTTTTATTTTTCGGCTGACAAATCTGGTAGTGGCTTCTTTTTTGCACAAAGAGTTGTTCTTGTTAGTGGTCTCATTTTAGAGTGCGGAACATTTTTTAATAACTTTTTAGAGCATTTTTTAAAAGGTATTAATTAAAAATGGTATTTTTTTGGAACTTTTTTGCGCTTTTTTTTCTCCAGCGTTTACCGTGCGGGTCCAGTAATGATTCCTTTTTATTATACAGATTGTTTTGGACACAGCAATATCAAATATGTGGGTTTTTTTGTGTTTTTTTATACTTTATTAAGTGTTTTTATGGGAAGGTGACTTTTTAGGGGCTTATATATTTTTGTATTTATTTTTTATTTGTTCTAATGTGTAAACTTTAGTGTTTATACTTATACATACTTGAACTTGAACCAGTGATGCTCTGATTGCTGGTTCAAGTTCAAATACACTGCTCTACAATACTTTTTTTTATTGTAGAGCAGTGTAAACTGTCTGAGCATGCAAAGCATGTGTTAGCTTACAGTCGATGCTTCTGGTACCGGCTCCGTTCGTTAGCCGGTGCCAGAAGCAGGACGTTATAGCACGTCCCCGTGCGCTTAGTATCTAGAGAGATAGAGATTAAAAACGCTTTGTTTTCAAAGTTTTTTTTTTTTTTTTTTTTACGGGGTTCCTTTGCAGATCGACTAATGCCTCTGTTTTATTATGCAGATTGATACGGAGAGAAGGCGTACCCAAAATATGTGGGAGTGTTTGTGTATTTTATTCAATTGTACAGAAATAAAAACATAATTTGGGAAAATCTTGTTCATTTTAGCATACCATTTTTTCATAGCATACTTTTTTATGTTTACGCGACATGACAAAATGGTAGTGGCTTCTTTTTGCACAAAGAGTGTCTTGTTAGTGGTTCGTTTTAGAGTGCGGAAACATTGTTAATAACTTTTTAGAGCATTTTTTAAAGTATAATTAAAAATGTGATTTTTTTGGAAGTGTTTTGCGCTTTTTTCTCCAGCGTTTACCAGTGCGGTCCAGTAATGATTCCTTTTTTATTACAGATGTTTGTGGACACAGCAATATCACAATGTGGGTTGTTTATGTTTTTTTGTATACTTTATTAATGTGTTTTTATGGGAAGATGACTTTTGTGGGGCTTATATATAGGGTATTTATTTTTTGATTTGTTTCTAATGTGTAACTTTAGTGTTTTGTACGTTATGACATACTTGAACCAGTGATGCTATGATGTGCGGTTCAGTTCAAGTACAATGCCTTTACAAAATTTTTTATTGTAGAGCAGTATTCTGTAAACTGTCTGAGCATGCAAAGATGTGTTTACGTACAGTCGATGCTTCTGGTACCGGCTCCGTTCGTTAGCCGATGCCAGAAGCAGGACGTTATAGCACGTCCCCGTGCGCTTAGTATCTAGCCGCTCATGGTGCGCCTAGGGGTTAAGCTAAAAATAGTTTCGCTTACATCCACATAAATCACCTTTGATCTTATATTACCTGCTAGGGGCCGTCTGAATATCAGCAGACGGCCCCTAAGTAAAAAGGGGCAGAGCAGTGATTTGAAGCGACACAGAGCTGTCAGTCAGAATAATGGGGCGTGGTCGATAGAGAGAGCGAAGAGTCACAGATACATGAGATGAGTCACATAATTTGCATATCAGAAAAATGTCTGTAATTAAGGTACAGTGCCCCACTGGCAGCTAATTTTAGGTGATATGGGGACGAATTGTAACCCTTTATCAGCAGGCATTGTTACTCTGGGTGGTCAAAATCCAGTCACAGGTCCTCTTAAGCATGCATATGGCATTGTGATAAACATTACAGTGCCACTGAGCACACTTTATTCAGCTGCCTGCAGATATTTATACTGTTCAGTACAGGCGTGATTATTTGATTACTTCTTAGTTTATAAAATACATGTATATCAATCACAAGTCATTTTCAATACATATGTACCGTCATTCTGATAAGCATCATTTTCTCCCTTTGTGTAAACCACAAAGAAGTGGTTTAGTTATTGTTGATACTGCCGGGCGTCTATCCGTTGCTGTTGACTTTTTTCAGGTGTAGCTAGCACAGAAATCAGAGTACGTGAGAGCTAAAAACTATATTTATGATTTAAGCTTCATTCAACCACATGATATCCCTATCAATGCTAATATACACCGAATCAATATTTATGTGCAGTCACACATACCACTAGCTTTTACAAACCCAGAGTGCCGTGGTGGGTCTCAGACGGATATCGTGTGCATTTATATGGAAGCGAATGCGATCGGTAGCCAGAACCCTGTGTCTTGCAACTGTTTTCGATAAATGTGAGCTGTCGCTATTGGAGAACTGCACAGCAAATTTACCGATGTACAACCAGGCTCTGGTGCAGATTCATAGGGGTCAGTATTGTAACTAGAAGAAGCAGGGCCCCATAGTAGACTTCTGAACTTATCCCTTAAAAAATATTCATACAGCATAAACACATGACAAATACACACAGCATATACACATGAAATATCACAGATGCTAGTGCCACCTGCTACGGCGGGCCCCATAGCAGCTGCTATCGCTGTAGTTGAGCCCCTGTTAGGGGTCCATGAGGGTGTCCTTTTCCCTCCTTCAAACAGTACATACGTAGGTGTATTTTTCCATTAATGTTTCACCCGTTTTTTTTATGTCTGTAATATGGGAGTTAATTTTAAAATATGAGACTATTTATGAAAATGCAGCATGAGCTTCTTTCCTCCATTTTGCTATAGAATTGCAGCATTATCTGTAATCATCCTGATATTTGCTGGACTGTCTCCCAAAATGGATTGGCGGCAGCGCTAACTTGCAATGAAATGAGTGCTATGGGTGGGGGGCATAAATACAGAATATATTATGCACATGTGAACAGTGCCCCGTGTAAAGTGGCGTTCACACCTCCCTTAGCCTGCAATGATGCGTCTAAATAACCGCAATGCTAATAATGGAAGCAAAGCCTTGCACTGGTGGTCTCACTGCTGACTAAATACCCCTCATACAGAAGTCTGCTTATAGCGGACACCCTGCAGCCGCTCACCCCGGTTCCATCGCCAAGACGGCTGCCTCCAGCGTAACAGTGGTAAATCCATAACTTTCCGTACATTGCGGCCGCCTCACCTCTCATGCGGAGCCTTCACTTGCCCTCCCCCCCACATCCAGAGCGTGAAAAGACGTAAAGCTACAAGGCTGGGCGCCATGCAGAGCAGATGACTGCCGCCAGATCGTACAACGTCTTCCCACAGGAGCAGCTTCTTGTGCGTCTACTTCCAGGGCGCAGAACTGACCGTAGACTGGGATGAGACTCTGTAGCAACCCTGTCCCTTAGTTAGGGCGCACACTACAATGTCCCGCATACAACGCACACTCACCTTGCAGCTGGAGCACACTGATATCCAGAAGGCAGCGCTTGTTATCTTGTCCTGCAGCTCCTATGGCCGGCCTGTGCCAGTCGCCTATCATGACCCCTCCCTATCAGAGCCCCTTCCTGTCCAGGTCTCATTCACAAAGTGCTGCTAATGTGGGAACTGCAGCTCCAGGAGGTGGAATACAACTTCCTTTTCCTACGTTATTAACCAATTACAATATCACCGACTGCCATGCGAACAGTGACAATATAGCTCTCACAGCCGCCGCCTGGTACACTGCATTCATACAGCACCATGCTGAAATGGGATCCTATTCAGTGTTACTGATGGTCAGGGCCGGATTAAGGGTGGTGGGGGCCCCTGAGCGCAAACTGGTGGAGGCCCTTCCAACAATGTTTTTGGAAGTATATAGCGTGCCAGCCCCCTGTAGTATATAGCCTGCCAGCCCCCTGTAGTATATAGCCTGCCAGCCCCCTGTAGTATATAGCCTGCCAACCCCCTGTAGTATATAGCCTGCCAGCTCCCTGTAATATATAGCCTGCCAGCCCCCTGTAGTATGTAGCCTGCCAGCCCCCTGTAGTATGTAGCCTGCCAGCCCCCTGTAGTATGTAGCCTGCCAGCCCCCTGTAGTATATAGCCTTCCAGACCCTGTAGTATATAGCCTGCCAGACCCTGTAGTATATAGCCTGCCAGACCCTGTAGTATGTAGCCTGCCAGACCCTGTAGTATATAGCCTGCAGCCCCCTGTAGTATACAGCCACCAGACCCCTGTAGTATACAGCCACCAGCTCCGTGTAGAATTTAGCCGCCAGTCCCCTGTAGAAAATGGCCACAAAATAATAAACTTCATACTTACCTCAGCTTCCCTTCCAGTGATCAGGCAGCCACCGGCCACTGAAGACACAGCTGCCATCACTGGGGGAGATTACAGATGCACTGTTTTGGCAGCAGCATGTAGTGATCGGACGCCGACAGCCGACGTCAATACTCGTCGCCGGGGTCCCATCACAACCTGCTGCCGCGGAAACAGTGCATCGGCGAACTCCCCCAGCAATGGCAGCTGTGTCTCACTGACACATCTGACATCCTAGACCCCTATGTGTGATGTGGGCAGGCCGCTGCGCATCCTACACAGAGAGTGTCAGAGACACTGTCAGAGACACTGTGTCACTGACTGTTGGAAACTGGTGGGGGCCCCTTAAAAAGTGAAAGTGGTGGGGGCCCCAGGGCTAGAGCCCCAGGAGCCCCTCCTTTAATCCAGCCCTGCTGATGGTAGACATGTCCTACTAAGAAGTTCCTGAAGAACTATGCTCCTCAGGAGTTCTTTAATAATAACGCTATACACCACTCTTTAACCGGTTAAAGGACACCTGTCATCAAGTCTGTGTCACTTGTCCTGTCACTACTACCTGTTGGAGCAGCTCACAAGGATCCCATCCCAGCCTTTATCTAGTTATTTCATACATTATTCATTGTAAAATCATCTATTCTTTATCATGTAAATGTGGCTGGTCACATGGTCAGAGGCAGTGATGTCACCCCTGTTACCCCTCCCCTCTCCTCCCCCTGCTCATGTCTGTGTGTAATGTATAGTAAAGCATTGCTAGTGTGTGTATGTCATCTGCTGACATGCTGCATCCTCCTAATACACAGGTGAGAGACACAGACATCAGCTACACATGAATCTGACATGTTCTGCTGTAACAAGGCTGCCTGGAGCTGCTGTATCTCTCCTAAACACACACACACATATACACACACGGGGGCGTGGCCACCAGCACCAGCAAGCACATCATTATACAGCCTCACACCATTATACCGGCTGTCAGTCAAGCACTGGGGGTGTGGCTGTGCCTCCCACTCATGAATAGAGTGGACAGCTTGAATATGCTAATGCTTCATTGGACATTTCACAGGTCATACAGCTTTAGGACCTCATTGCTTAGGTTTACAGGCATGTAGAGGGACACTGAAGGGATAGAGGCAATGCTCTCTAATGGCAGTTTATTGAAAATATTATTTGGTTAGGGGGGGTTATTTGCATGACGGGGTCTTCTTTAAGGACCGGGCCCTTTCCATCTTTTCATTTTCATTTTTCACTCCCACCTTCAAAATCTATAACTTTTTTCGTTTTTACACGTTTAACGTAAAAGCTATGTTGACGGTCTAGTTTTGCGTCAAAAAATTGCACTTCATAGAGTATCGCATTGAATATTCCATGCATGTAGGGAAGCGGGAAAAAAATTCCAAATGCAGTGAAAATGGTGAAAAAAAAAACGCATTTGTGGTCGTAGTTCTTGTGGGCTTGGATATTACGGCTTTCACTTCAGCCACAAATGACGCATCTAATTTATGCTTTGGTCAGTCGATTACAGGGATACCAAAAATTGTATAGGTTTTATATGTTCATACATTTACAAAAATTAAAAACCTCACGAACAATTTTTTTTTTTATTTGCCGTCTTCTTGTGCTTATAACTTTTCCATACTTCGTTATATGGAATTGAGGGTGGTGTCATCTTTTGGATTTCTTTTGATGAGTTTTCAATGATATTAGTTTTAGGAATGTACCCACCGTTTGATAGAAATTTTTTATTTTTTTTAAATGGCAAAAAAAGTGCCAGTTGTTTTGACTTGGGACGCGATTTTCGTTACGGGGTGGTTAAACGCAGTGAAAAACCGTTTTTATATTTTGATAGATCAGGCATTGTTTGGACGCGGCGATACCCAACTGGTTTATGAGTTTACTGTGTAGTTTATATCAGTTCTAGGAAAGGGGGGGGTGATTTGAATTTTAGGTTTTTTTATATTATATTTTTTTTTTACTGTTTTTTTATTCATATTTTCAGACTCCCTATGGCTAATTTAACCCTAGGTTGTCTGATGCATCCTACCATATACTGCCTACTACAGTATGGGCGTATATGGGGGATTTTACCCTTCACACATTACAATGTGCTGATTAGCAAATGTAATGGATGGTTAACCCGAAAGAGTAGCTTCGGGTCTAGTGAGACCCGTAAGCTACCACGGGACGGAGCGCGTTCCACCGATGACGTACGGGTGAGCGGTGATCATCGGAAAGATGCGGCGGGCCCGAATAGCAAAGAAAAACACCCCGAGCGGTGCCGGCACCGATCGCGGGTGTTACCGGTAAGCCTTTGCTGCAATATGCAGCAGAGACTTACCGGCTATGGAGAGGGCTCGGCCCGCGAGCCCTCTCCATGCATCGGAACGCGACCGCCGCCGTGAATACACGGCGGGCGGGCGCGAACCGGTTAAAGAATTTTAAAAAATTCAGCTTATTAGTCTGGAGTGCTCCGGCTATATTGGCTATATTACCGGAGTGCCTCATAGCAATTGCATCAATTTCCCTATTTGATACAAGTCCACCCATGCATAAAGTAGTTGTTGGGTGGGATTAACATTTTTTTTAACAACAGGCTCACTTCTCCCCATGATGTTGGCCCGTGTAGTGGAAGAAGAGCATCCACCGCAGTAAGGGGTGGGAGCCGGAGCACCAATCTGCTTCATCCCAGCTCAGCGATCCGGTCGTGTTTTTAGAGAGGACCTGTCACCCTAAAGTAAGTGGCTCCTAGCGCTACCCCATATGTAGCAGTGTTACACTGTTAGCTTTATCGGAAACCTCCGATAACGCTAGCAAGCACTGCAGTGCCATAGCCTAAGACCAAGACGCCGGACCAAGCTCACAGTACAGTGCCAGTAATGCAGGGATTTATAGTAACACTACAGTGCCAGTGATATGGTAACAGTACAGTGCAAGTAATGCAGGGTGGTATAGTAACAGCACTGTGGTAGTAATGCAGGGAGGTAGAGTACAGTGATAGCCACTCTTAGCCGGCTTATTTTGACATCAAACCTATGTAATAGCAAACAGAAAAAAGCGAGTGCGTAATCTTTTTTTGCAAGTGTGCATTGATTCTAAGTGTTTGCAGTCTCCAAAGTGGGAGTTAGGATTAAGGGGTTTAAAATTGAGGGATTTAAGCAGGTAACTACTGTTTTTTTTTTTGTGGTACACAGTATTCCCAATTAGTACAATGGACTTGCCAATGCTACACAGTGTACATCCTGTACCATGTATACTTTCCTGTACAACCGTTTGAGGCGAATACTGCTGTGTGTGATGTGTGAAAATTGCTCATCTTGAAGCCCAGATTCTGGATCTAAATGAGCAAGTTTTAAGGCTGCAGGCAATTGATGATATGGAGCGAAGTTTGCTTCTCCTGGAGCACAAACTCTCTGGGGAAGATGGGTATGGGGATGGAAGTATGGAGGTTCAGAGTAAGGGGGCAGCTAGTTGGGTAACATGTAGAAGGCGGGGTACAGGGAAGAGTTGCAGGGAGTCTAGTCCTGATCAGGTGCACCCCAATAAGTTGGCCAGGCTGGCGGATGAGGGGTATATCACTTCAGGGGTAGCAATGCTGCAGCAAGACATGGCCTTTAGCAACCAGGGGGACTGTCTGCTCCAGTAAGAAGGGGAAGGGCTGCAGATGAAGGGAGCAAAATATTATTTTTCAAGTACTATATATACTGCAGGTTATATACTGAAGGCAGGGGCTTTTAGCCATATACTGAGGGCAGCGGCTGCTGGGTATATACTAGGGGGCAGGGGTTACAGGCTATATACTGAGGGCAGGGGCTGATGGCTATATATCCTGGGCAGTCAGGGGCTGATGGCTATATACTGGGGGAAGGGGCTTCAGGCTATATACTGGGGGGCAGGGGTTTGAGGTTATATACTGGAAGGCAGGGGCTGCTGGCTGTATACTGGGGGAAGGGGCTGCTGGCTATATACTATGGGGCAGGGGCTGCTGGACATATATTGAGGTAAAGGGCTGGCTGAATACTGGGGGCATGAGCTGGCTGTCTATACTGGGGACACGGGGCTTCTGGCTATATACTGGTGGAATGAGCTGTCATGCTACATACTAGGCTTATAGTCGACTTAATAGGTTTTCCCAGTTTTTTGTGTCAAAATTAGGTTCCTCAGCTTATACTTGGGTCGGCTTATTCAGAGTATATGCGGTATATACGAGATGAGAAACTAAAAAGAGTGTGGGCCCTTTCAAGAATAACCTTGGGGGGGGGGGGTGTCATGGTGGAAGCATATGAGGAAAGGGCCAATCTATTGAATGTCGCCTTCTCAACTGTCTCTACCCAGGAAAATCCCATGGTGAATGACATGGTGAGGAAAAATGTAAATTCTCTTTGGAATGGCAACAGTTTAACCCAGGAAGAGGTACGGTGCCGCCTAACAACCACTAAGATAGATAAATCACCGGGGCCAGATGGCATACACCCCCGGGTTCTGCATGAACCATGTACTGTGATAGACAGACCATTATTTTTATTATTTGAAGATTCCTGGAGGACTGGTTATATTCCACAGGACTGGCGCATAGCAAATGTGGTACCAATATACAAAAAAAGACCAAAAAGCGATCCTGGAAACTACAGACCTCTGAGTTTAATTTCTGTTGTTGGGAGAATATTTGAGGGGTTTGCTATCCTGGAGTATCTCACTGTACAAAACCTTATAACCCAACATCAGCATGGGTTTATGAGAGATCAGTCCCGTCACACTAATCTGATTGGCTTCTATTAGGAGGTAAGTTCCAGACTAGACATGTGGGAGGCTGTGGATGTTGTATATATGGACTTTTCCAAGGCATTTGATACAGTGCAGCATAAAAGGTTGGTAGATAAAATGAGACTGTTGGGACGTGGGGAAAATCTGTGTATTTGGAAAGAAATTGGCTTAGTGATAAAATAAACAGAGGGTTGTCATTAAAGGGGTTATCCAGGTTTTAAAAATTACTGAGGGCAGTGCTGGGGTGGGCTATTTAAACATAATAAACATGTACTCACCTTGTCCGGCGCCGCCGAGATCCAGCACCGCGGCCAGTCTTCTCTGTGCGCCGGTTTCATTACAAGGGCGCACAGGGAGCTTCCGGCCGGCTAACGCTGAGAAATACGGACGGATGGGAGGAGCCGGCCACATCGCGGACTGGAAGCTCCCTGTGCGCGGCTTCCGTGCCCCTGTAAACAAACAGGAGCACGAATCGAAGGGACTGTGGCGTGGGACATCGGCGCCGCCGGAGGAGGTAAGTGGATGTTTATTATGTTTAAATAGCCCTCCCCAGCCTGGCCCTCACTAGTTTTTAAAACCCGGATAACCCATTTAATGGAACATTCTCAGATTTGGTTGACGTTACCAGTGGATTGCCACAGGGGTCAGTATTGGGGCCAATATTTTTATTAATAACCTTGTAGTGGGTTTACACAGTCAAGTTTCAATATTTGCAGATGATACTAAGCTTTGTAAAGTCATTAGTACTGAGGTCGATAGTATAGCATTACAGAGTTCTGGGAGCTTGGGGGGGATAAATGGTTTATGAGGTTTAATGTAGATAAATGTAAAGTTATGCACTTGGGACATGGAAACAAAAAATACAATTAAGTTTAATCAAGGTTTATTTATAGTAACAGTACAGTGCTGGGTGGCGTGGTCACAGTACAGTGCCATTAATAAAAAGTGGTGTAGTAACAGTACAGTGCCAGTAATACAGAGTGATATGGTAATAGTACAGTGCCGGTAATGCAGGGTGGTATAGTAACAGTACGCAATGTGGTGGTTATAGTAACAGTACTGTGGTAGTAATGCAGGTAGGTATAGTAACAGTACAGGTCTGTCAATGCAGGGGGTATAATGACAAACATTGCCAGTAATACAGAGTGATTTGCTAAAAGTACAGTACCGGTAATGCAGGGTGGTATAGTAACAGTACAGTGCCGGCAATGCAGAGGTTTATAGTAACGGTACTGTGGTAATAATGTAGAGGGGGGATTGTAAAAGTACATTGCCAGTAATACAGAGTGATATGGTAACAGTACTATGGTAGTAATGCAGGGGATTATAGTAACAATACAGTGCCAGTAATACAGCGTAATATGGTAACAGTACTGTGATAGTAATGCAGGGGGTTATAGTAACAATACTGTGTTAGTAATGCAGGGTGGTATAGTAACAGTACAGTGCCAGCAGAAACAGAGTGATATAGTAACAGTACAGTCCCAATACTGCAAAGTGATATATTAACAGTACTGTGGTAGTAATGCAGGGCGGTTTAGTAACAGTACAGTCCCGAAACTGCAAGGTGGAATAGTAACAGTACAGTGCAAATAATGCAGGGTGGTATAGTAACAGTACAGTGCCAGTAATGCAGTTTTTTTTTTTAACAACAGTACTGTGGTAGTAATGCAAGGGGTTATAGTAAAAGTACAGTTCCAATAATACAAAGTGATATGGTAATAGTACAGTGTGTGTAATGCAGGGTGGTAAAGTAACGGTACAGTCCCAGTAATAAAGAGTGATATGGTAACAGTAGTATGGTAGTAATGCAAAGGGTTATAGTAACCGTACACTGCCAGTAATACATAGTGATATAGTAACAGTACTGTGGTAGCAATGCAGGGAGATATAGTAACAGTACTACGGTAGTAAAGTAGGGGGTTATAGTAACAATACTGTGGTAGTAATGCATGGTGGTATAGTAACAGTACAGTGACAGTAATACGGAGTGATATGATAGCAGTACTGTGGTAGTAATGCAGGGGGGTATAGCAACAGTACAGTGCCATTAATACAAAGTGATATTGTAACAGTAGAGTCCTTATACTGCAGGGTGGTATAGTAACAGTACAGTGACAGTAATGCAAGTTTTTTTTTCATAACAGTACTGTGGTAGTAATGCATGGTGGTATAGTAACAGTACAGTGACAGTAATACAGAATGATATGATAGCAGTACTCCGGTAGTAATGCAGGGATGTATAGTAACAGTACAGTGCCAGTAATACCAAGTGATATAGAAACAGTACAGTCCCGATACCGCAGAGTGGTATAGTAACAGTACTGTGGTAGTAATACAGAGTGATATGATAACAGTACTCTGGTAGTAATGCAGGGGGGTATAGTAACAGTACAGTACCAGTAATACAGAGCAATATGGTAACAGTATAGTCCCGCTAGTGCAGGGTGGTATAGTAACAGTACAGTGCCAGTAATGTAGGGGAGTATAGTAACAGTACTGTGATAGTAATGCTGAATGGTTTAGTAATAGTACAGTGCAAATAATGCAGGGTGTTTTAGTAACAGTACAGTGACAGTAATGCAGGTTTTTTTTTTTTTATAACAGAACTGTTGTAGTAATGCAGGCGTATAGTAAAACTACTGTGGTAGTAATGCAAGGGGGTGATAGTAACAGTACAATGACAGTAATACACAGTGATAAGGCATTGGTACAGTGCCTGTAATATAGAGTGATATTGTAACCGTACAGTCCCAATACTGCAGAGCGATATAGTAACAGTACAGTGCCAGTAATACTGATTGATACGTTAATAGTACAGTACTAGTAATGCAGGGTGGTATAGTAACAGTACAGTGTCGGCAATGCAGAGGTTTATAGTAACAGTACTGTGGTAGTAATGAAGAGGGGGAATTATAACAGTACATTGCCAGTAATACAGAGTTATATAATACCAGTACTGTGGTAGTAATGCAGGGGGTTATAGTAACAATACTGTGGTAGTAATACAGAGTAGTATAGTAACAGTACAGTGCCAGTAATACAGAGTGATATGATAACAGTACTCTGGTAAGTAATACAGGGGGCATAGTTACAGTACTGTGGTAGTAATGCAGGGGGTTATAGTAACAGTACAGTGACAGTAATACAGAGTGATATGATAACAGTACTGTGGTAGTATTAAAGGGGGTATAGTAACAGTACTGTGGTAGTAATGCAGAGCAGTATAACAACAGTACAGTGCCAGTAATACAGAGCAATATGCTAACAGTAGTTTGGTAGTAATACAGGGGGTATAGTACCGGTAATAGTAATCTGGTAGTAATGTATAGCGGTATAACAGTACAGTCATCAATACTGCATAGTGGTATAGTAACAGTACAGTGCCAGTAATGCAGAGTGATGTGATAACAGTACTCTGGGAGTAATAAGGGGGGCATAGTAACAGTACTGTGGTAGTAATGCAGAGTGGTACAGTAACAGTACAGTGCTTGTAATCAAGTGATGAAGCAGCATTCCGTATAGATCAAATGAATAATTTTATTCCACCATGATAGTGTGACGTTTCGCTAATTCAATCAAGGCATTATCAAGCCTTGATTGAATTGGCGAAACGTCGCACTATTATGCTGCTTCATCACTTGATTGCTATTCGGAGTCGGACCCCTTAAGAAGACCTGCACCCGAATTTTTCTTTTCACGGTGCTGCTCCATAATCACTTTTTGGATCTAGTACAGTGCTAGTAATACAGAGTGATGTTGTATCAGTACTGTGGTAGTAATACAGGGGGTTATGGTAACAGTACAGTGAAGTAATATCGAGTGATATGATAACAGTACTCTGGGAGTAATAAAGGGGGTGTAGAAACAGTAATGTGGTAGTAATGCAGAGCGGTACAGTAACAGTACAGTGCTAGTAATACACAGTGATGTGGTAACAGTACTGTGGTAGTAATACAGGGGGTTATAGTAACAGTACAGTGATAGTAATACAGTGATATAACAATACTCGGGTAGTAAGTACAGTGCCAGTAATACAGAGCGATATGGTAAAAGTATAGTCCTGCTACTGCAGGGTGATATAGTAATAGTACTGTGATAGTAATGCTGGTTGGTTTAGTAATAGTACAGTGCAAATAATGCAGGGTGTTTTTTTTTTTTTTTACAGTGACAGTAATGCAGGTTGTTTTTTTTATATAACAGTACTGTGGTAGTAATGCAGGGGGTATGGTAACAGTGCTGTGGTAGTAATGCAGGGGGGTATAGTAACAGTACTGTGGTAGTAATGCAGGGGGGTATAGTAACAGTACTGTGGTAGTAATGCAGGGGGTATAGTAACAGTACTGCGGTAGTAATTCAGGGGGTATAGTAACAGTACTGTGGTAGCATTAACACTACAGTGCAGGCAATGCAGGGCGGTAGGTGTAGTACAGACAATAGTAATTGCCCAGAACAATGACAGCAGCATACAGCATGCAACTGTGTAACTAACAGGCGCCGACAAAAAAGAGGATAAGGAAGTGCGAGTGAAGAGGGCGGGCACGCACTGCCAACCTCCGCCTGTAAGAGGTCACTGTAGGCTCAGCTGTCTCACAATGTACCCGGAAGCAGAAGAGGACATCATGGCGCCGGGCGATGTGGAGAAGAGTGCAGGCAGTAGAGGATGGGTTCGTGGTGCCTATCGATTTATAAGTGACAGGAATGATTTCAGACGGTGAGAAGCACGTGTGTCCCTGCGTCCTGCCCGGTTGGGCCGTGTGTCTGTACAACATGTCTTCGGCACATGTGGCCCTGTGAGTTGCTGGGCAGATGGGGTCACGCGTCACTGTGTCCTTCCGCATGGGGTCGTGTGTGACTGTACTGTGTTTTGTGCCGTGGCCAGTGTCTCTGCAGTGTCTCGCCATGACTGACTTTCTCCTCTCCTCTTTGCAGGAATCTCCTTGTTAATCTCGGGCTGTTCTGTGCTGGTGTCTGGGCTGCTAGGAACATGTTTGACATTGACTTGATGGCGCCACAGCCAGGCATATGATAGGGATCGCTGCTGGTAAGTGACCAACTTAGGTCAGTCAATTTCTGCTGGATACAGTGAAATGATATGGGTCCCTAGCATGCCAATGGTTGGTTGTATGGAAGACACAGAATGACTGCCTGAGCTGCATGGGGAGGTCTCGGTTCATGCGTCCTCTCCATACACACTTAGCAGCATTGTAACTTATTTTTATATAATTGTGCATGTAGGTTTTAATGACATCACACTTTTGTTTTGGTCACATTGTCCAATTTTCTCATATGGGACTTATTTCAATCCTTTGGCATGTTAAGTTTTGCATTCCGTCAGTGAATGGTTGTTTATAATATGCAAGGAATGAAAACTAAAGATTAGTAGATCCGGATTTTAGGTTCACTCATCTCTACTTAAAACCCATACGAGCCTATATTTACCATTGCATATCACACATATCTACGCATATCACACATGTCTACGCAGTCTATACTGTGGCCCAAATACTAAGTGCAGGGTGCACCATTATTCAGTATTGGCGCTCTGTCTTCAATTTTCTTCCGCTCCCTGCATTTGCTTGGGAAGTGTGCACCATTTTTCTTGGCACACTTTTAATATAAAGTGAGCAACATTTATGTTGAGTCGCTGTATTACATGTGTGGGAAACTCTGACTCGGCAAAACACACTTTTTTTTTGTCTTGTCGGACACCATGCAGTCGTGACACAAAATAAGCCCTCAACCAGATCTGACAACAGAAAAATACAGAAGTTATGGCCCTGAAAAGTTGTCAATAGTAAAAACAATGCAATTTTCTCCAATATTGGTTTTGCTTAGGAAAATTGAGCAAAAATAAGAAAAACTATATAAATGAGTTATCACCGCAATCGTAGTGAACTAGAGAATAAAGATAAAATATTATTTTTATGTTACGGTGAGTGGGGGGGGGGGGAATGCTAACAATCCAAAATAAAAATTGATTTTGTTTGTGTCCCCCTTGAAATAGTTAATAAAATCTCATGAATAAGCTTGACTCCCAAAATGAATTATATATACATTGTATATCATCCGTTACATAATAAGCCCTCATATGTTTGCATTACCAAAAAAAAAAAAAAAATTATAGGTCGTACAATGTGACAATACAAATCTGCTGTGAATGGCGCCTCCATTCATTCTATACTCGGCCGTGCGCCCATACAGCAGTTTACCACCACATATGGGGTATCAGTAAACTCGGGAGGAATTGGGCATCAAGCGTTGCAGTGCGTTTCATCGTTTAATTTATTCTGAAAATGTCAGTTTTGGCCTAAATTAATGTATTTTCCAAAAAGATTGTATAGTTTCTAAATCGCAGGTCCATATTGTTTAACCCATGTGAAACACTTAAAGGGTTAATAGACTTAATAGAAGTTGTTTTACATATGTTGAGGGGTGACATTTCTATAGTGGGGTAATTCATGGGGTTTTACTATTATTAAGGCCTCTCAAAGTCACTTGGAAGCTGAGTTGTCCCTCAAAATGTGAGTTTTGGCAATTTTCATGAAAATAAGAAAAATCGCACCTAAAGTTCTGCGCCTCATAACATCCTAGAAAAATGACCGGAAGCATAAAATATAATCCCAACATAAAGCAGATATTCTGTAAATGTTAATTATCAAACTTTTTGGGTAGTTTTACATCTTGTCTGGAAACCAGAACATTTCAAACTTTTGCCAAATTTTCACTTTTTTCAGAACGAAACGCAAAACTTATCACTTAAATTTTATAATTAACATGAAGTACAGTGTGTCACGAGAAAACATTCTCAAAATCACCGGGATATGTTAAAGCGTTCCGAAGTTATGACCAATTATCGTGAGACATGTCAGATTTGAAAAATCGAGTCTGGTCATTGAGCTGAAAACTAGTGTCGGTGATAAGGGGTTAAGGAGATAGTTACCTCTGAATATACTTCTGTGTGGTTTGTTCTACAAAACCTCTAATTGAATCCTTCTATTTTGCAGTCCACCTTTGTACCTTGCACCTGTATGGAAATCATCTGGGTCCAGATTGTACTGTAGCTCCACTCAGAATGGGCCAATCACACACAGATGGCTGATGGATTTGGAAGCAACCCCCATTTGGGTTATTTATTATTGTATAAAGGGAATTTTGATGCTGACATAAGTTGAATAAAAAAGTCAATTTGTTGTGCCGTGTTTAGTGCAAGTTATTGGGGGCAGGTTCTTAAACAAGTTGGTGTAGGAAAAATATAGCTTGAATTTGAAAAAAAAATGATTGGGGCATTTTTTAGCAAATTTTCATAAGTATTTGTTTAAAGGCTGTGTTAGGTAAACCCACCCCATCAGAATCCAGCCCATGGGGCGCACAACTATGCACACTATGCAACCCAACGCCCACACTGCTTATGTGCCACTCTGGTCGTCAAAACAGTAAAGCACTTATTCCATAAACTTTTCACTGTCACCACCCTTTGATTAAGGCCTACAAGATGTCTACACCAGGCCAATACACTGAGATAAACACTCCTCTAGGTATTGTACAGTTCAACAGGACACACATTGCTTACAGCAGAACACAAGCTAATTACTAGCACTGTATAGGAGCTAACTGACTGATCAGTGGGGGTCTCATCAATGGGACCCTCACAAATCACGAGAATGGGGGAGTTTGTTGTATCACTATCTGAGACCGCGGTTTAGAGAGCAACCAATCGCGCATGCTCCAGCTGCTCTATTCATCTATATGGCACTGACAAACTATGATTATAACATATGAACACTTTAAAAGACATTTGTCAGGTGGAATTATAACAACCAACAAAGATACTTTCCAGGTGGTATAAATGTCCTACAGTACTGCATAAAATCTACCCTGAAGTAGACGACTCATGTTGGCGATGCCTCTCCGATACGGGTTCGCAATTACACACTTAGTAGGGATGCCCCATAATTACCCAGTTTTGGGAGGCAGTATGGGACTTGTACAATAAAGTCAGTGGGGAGGTGATTACTCCTTCCCCGGAATTCTTTACTTTCCTTATTTCCTTATTCTGTGACAAAAGCTAAAAATGGGCTTCTTAGACACTTCTTGAGCACTGCTCAAACAGTTATACCGCGTCATTGGCGGTCACCCTCTCCACCATCTAGGGCAGAATTAGTAGATTGTTTAAACTATATTATGAGAATGGAAGAGCTTACGTTTCTGCATAACAATAAAATCACTACATTTCATAAGATCTGGTCTTCCTGGTCCATATTCAGGACCTCTACAGCTTTGACTTCTTAGCTCTCCTCAGGAGCTACCTAACTGACATCACTTAGTCCTTTTTGCCCCTCCCTGAATTCATTATGTGTTGTCCTAATGTTCTACCCTTTGTCCTTGTCAAACCGTTCATTTCCTGCTGTTTTTGATGGTGTGGTTCATTTTTGCATTAGTATAACAATTACTAAGATACACTTATATCTGTGCTCCTGTGACACATCATTCCTTGTGAATTATTGTCTTAACTTGCATTTTGCTGTTTATTTTTGCGTAAACAATGTACGTGTTGTATACTTACTATGCACAGTATTTCCATTTTCAATAAAATGATTTACCCATAACAACTATCAAAGCACAGGTCTCCTCAGACCTGTTGTAAACCTATTTGCAATCTAATGTCCTTATGTTTAACTTTTTTAATTTAACCTCTTCACACTCTGCGTCCGTGTCTTACCGCTCAGTCTCCTGGATTCCTGGACACTTTTCTCATGACTGATCCGTCCTGTAGGTACTGTCTGTGCTAAAAATCCTAAATACAAATTAATAATTTTGTTTGTATCCCCCTTGAAATAGTTAATTAAATCTCATGAATAAGCTAGAGACCCCCAAAATGTGTTATTCTTTACATGTTGTATCACCCCGCAAATAATACGCCCTCGTACCAAAAAAAAAATGTTATAGCCTGTACAATGAGACAATACAAATCTGCTGTGAATGGTGCTGCTTTCTTTCTATGCCCGGCCGTGAACCCATACAGTACCACCATATATGGGATATCGTTGCACTCGGGAGAAATTTTGCATCAAACTTTGCAGAGCATTTCATCATTTATTATGAAAGTGTAATTTTTGGCCTAAATAAATATATTTTCCCAAAAAATCTTGTTTTAACCCCTGTGAAACTCTTAAAGGGTTAACAGACTTAATAGTAGTTGTTTTACATATGTTGCGGGGTAAATTATTGGGTTTTACTATTATTTAGGCCTTGTAAAGTCACTTGAAAAACTGAGTTGCCCTTCAAAATATGAGTTTTGCCCATTTTCATGAAAATGAGAAAAATGCACACCGAAAGTTCTAAGCCTTATAACATTCTAGAAAAGAGAGAGGACGCATAAAATATAATTCCAACGTAAAGCAGACATTCCCGAAATGTTGGTTATCAAGCTCTTTTGGTATTTTAACTATCTGCCTGGAAAGCAGAACATTTTAAACTTTGAAAATGAGGAATGTTTTTTGAAATTTAGGCACATTTTAATTTTTTCAGAATGAAACGAGAAATTTATCACCTACATTGTAAGTCATGTTAGTTGTAAAATTTGTCTCGAGAAAACAATTTCAAAATCACGTCCCTGTCCCTGTGTGAGTGAAGGAGCAGGATGGGAAGGTGTACAGGAGCACAAAGGTGGGGGCTGAGAGCTGAGGAGTGATTGAGAAGCACAGATAGGTGAAGTGTTTTTTTTTTTTTGTTAACTATGTCTGTTTGGCCCTTCTTGTGTTCTATGAGCCTTTTGGTCTCCCCGGTGTATGGTTTGCCATGGCTGCTGGTCAGGCTCGGACTGGCCTGCCGGGATACCGGTCAAAACCCCGGTGGGCCCTTATCATAAGTCACCATCTCCTGCCTGTGTCTGTGAGCAGGAACATTCAGCTGAGGCTGCAGGAGGGGGGCAGCAGAGGGGACTATGACGTCCTGCAGGAGGGAGAGACAGGTTCTCTGCTCTTCCCACATCAGCGCTGGGGCAGGGAGTAAGACATTTCCTCCTCCCTGCACTGAGCACCTCAGCCCCTGTGTCACTGCAGGAGAACATGGCCCCTGATTCACTGGAGGAGCAGACAGTGAGCTGTCACTAATTACAGACCAGAGGACGTGGGCCCCCTAGTTGTCACAGTGGGCCCCCTTCCTCCTGGTCATGACAGACATCAGGGACCACCAATCAGCTAGCAGCAGCTGCTGGAGTGTCCTCCCCCTGGCACAGCACAGGCTGCACTCATGTGCAGGAGCTCAGGATGGGTGAGGAGCTGCTGATGGCTTCCAGCACAAGAAAAAGGTACAAAATAAAAGTGCATCACATTTACACACACACAGTGCACCTCATTACATCCCTGCAATGTGTACATACATATAGAATAACAGTGGACTCAAGAACTACAACTCCCAGCAGTTGAATGAGATGATGAAAGTTGTAGTACTTTGACTGTATTAAGTATTGATGTAGAATAAGGATGTCACATGTAACGCGCGGACTCTGTTTAGAATTTGAATCAAAACGCACAGGGCAGGATGCGCTTCTATGCAGACGCATGCGATCGGTAATGGCACCCAGTGTCTTGTATTGTCCAAATGCCAGGGCAGAAGGAATCAATGTGTTGCGTGTGACTGCAGCCTCAGTATTACCAGTATACCCCGCATTACGTGTGACCGCAGCCTCAGTATTACCAGCATACCCTGCGTTATGTGTGACAGCAGCCTCAGTATTACCAGCATACCCCGCGTTACGTGTGACCGCAGCCTCAGTATTACAAGCATATCCTGCGTTATGTGTGACCGCAGCCTCAGTATTACCAGCATACCCCGTGTTACGTGTGACCCCAGCCTCAGTATAACCTGCATACCCTACGTTACGTGTGACGGCAGCCTCAGTATTACCAGCATACCCCGCGTTACGTGTGACCCCAGCCTCAGTATTACCAGCATACCCCGCGTTACCTGTGACCGCAGCCTCAGTATTACCAGTATACCCCGCGTTACCTGTGACTGCAGCCTCAGTATTACCAGCATACCCCGCGTTACGTGTGATTGCAGCCTCAGTATTACCAGCATACCCTGCCTTATGTGTGACCGTAGCCTCAGTATTACCAGCATACCCCGCGTTACATGTGACTAGAGCCTCAGTATTACCAGCATACCCCGCGTTACGTGTGATTGCAGCCTCAGTATTACCAACGACCCCCCCCCATCCGTCATGGTGTCCAAATTGCAGATTCATCACCATTTCAATGCACAAACATTTGAATAAAAAGTGATGAAAAGCTTCTTCACTTCACAAACTGATATCACTGAAAACGTCAGCTTCTCCAGCTCCGTACATTAAAGTTTAAAAAAGTAAGAGGTGTGTGAAACCGAGCCTGTAATAAAAATAATGCAACTTTTTTTTGTCATTTATACCACATTTGGAATTTTTCTCCAGGTTCAACGGAATATTAACCCTTAAAGGGTTAAAGGCCAGACCATTTTCATCTTTGATTTTCCATTTTTACTTCAGTGTCTTTAAGGCCTAAATAAAATATTTCCCAAAAAATTCAAGTTTCTAAATTGCACTCTATCTGTTTTAACCCTGTGAAACTCTTAAAGGGTAACAGACTTAATAGTAGGTTTGTTACATATGTTGCGGGGTAATTATTGGGTTTTACTATTATTTAGGCCTTGTAAAGTCACTTGAAAAAACTGAGTTGCCCTTCAAATATGAGTTTTGCCATTTCATAAAGAGAAAAATGCAAAGAAAGTTCAAGCCATAACATGTAGAAAAGAGCGAGAGGACGCATAAATATAATTCCAAAGTAAAGCAGACATTCGAAATGTTGGTTATCAAGCTCTTTGGTATTAAACTATTGCCTGGAAAGCAGAACATTTTAAACTTTGAAAAATGAGGAATGTTTTTTGAAATTTAGGCATTTTAATTTTTCAAATGAAACGAGAATTTATCACCTAATTGTAAGTCATGTTAGTTGTTAATTTGTCTCGAGAAAAACATTTCAAAATCACGTCCTGTCCCTGTGTGAGTGAACAGGAGCAGGAGGGGAAGGGTACAGGGCAAAAGGGGGGCTGAGAGCTGAGGGAGTGATTGAGAAGAACAGATAGGTGAAGTGTTTTTTTTTTTTTTGTTAACTATGTCTGTTTGGCCCTTCTTGTGTTCTATGAGCCTTTTGGTCTCCCCGGTTATGGTTTGCCATGGCTGCTGTCAGGCTCGGACTGGCCGGTGGATACGGTCAAAACCCCGGTGGCCCTTATCATAAGTCACCATCTCCTGCCTGTGTGTGAGCAGGAACATTCAGCTGAGGCTGCAGGAGGGGGGCAGCAGAGGGGACTATGACGTCCTGCAGAGGGAGAGACAGGTTCTCTGCTCTTCCCACATCAGCGGCTGGGGCAGGAGTAAGACATTTCCTCCTCCCTGCACTGAGCACCTCAGCCCCTGTGTCACTGCAGGAGAACATGCCCCTGATTCACTGGAGAGGAGCAGACAGTGAGCTGTCACTAATTACAGACAGAGGACGTGGGCCCCCTAGTTGTCACAGTGGCCCCCTTCCTCCTGGTCATGACAGACATCAGGGACCACCAATCAGCTAGCAGCAGCTGATGGAGTGTCCCCCCCTGGCACAGCACAGGCTGCACTCATGTGCAGGAGCTCAGGATGGTGAGGAGCTGCTGATGGCTTCCGCACAAGAAAAAGGTACAAAATAAAAGTGCATCACATTACACACAACAGTGCACCTCATTACATCCCTGCATGTGTACATACATATAGAATAACAGGGGACTAAGAATCCAACTCCCAGCAGTTGAATGAGATGATGAAAGTTGTAGTACTTTGACGTATAGTATTGATGTAGAAAAGGATGTCACATGTAACGCGCGGACTCTGTTTAGAATTTGAATCAAACGCACGGGGGCAGGATGACGCACGCGATCGGTAATGGCACCCAGTGTCTTGATTGTCCAAATGCCAGGGCAGAAGGAATCAATGTGTGCGTTGACTGCAGCCTCAGTATTACCAGTATACCCCACTTTACGTGTGACCGCAGCCTCAGTATTACCAGCATACCCTGCGTTATGTGTGACAGCAGCCTCAGTATTACCAGCATACCCCGCGTTAGTGTGACCGCAGCCTCTAGTATTACAAGCATATCTGCGTTATGTGTGACCGCAGCCTCAGTATTACCAGATACACCTGAGCTCACCGTCGTTACTGTGGGACTCAGTAAGATACCAGCATACCGCGTTACGTGTGATTGCAGCCCTCAGTATACCAGCATACCCTGCTTATGTGTGACCGTAGCCTCAGTATACCAGCATACCCCGCGTTACATGTGACTAGAGCCTCAGTATTACCAGCATACCCCGCGTTACGTGTGATTGCAGCCTCAGTATTACCAACGACCCCCCCCCCCCATCCGTCATGGTGTCCAAATTGCAGATTCATCCCATTTCAATGCACAAACATTTGAATAAAAGTGATGAAAAGCTTCTTCACTTCACAAACTGATATCACTGAAAACGTCAGCTTCTCCAGCTCCGTACATTAAAGTTTAAAATAGTAAGAGGTGTGTGAAACCGAGCCTGTAATAAAATAAAGCAACTTTTTTTTGTCATTTATACCACATTTGGAATTTTCTCCAGGTTCAACGGATATTAACCCTTAAAGGGTTAAGGCCAGACCATTTCATCTTTGATTTCCATTTTACTTCAGTGTCTTAAAAATCCATAATTATGTTATTTCCATGTACAGAGCTGTATGAGGCTTGTTTTCTGCATAACAAATGTCCTTCATAGTGATGGTATTTAATATTCTATGCCATGTACGGAAAGCGGGAAAAATCCCAATGTGTTGAAATGACAAAAAAAAACATACTTATGCCATTTTTATGGGGGCTACGTATGTATGGCTTTTCACTGTATGCTCCAAATCATACCTCCCCTAATTCCTTGGGTAAGTGTGACTTGTGAGGACACCAAATTCATAAAGCTTTTATTATTTTATATTAAAAAATAAACCTTGTTTAAAAAAAAAATGTCTTAAAGGGGTTTTCCCACCAAAGACAAGTTAGGCCCCATCCATGGGATAGGGCATAACTTACTGATCAGTGGGGTCCCACTGACCTTTTTTTTACTGTATTTGCAGGCCGTAAGGGCTTCGCATTCCTACCATTTACAACAATATAGCTGCATCGCAATATGTGGCGACCTGGATGAAAGCCTGTATGCAAATGAGCCTGAGGTGCTCCAGGCTCCTCCACAGGTGTTAATGCCCTTTTAATGCTCACAGTGGCATTTTGTAGGTTAATACCTTGATTGGTACCAGCAATCCATTTAGGGGGTATTCATCGGCCATGCCCCCATGTCCTCCCGGATATCTGGAGAGACTTAGGGTGAGACACACATGGCGTTTGGGGCCGTTTTTACTAAGTGCGTTTTCAGATCGTTAAAAACGCATGCGTTTTTTGAAAACGCATGCGTTTTTGTCCGTTTTTCATTGCGCAATTTCGGAAAAACAGACAAAAACGCATGCGTTTTTAACGATCTGAAAACGCACTTAGTAAAAAACGGCCCAAAAACGCCATGTGTGTCTTCACCCTTAGGGGATTGTCACACGTTAGCATTTTAATTGTGTTTGTAACTCATTCAAAAAGTGTGCAGTGTGTTGTGCCGCGACCAATCGCATACAGTAATCGTGTTGGATGAAAACACATGCGATCGACAATCCGCACCCGGTGTCTTGCATTGCACAATACAACGGCGCTGATTGCCGATCACATCTGTTTCTATACAAACAGATATGCAATTGGTTACAAATCGGAATCAAAACCCTAACATGTGACGCACCCTGAGGCCTCTTGATGTATCTCCTGGAAAAAGCAGCCGCCGGGCAAAATCATACCAGGTCCATCCTGATGTAGTTTTGTATAAAAACAGCAAACAAAAGTTTGTAGGTTTTTCAAATAATTCAGGCAAGCCCCGCGCCCAAGTGAACCCCTTCACGCCCACTGCATGGAGGTGGCATAGTTGCTTTTAATCGCACCCCCCGCTGTGTATAAAGAGGACTCAGCCTGTGAACCTTCTTCATATACAGGCAGTCCCTGGATTATTTACAGATTGGTTCCTTAGGTTGTACTTAAGTTGAATTTGTATGTAAGTAGGAATTGTATATTTTATAATTGTAGATCCAGACAAAAATTTTTTTGTCCCAGTGACAATTAGATTTTCTAAATTTTTTGCTGTAATGAAACCTTTACAGATGATCATTACAGTCTGGGACTAAAGTAACATTCAGAGAGGTCACAGTGGCCCTTTTTTCTTAAAAACAAGGGCATAGCCACCTTAAAGAAGAGGAGATCCTGCCAGAGGGGGCAAACACCAGTATGTTTGGTTTACAATCCTTGATCTGATGATAGATTTCCTTTAAGAGGTTAAATGCGGATTCCAGGGAGTTAAACAGTCCGGCATTGAAACCAATTTTTTTCCGGTACAAGTGGTTGCATTTTTAAAAATTTGTCAAAACCTATATAAATTTGATATTCCTTTATTGTACCACCCAAATAATAAAAGGGAGAAGTCATTTGAGGAGCACAGAAACAGCCGTAAAAACAGCTCTCAAGAAAATGGATTAAATGTCTTATTTCATCAATTCCACCGTATGTAGATTTTGTCACAATTCTGGGGGTTTTGCGCCAAAAAAATGCCTTGCACCACAGTTTTTCAAGGCTTTTAGAACCATTTTTTTTACACTTTCCAACTGCCGAATAAGGGGTGTGACTTTAGGGAAACGGGTGTGTCCACAGGAGAAAGGGCGTGGCTTATGGAAAATCGTCCGTGCACCCCAATTCTGGCGCACAGTTTAGACCAACTAAAGTAGGTCTAAAGTAGGAACCGACATTCTTATCCTGCACCAGAATTCTCATGATGGTGATAAATCTGGCACAGCAAAAGACCATGATTTCCAGCTAGAAACTGGCGAAGCTGAGATACATTGTTAAATCCCCCCCATTGTGTCTTGTGGGAACTGTTTTTATGGCTGTGCACTTCAAATGACATGTGTACTTTATTGTGTGAGTTTAGGCTGACTTGCTCAATGTACTATATATACTCGAGTATGAGACAAATTTTGAGGCAAAGTATATACTCGAGTATGAGACAAAGTATAAACCCTATCTCCGCTTATACTTTAATCAATGGCTAAAAAATCTCTACAGGTAGTCCCCGGGTTATAAACAAGGTAGGTCTGTTCTTAAGTTGAGTTTGGATGCAAGTCAGAACTGTATTTTAGAATTGTAACCCAAACCAAAATTTTTCGGTAACAATTGGATTTAAAAAATGTTGGGGTGTCATAAGAACCAGGATTAACAAAACTTAATTGCAGACACCTTTGATAACTGTTGCAGCTGATCATTGTAGCCGAAGGCTTAAATACAATAGATAACCAACATCCAGAGGTCCGTTTGTAACTAGGGGTCATCTGTAAGTTGAGTGTTCTTAAGTTGGGGATCGCCTGTACTCACCTTTCCGATGCCCCTGCAGGTCCTCTTCTGTCTTCAGGTTCAGCTCCATCTTTGGGTCCCTGTGGCTGCGTTGCACACACCATGATGTCATCGGCCCATACTATGATGTTGGCAAGTGGCTGCCATCATGATGTACGCAACAGGACCATGCGGGGGGCATGGGAAAGTTGAGTGCAGTGTTTTTGTTTTTTTTTAAGCTGGGCAGGGGGCTCCTAGCTATATACAGGGGGTAGGGGTGTATGCTGGCAATGGCTTTATACAAGGGAGCTGCTGGCTATATATACTGGGGGAAGGTGGCTGGCTATGTATACTGGGGGACATGTGACCAATGCATTTTCCACCCTATGCTGTTTTCCCAATCTCTGAGTCAATAGATTTTTCCAGTTTTTTGTGTTAAAATTAGGTGCCTCGGCTTATAGGGTAATACACTAGCATTCAAGTGATCTAAGTAATCTAGACAATCTTTTTTTTTTTTGGATCCCCAGAAACAGGATTTTTTAACATGTTTCTTTTAACATGAAAGACTATTATCAGAAATGATGTTAGATCACAGGTCAAAAAGAAAAGGGTCATCTCAAAAGTTTAAAGCGGGTTTGTACACTACTCACAGATTATGAATATTTGCCTTTTGGTAAGATTTATGGAAAATTTATTGCGAGGAAAATAAGTATTTTGATACAAGACCGGTTAAAGTTATTATTCCTACAGAGAAAGTAGAGGTTTGTTATTTTTTATTGTAGGTACACTTAAACTTTGAGAGACAGAATCTAAAAGAAATTTTTAATTGTGATATCTAAATAATTAATTTGCATTTTAATTAAATAAGTATTTGATCACTTACTAACCAGGAAGAAATCTGTCTCTAAGACCTCTTTAACCTCTTAAAGGAAAACAACCAATTAGAACAAAAACAAACCAGACATACTTACCTGCGTTCCTCTACATTCTGCTCCCAGAGCTGATCTTCTTAAAATGTTGACTTATAATTAGCAGGCTAGAGCACAGGGTCAAGATGTGCTAATTATGCACACCCCCGCCACCTCCTTCTTCCATGCTGTATTTTATTCTCCTGACAGAAGCATTTTTAGCGCAAGTACTAGTCTAGGTTACTAGTCTAGGTTAGTTTAGATTAACAATTTTTTTTTTTTTGGGGGGGGAGTAGGTATTATGTTACAAAATTTGGATACTTTTTTGTAGTGTAGAGATATTTTTAGTTTTCAGTACTCAATGTGACTTTTTTCTTCATTAACAATAAGTCCTAGTGTGTCTTTTGATACATATATGTATAGCTTTGGGCCAACAGGGCGACTGTGACCTCGCGTTCTTTGTAGGTCTGAAAACTTTAAAATCATCATTGGGGGGTAGCCCTCTCACACGCCTCTTTAAAAACCCTGATTTTATTCCCGCCCTTAACAGGGACACCTTCCTCACCTATAATTCTGAAACGGACACCGGCTTGCAAGACCTCCTCCAGGGGTCCATTCTACAGAGAGGTGAGTTTCCAGGGCTGGAGGTAGAAACGTTTCATGGCTGAAAAATTCCCGGCGTCCAGGAGCATAGGTTACGTTTGAAAAATCTAACTGCATCTGAAGGTCTATTCTGTTCTCCCTCTCCCCCAGAACACGAAAATATATAGTCTACTCATTCAGGAATCTGACACCTCCTGAATGTTACGGGTTGGGAACGGGAGCTAGAGACAACACTATCTTCAGAAGAGTAGCATAAAGCCTTTCTCTATTCTCACAAACAATCAGCCTCCTCTGTGCAGGAAAATAATTATAAAATAATCTAGATTATTACAGCTTGATACATTCCATCTACCCCTCAGTCCCGGACACAAGCTGGAGATTTGGTACTGAAAGATATGCTGCATGTCTGGTGGTCATTATGGGAGGGGGGTGTTGGGGGCTACACAAACAATAACTGTCTCACAGGTTGAAAACTCTCCTGAGGTGGCACTGCTCTTTATACTTCCTGGGTCCATTGGGCTGCAGAAATGTAGCTTTTTACAATATTGCTTGAAAGTGGCCAAATCGGTGGTCCCTCACAAGTGGCGATCCAATAGTACGCCTTCGGTTGCCGAATGAGCCCAGGAGATTTTACAAATGTAGGAACTCCTGGTGGAAATCGATTACTCCTGTGCGAAATTCTTTAAATTGTGACAACCCTGGGGGGGCGTGGCTAGCAGCCAAGATGGCTGGACGTGTTTAGGAGAGCTCCTCAGTGACCCACAGAATCGGCTGGATAAATCCTGATTTACAGGCTGCAACACCCGAACCGGGACTCAATCGGACTCCCCCAAGCTGAGAGGCCCCGCGAGTAGCGCTAAAACGACAGCGGGAGAATTAGTCTGACAGGCCAGGACCGACAGCGCGCGTACGCAGACGGCCACCCGCCATAGAAACGGCCAGAGGGACCTGATCAAGAGCCCGAGTCGGCACTCACCTGACAGCACGGGCTTGCTGCCGTGGCAGGGCGACCGCACCGGAGGAGGAGGTGGGAGACGGAGCGGATCCGGCCGCCGTCTCGGAGAGGAAAGCGGAGGGCCCACGTGGCATCGGCAACGGAGAGCCGACACGGTCAGCGAGGATAGAAGGCAGCGGAGGTGGCCTAGGAAGAAGAGGCAGGGAGCCACAGAACAGAACCGGGTGCTGGAGAGATCGTCAGTGGGGCAGTAGGAAGACACCAGATCACAATACCCCTGCCCGGTTCACAACATCCCAGCCCGGTCCACACAGTAGAGTGGCGCGAAAATAGGCACAACGCCAGCGCCATCTTGGATAGAGGCACCTGCAAGGGAAACAGCCTCCTGAGACAGAGAGGAGACCCGGAGAAAGAGAGGAAGTCGGGCCCACGCACCTTCTCTAGTGCTGCAGCACGGAATATTGAGAAGCTGAAAGACTACTAAACTGTAAGTTACTACAGTGTAATCACTTCAAATTTGAGTCGAAAGCCTAGCAACTGAAGGCACCTGATAACAACACTATCTAAGAATAGGAGTACAACTCACTGAGTTGGCTCTGCAATTCAGTCATCCTAACTGACTGCAAATAACTCCCACCAACATGAGCCCTCCTAAGGCTAGCGCAATAGATAAGCTCAGAGAATTTGCTCGTGGAGATGCTAATGACTCTTCCCGTACACCGCAAACGCAGCGTACAGTACATACTAGAGCTAAACCCAATGCGGCAACATCAGCTGTACAGGCTGAAGTGGAAGATGACTCAGAAGAGCTCACATTAAAACAGGTCACTCTCCAAGTATTGGCAGCTATAGACTCCTGCAAAAGCTCCCTGACAGGCAAGCTGGATGAGGTGAGAGTGGATGTCAGCCTGCTTCGCCAAGACCTACAAAATCTGAGAGAGAGAGTACAAGCCACGGAGGAAAGAATATCACAAGTAGAAGATCGTAATGCTAATGTTCCAAGATCTATCTCAGCACTAAAGAATGATATGAATGCCTTAAAGCAAAAGGCAGACGATTTGGAGAATCGGCTCCGAAGAAATAATATTAGAATTATAGGAATGCCAGAAAGAGCTGAGGGGCGAGCGCCGGAAGAATTCTTAGAAAAATGGATACAAGAACTATTCCCCACAGCGAAATTCTCCGCGGCCTTTGTGATAGAAAGAGCGCACAGAGTGCCCGCCAGAGCTCCACCGCCAGGATCGGCCCCAAGACCGTTCCTAGCAAGACTACTGAATTGCAAAGACCGAGATATGATTCTTCAACAAGCCCGCAAGCATCCGGACATACGCATGGACAATGCAAAAATTTCAATTTTTCCGGACTTCTCCCTGGATCTTCAAAAGAGAAGAGCAACATTTACGGATGTCAAACGCCGGCTCAGAGAAAAGAACGTCCCATACTCCATGGCCTATCCTGCCCGGTTACGTGTAGTGGATGAAGGCAAAGTCATATTTTTTGCTTCACCAGCAGAGGCCAATGAATGGCTGGAATTACGCAGGAATGCATCTCCAAGACATCGGTGAAGACTGCATCCGAGATGACTTGACATGAGCGACAAGGAGGAGCACGTGAGATCGGGAACTGGTTACTCACAAAGCATTAATGTTTTGGTATTACTTGGGGAGGGCGGATAGTATAATGTGATATATATGTTTAGTTAAAATGATGGACAAGTTATAAAAGGTCCCACTAAAGACAAATAGTTTATGAAGCCTATGATATAACCCTGAGAATGTGGGTTACTGGGAACGATAGTAATACTCAATGCCTATATCCCATCTGACATGGCAAGAGTATCCCAGATTACTAGCCGGTTTAAGCGGGACCGCATTTCTGCTACGAAGACCACATTTAGGTCAGGCGAGTGGAAGGACGAGCCCGCTACATGTTAAAAATGTGTTTAAAACAAGGTATAATAACGTGTTACATTTTGTTAGAGCATACCAGGGTCAGGTTTGGTTACAGTTAAAATGTGGGGTAGTGCTACACACCTACCCAAACACTAGAGTGTCAGCAAATACCCCTCAGGAACGAAGGTACAATTTAGACTTAAGGCATGACTGAAATACGCATACTTTCGTGGAATGTGAGAGGATTAGGAACCCCAAGAAAGCGAATAATGGTATTCTCCCAGATCACTAGGCAGAACCCCCATATTATTTGCCTACAGGAGACCCACCTAATTCCAACCAAAACACACATATTACATAAACCCTGGGTACAATGGGGAATTCACTCTTGCCACAACTCAGCCTCTAGGGGGGTATCCCTTCTGATACATAGAAGTCTGAAGTGGGAAGAAAAAGCCCGATTAATAGATGCAGAGGGTAAATTCGCATTTGTACATGCACATATAGACGGAGTAGCCTACAACATTATGGGAATTTACAACCCTCCGCCCGCTCCACAAGCAGTAGTGCAGCAGGCTGCAATATTTGCACTGACGTACCCACACGCCCTGAATTTGTGCATGGGCGACTTTAATTCTCTGCTAATTCCAACATTAGATAAACACCAAGGTCAGTTGGCCCCACCCCTAGATCCCAGACCCACTCCCCTTGCTACCTTGATAGCGGAACTGGGATGGGCTGACCTCTGGAGACACCGAAACCCTCAAGCTCGAGTATTCTCTTGCTACAGCGCAACTCACACGTCATTATCCCGTATTGATCACATAATAGGTTCTATCTCTTTGATTCCGCAAATACAAGATATTCAATATCTTCCTAGAGGAGTGTCAGATCACTCCCCTTTGACATGCACACTGGGCACACGAGCAACCTCAGTAATGTATAGACAGGCAATACACCCCTTTTGGTTGGGTCTGATAAGGGAGCAAGACAGAGTATCAGAACAATTAGAAACGTTTCTACAAGCCCATCACTTAGAACAAGACAAAAGATTGCAATGGGACACAATGAAAGGGTACTTACGCACTTGCATACAATCAGCTATGTCGCATATTAAAAAAGAATCGAGACGCAAAGAGTCTGAACTGGCAGACCTGTGCCATAACTTAGAACAACAATATATAACAGACCCGACTGAGGCCAACAGGTCGGCTTGGTTACAGACTGGTCGACTTTATTTACACACACTCAAAGAAAAAGCTGACAGTAAATTGTTCTTTTATAGACAAACCGCTTTTGAACTGGGAAATCAATCAGCGAAATTACTTGCTCATATCGCTAGACAACATACACTTTCTCCCCCAATTTTACGCATACGGTCAGCAAATGGTGAAATATTGCAAACCCATACAGACATATTAGGTAGGTTTACAGAATTTTATAGCGAATTATACACATCATCCTTGGAAAAATCAGACAATGACATAGAACAATACCTAGATAGAATAAGACTACCATTTCTGACAGAGGAACAGGCTAGCCTTTTAGATCAACCAATATCCATGGAAGAAGTAGAAGAAGCAATTGACCAGTTAAACAATAACAAATCACCAGGACCTGACGGGCTCCCCAAAGAAGTATATAATAAATACAGAGATAAGCTTCTCCCGTGCTTACTAGAGATGTATAAGGCCACATTTGAGGCAGGAGCACTTCCTAGGTCATTAACGGAAGCGACTATTATTGTGATTTTAAAGCCAGGAAAAGACCCGATAGAATGTGGGTCCTATAGACCCATAGCATTGTTAAATATAGACTATAAAACCCTCACCAGAATATTAGCATCCCGACTTAACAAGGTCATCCTAACACTAATACACCCGGACCAATGTGGGTTTATGCCAGGGAAATCCACATCAGACAATATAAGACGGGTGCAAGTGATCGCTCAAATTGGACAGACGAAGGGGGAGGACTGGGCACTGGCCTCCTTGGACACTGCCAAGGCCTTCGACTCGGTTGAATGGCCCTTCTTGAATCACTGCTTACGGAGGATGGGATTTGGACCTAACTTTTGTAAATGGATAAACATCTTATATTCCACACCTAATAGCAGACTATTAATAAATGGTGAATTATCTCCCCCCTTCACACTACTCCGAGGCACGCGACAGGGATGCCCACTCTCACCATTATTATTTGCAATAACCATTGAAGCATTGGCGGCCAAGCTCAGACAGGACCCCATATATCAAGGTATAACCCTAGGCCAACGGGAAGATAGGGTGGGGTTATACGCAGATGATATGATTTTGTTCATATCCAAAACCACCACTTCACTGCCACATGCCATTTCAATTATCAATGAATTTGGGAAGTATTCAGGGCTACAAGTGAACTGGTCGAAATCGGCATTTATGCCTCTGGGCCCGCGCCCATGGGAGGGTCCAGCAATAGTGGAGGGACTGGCGGTAGTCTCAGAATTTAAATATCTGGGAGTCATGATTACTAAACAACACCAGGATACACGCAAGCACATAACTGGTCCACTCCTCACATATGTGAAAGAGAAATACAGGTCATGGAAAACCCTCCCTCTTTCGGTTGCAGGCAGAATAAACTTGGTTAAACTCATAATTCTGCCGAAATGTCTATACATTCTGCAACATTCAGCAGTCCCGCTACCTAAAAAATTCTTTAAAGAATTACATGCCCTAACGGGAGTTTTCGTGTGGTCCACCTCCAGAGCTAAACTTAGCCTCAACACATTGCAACGGCCAAAAGAAGAAGCAGGAATGGCACTCCCTGATTTTTATAATTATTACTTAGCGGGACAACTTAGATACCTACACTGCTGGACAGATGGGCAAAACCTACCCAACTCAGAACATCATCTACAGCATTATCTGGGTCTAAACACTTTATGGCCAGTCCTAGAACCGACACAGGAGGCAGGCACTACCTGGCTACCACTACACAATCTTGCTAGACAGGTCTGGAAGGCGGCTAAACATATGGCGAACTTCACAGACATTATAGCTGAAACTCCACTGTGGTATAACCCCACTCTCAGACACATACACGCCTTGGAAGGGCAAGCCCTATGGAAGCAAAAAGGCATAAACACAATAGGAGATATCTATAAGGATAATGTCCTCAGCTCATTCCAGGAACTACAAAACAAGTATGATTTAGATAGATCCTTTTTCTATAGGTACCTTCAGCTTAGACACGCACTGGAGGCGCAATTCCCAGACTCTCCTCTCATCATCTCGTCTTACCCGATAATTGGTATATATAGAACACAAGGTCCTAGGGGACTAGTCTCAATACTCTACTCTCATTTAATACAGAAAAAGATCACACAGAATCCACTGCTTATAATAGACAAATGGAAAACACTTATTCCCTCACTGGACGAGGAATCCATTTCAGACATGCTATCCTCACACCTAAAGGTCTCTCCCTCAGTAAATAACAAACTCATTCAATTGTACTTCATTCACCAGGCATATCTAACCCCAGTACGGTTACGGCATATGGGCAGAGTGGCAACGACAGCATGCCCTAGATGTGGAGAGCTAGAAGCGAACTTTTGGCATATGAGCTGGAGCTGCGCTCCAATCCAAAAATTTTGGAAAGACATAACAGACTTCCTCACAAGTATTTTATCAGTCCCACTACCTCACTCACCCGAGATATGTCTACTGGGCTTAATTCAGGAAGCAGATTGGACACATTACCAAAGTATTTTTTTAAGAGAAACACTGTTTTTGGCCCGCAAATGCATTGCTCTGCGGTGGTATGCACCTAACACTCCCACACTTAGCATGTGGAAGCTTCAAGTAAATCAAATTCTACCATATGAGAAGACTATATATAAGCACAGACAAAAACCTGGCAAATTTGACCAAATATGGGGCGACTGGTGCGACTCTCCGAGAACCAATTACTCCCCTCCCAGACTCAGGTTAGCCATGAGAGACCTATAAGCGGATAGAGAATTTAAATACTATACTAGCACAGCAGTAGAGGTACATGCTAAAACGCAGTGTTCTTTTTTTTTTTTTTTTTGGAGAGTATAAAAAGGACTTCAGAGGGAGACCAAATCTGCTTAACCCTCTTGAGTCCGAGAAAGACGGAATATCTATAAATAGCAAAGGTTGGAGGAACAAATAAATGATATACCAGTAGGATATGATAGAGAGGAGCAATAGGGATAAAAATCAAGGAAGAATATACATCAGAGACACTCGAAACTGAACACGAAGACCCAGTTAGCTGGTATTGACTCATTATTTTATTGTAGTTAATGTTTTTTATGTTTTTGGCAAATGCAGATAATTGGATACAGACGGTTACATAAACATTGTTGATAGACTGTTAAATGCAAAAGGTAAATGTAATGCTTTATATGATTCTGTTTCTGCAATAAAACAGTTTAAAAAAAAAAATTGTGACAACCCTGTGTCAGGCTCCAAAGCTAGTGGACCCACTGGACCACTGTGGACGATGACGTAAGCCGACACCTGGGACCGGAGTCTAAGTGGCAAGCGGTTTTCACCAGAACCCGCCACAAAGCGGGTTGGACTTGCTGCGGCGTGGTACCACCAGGTTGTTCCACAGGTGCGATTGTCCACGGTGACTGCCAAGGTGAGGTACAGAAACAGAAGGCAGGTTCGTGGTCAGGGACAGGCGGAAGGTCAGGACAGGAGGCATAGGATCAACATCAGAGGCAAAGCAGAAGTTCAGGGCAGGCAGCAGAGGAGCGTAAACAGGAACAGGGCTGGGGTCACAACAGGAAATCAATACATGAGCACAGGTCAACAATACTAGCTTTCTCAGAGGCATATAGCATAGATATGTCAGGAAGTGCAGGGAGAGGCTGGAATATAAGGGATTCTAGGAAGTGACTAGCGCAAATTAATGGCAAGCTGGCCCTTTAAATCGTTTGAAGCCGACATGCGCGCCCTAGGACGTGCATGGCCACCGGACCGGAGGCAGGAAAGAGGACGGGTGAGTAGCACGGGTGCCACGCTGGCAGGCAGAGAGGGCACAGGTGAGCCCGGCCCATGACAGTTATCCCCCCCTCTGGACTCCACTTCTTCTTGGGCGGGAAAAATCTCACAAGAAGATCTTGGTCCAGGATATCTCCTCCGGCCCAAACCCCTTCCAGTAAACCAAGAACCGCTTACCTCTCACCATCTTCATATCTAGGATCTCCTTTACCTTGAAGATGTCAGTGAGGTCAGCCTCAGGAGCAGGAGGAGGTACTTGCAAGGAGAAGCGGTTCAGGATGACAGGCTTTAGTAGCGAGACATGGAAGGAGTTCGGGATGCGATGATTGATGCGCCTCAGCACCTTGAAAGGACCCAGGAAACGAGGACCAAGTTTATAGCCAGGGATCTCCAGGCGGAAATACCTGGAGGACAACCAGACTTTGTCACCTGGAGAGAAGATAGGAGTAGGCCTGCGTTTCTTATTGGCCTGAAGCTTGGTTCCAGCAGAAGCCTGTAGCAATGAAAGGGGCGTCTGCTCCCAAATGGACTTCAGATCCTGTACCAAGTCCACAACTGCAGGAACGTCCGAGGACATAGAGAAAGTGGAGGGCACGGGTGCAGTCATGCCCGGCGTCAGTATTCTGGGGCCCTGGGTTGACCGGGTGCAGTCGCCGAGGACATAGATAAAGTGGAGGGCATGGGTGCAGTCAGGCATGGCGCCAGCACCCGGTCAACCCGGGGTACTGGAGGGGCCCACTAAAGCCCCCGGATCAATTGTACTAGTGTCTCTATAAGACACTGGAACAAATGATCACCATCCGTATTGATGACTTTTCTGCTCACCTACTCCTTTGCTCGTTCCCCCGAAGTGGTGACGGGTCTGAAGCCGGCGCACATGATGATGTCATCAGATCACGTGTGCCGGCTTCAGGGCCGGCACGTATGGGAGGCTCAGGCCGAAGAAAGAAGTCAGCAGCGGGTGCTGGTCCTGGGGAAAAAAAAGAAATTGAAGTGGGAAAAGAAGAGTGACCAGCGAGCTTGATGTGGGTTGAGTCGCTGAGCAGTCTGGAGATAAAGGAGATTCTTGTGATCCGTGTATTGACAGACCAGAAAACAAGCTACCTCCAGGAGATAACGCCACTCTTCTAAGGCAAATTTAATTGGTATCAGTTCTCTTTTCGCTAAGGCACCGTTTCCCAACCTGTGGGTCGCGACCCCAGAGGGGGTAGAATGACCAAAACACAGGGGTCGCGATCCTATTACGTTTTTGCCGCGATTCCCGGCAAAACGGAGTATAACATGTGTGATAACTCACTGCTTGAGGACCTTCCTGCTGATACAGTGGAAGCTTGAGGACCTGTGGTGATGTCATCATCACTTGACCCTCTGGCTCCTCCTCTATACAGACTCCCGCGGAACTGACTGCTCTGCTCACAGTGAGTAGAACCTGAAGCCGGGCGGCAGGAGGGAAAGCACTAGAACTGGGGGCAGGAGAAGGGGCAAAACTGGAGACAGGAGGGGGGGCACTACAACTGGGGCAGCAAATGGAGGAACCAAAACTGGGGGAGGGGGGACAGTATTATATTAGTTATATTTTTGTACATATGGGGCAGTATTATACACTCACCGGCCACTTTATTAGGTACACCTGTCCAACTGCTCGTTAACACTTAATTTCTAATCAGCCAATCACATGGTGGCAACTCAGTGCATTTAGGCATGTAGACATGGTCAAGACAATCTCCTGGGGAAGAAAGGTGATCTGAGTGCCTTTGAACGTGGCATGGTTGTTGGTGCCAGAAGGGCTGGTCTGATTATTTCAGAAACTGAAATCCTATTAGGATTTTCACGCACAACCATCTCTGGGGTTTACAGAGAATGGTCCGAAAAAGAAAAAACATCCAGTGAGCGGCAGTTCTGAGGCTGAGGCTACAATTTGCACAAGCTCATCGAAATTGGACAGTAGAAGATTGGAAAAACGTTGCCTGGTCTGATGAGTCTCGATTTCTGCTGCGACATTCGGATGGTAGGGTCAGATGAGAGTCTGATAGGAGATCCCTTCCACCAGTTCGCGTATTGTCCTTCTCAATGAATTTGGGAAGTATTCAGGCACAAGTGACTGGTCGAAATCGCATTTATGCCTCTGGGCCCGCGCCCATGGAGGGTCCAGCATAGTGGAGGACTGGCGGTAGTCTCAGAATTTAAATATCTGGGAGTCATGATTACTAAACACACCAGGATACACGCAAGCACATAACTGGTCCATCCTCACATATGTGAAAGAGAAATACAGGTCATGGAAACCCTCCCTCTTTCGGTTGCAGGCAGAATAAACTTGGTTAAACTCATAATTCTGCCGAAATGTCTATACATTCTGCAACATTCAGCAGTCCCGCTACTACTAAAAATTCTTTAAAAATTACATGCCCTAACGGGAGTTTTCGTGTGGTCCACCTCCAGAGCTAAACTTAGCCTCAACACATTGCAACGGCCAAAAGAAAGCAGGAATGGCACTCCCTGATTTTTATAATTATTACTTAGCGGACAACTTAGATACCTACACTGCTGGACGATGGGCAAAACCTACCAACTCAGAACATCATCTACAGCATTATCTGGGTCTAAACACTTATGGCCAGTCCTAGAACCGACACAGGAGCAGGCACTACCTGGCTACCACTACACAATCTTGCTAGACAGGTCTGGAAGGCGGCTAAACATTGGCGAACTTCACAGACATTATAGCGAGAACTCCCTGTGGTATACCCCACTCTCAGACACATAACAGCCTTGGAAGGGCAAGCCCTATGGAAGCAAAAAGGCATAAACACAATAGGAGATATCTATAAGGATACTGTCCTCAGCTCATTCCAGGAACTACAAACAAGTATGATTTAGATGATCCTTTTTCTATAGGTACCTTCAGCTTAGACACGCACTGGAGGCGCAATTCCCAGACTCTCCTCTCATCATCTCGTCTTACCCGATATTGGTATATATAGACACAAGGTCCTAGGGGACTAGTCTCAATACTCTACTCTCATTTAATACAGAAAAAGATCACACAGAATCCACTGCTTAATAGACATGGAAAACACTTATTCCCTCACTGGACGAGGATCCATTTCAGACATGCTATCCTCACACCTAAAGGTCTCTCCCTCTAAATAACAAACTCATTCAATTGTACTTCATTCACCAGGCATATCTAACCCCAGTACGGTTACGGCATATGGGCAGAGTGGCAACGACAGCATGCCCTAGATGTGGAGAGCTAGAAGCGAACTTTTGGCATATGAGCTGGAGCTGCGCTCCAATCCAAAAATTTTGGAAAGACATACAGACTTCCTCACAAGTATTTCATCCCACTACCTCACTCACCCACGAGATATGTCTACTGGGCTTAATTCAGGAAGCAGATTGGACACATTACCAAAGTATTTTTTAAGAGAAACACTGTTTTTGGCCCGCAATGCATTGCTCTGCGGTGGTATGCACCTACACTCCCACACTTAGCATGTGGAAGCTTCAAGTAAATCAAATTCTACCATATGAGAAGACTATTTAAGCACAGACAAAAACCTGGCAAATTTGACCAAATATGGGCGACTGGTGCGACTCTCCGAAACCATTAACTCCCCTCCCACTCAGGTTAGCCATGAGAGACCTAAAAGCGGATAGAGAATTTAAATACTACTAGCACAGCAGTAGAGGTACATGCTAAACCGCAGTGTTTTTTTTTTTTTTTTTTTGGAGAGTATAAAAGGACTTCAGAGGGAGACCAAACTCGGCTTAACCCCTGAGTCCGAGAAAGACGGAATATCTATATGCAAAGGTTGGAGGAACAAAAAATGATATAACGTAGGATATGATAGAGAGAGCAATAGGGATAAACATCAAGGAAGAATATACAAATCGAGACACTCGAACTGAACACGAAGACCCAGTTAGCTGTGTATTGACTCTATTTTATTGTAGTTAATGTTTTTTTGTTTTTGGCAATGCAGATAATTGATACAGACGGTTACTAAACATTGTGATAGACTGTTAAATGCAAAAGGTAAATGTAATGCTTTATATGATTCTGTTTCTGCAATAAAACAGTTTAAAAAAAAAATTGTGACAACCCTGTGTCACCTCCAAAGCTAGTGGACCCACTGGACCCTGTGGACGATGACGTAAGCCACACCTGGGACGGAGTCTAAGTGGCAAGCGGTTTTCACCAACCCGCCACAAAGCTGGTTGGACTTGCTGCGGCGTGGTACCACCAGGTTGTTCCACAGGTGCGATTGTCCACGGTGACTGCAAGTGAGGTACAGAAACACGAAGGCAGTTTCGTGGTCAGGACAGGCGGAAGGTCAGGACAGGAGGCATAGATCAACATCAGAGGCAAAGCAGAAGTTCAGGGCGGCAGCAGAGGAGCGTAAACAGGAACAGGGCTGGGTCACAACAGGACATCAATACATGAGCACAGTCAACAATACTAGCTTTCTCGAGGCATATAGCTAGATATGTCAGGAAGTGCAGGGAAGGCTGGAATATAAGGGATTCTAGGAAGTGACTAGCGCAAATTAATGGCAAGCTGGCCCTTTATCGTTTTGAGAACCGACATGCGCCCCTAGGACGTGCATGGCCACCGGACGGAGGCAGGAAAGAGGACGGGTGAGTAGCACGGGTGCCACGCGGCAGGCAGAAGGGCACAGGTGAGCCCGGCCCATGACAGTTATCCCCCCCCCTCTGGACTCCACTTCTTCTTGGGCGGGAAAATCTCACAAGAAGATCTTGGTCCAGGAATCTCCTCCGGCCCAAACCCCTTCCAGTAAACCAAGAACCGCTTACCTCTACCATCTTCATATCTAGGATCTCCTTTACCTGAAGATGTCAGTGAGGTCAGCCTCAGGAGCAGGAGGAGGTACTTGCAAGGAAAGCGGTTCAGGATGACAGGCTTTAGTAGCGAGACATGGAAGGAGTTCGGATGCGATGATTGATGCGCCTCAGCACCTTGAAAGGACCCAGGAACGAGGACCAGTTTATAGCCAGGGATCTCCAGGCGGAAATACCTGGAGGACAACCAGACTTTGTTCACCTGGAGAAAGATAGGAGTAGGCCTGCTTTCTTATTGGCCTGAAGCTTGGTTCCAGCAGAAGCCTTAGTCAATGAAAGGGGCGTCTGCTCCCAAATGGACTTCAGATCCTGTACCAAGTTCCACAACTGCAGGAACGTCCAGGACATAGAAAAAGTGGAGGGCACGGGTGCAGTCATGCCCGCGTCAGTATTCTGGGGCCCTGGGTTGACCGGGTGCAGTCGCCGAGGACATAGATAAAGTGGAGCATGGGTGCAGTCAGCATGGCGCCAGCACCCGGTCAACCCGGGGTACTGGAGGGGCCACTAAAGCCCCCGGATCAATTGTACTAGTGTCTCATAAAGACACTGGAACAAATGATCACCATCCGTATTGATGACTTTTCTGCTCACCTACTCCTTTGCTCGTTCCCCCGAAGCGGTGACGGGTCTGAAGCCGGCGCACATGATGATGTCATCAGATCACGTGTGGCCGCTTCAGGGCCGGCACGTATGGGAGGCTCAGCCGAAGAAAGAAGAGTCAGCAGCGGTGCTGGTCCTGGGGAAAAAAAGAAATTGAAGCGGAAAAGAAGAGAGTGACCAGCGAGCTGGATGTAGTTGGTCGCTGAGCAGTCTGGAGATAAAGGGGATCTTGTATCCGTGTATTGACAGACCAGAAAACAGCTACCTCCAGGAGATAACGCCACTCTCTAAGGCAAATTTAATTGGTTCAGTTCTCTTTTCGCTAAGGCACCGTTTCCCAACCTGTGGGTCGCGACCCCAGAGGGGGTAGAATGACCAAACACAGGGGGTCGCGATCCTATTACGTTTTTGCCGCGATTCCGGCAAAACGTAGTATAACATGTGTGATAACCACTGCTTGAGGACCTTCCTGCTGATGACAGTGAGCTTGAGGACCGTGGTGTATGTCATCATCACTTGACCTCTGGCTCCCTCCTCTATACAGACTCCCGCACTGACTGCTCTGCTCACAGTGAGTAGAACCTAAGCAGCAGGGGGGGGGGGGAAGCACTAGAACTGGGGGCAGGAGAAGGGGCAAAACTGGAGACAGGAGGGGGGGGGCAACCAAACTAGGAGCAGAGAAGGGGCAAAACTGGAGACAGAGTGGGGGGGGCACCAAAACTGGGAGCAGGCGAAGGGGCAAAACTGGAGACAGGAGGGGCACACCAAAACTGGGGCAGGAGAGGTGCAAAACTGGAGACAAGGAGGGGGGGACACCAAAACTGGCGGCAGAGGGGGAAAGCACTAACTGGGGCAGGAGAATGGGCAAAACTGGAGACAGAAGGGGGGCACTCACTGGGGCAGCAAATGGAGGAACCAAAACTGGGAGGGGGGACGTATTATATTAGTTATATTTTTGTACATATGGGGCAGTATTATACACTCACCGCCACTTTATTAGTACACCTGTCCAACTGCTCGTTAACACTTAATTTCTAATCAGAATCACATCACATGTGGCAACTCAGTGCATTTAGGCATGTAGACATGGTCAAGACAACCCTGGGGAAGAAAGGTGATCTGAGTCCTTTGAAACGTGGCATGGTTGTTGGGTGCCAGAAGGGCTGGTCTGAGTATTTCAGAAACTGCTGATCTATGGGATTCACGCACAACCATCTCTAGGTTACAGAGAATGGTCCGAAAAAGAAAAAACATCCGGTGAGCGGCAGTTCTGAGGCTGAGGCTACAATTTGCACAAGCTCATCGAAATTGGACGGTAGAAGATTGGAAAAAACGTTGCCTGGTCTGATGAGTCTCGATTTCTGCTGCGACATTCGGATGGTAGGGTCAGATTTGCGTCACAACATGAAAGCATGGATCCATCCTGCCTTGTATCAACGGTTCAGGCTGGTGGTGTCATGGTGTGGGGAATTTTTTTCTTGGCACTCTTTGGGCCCCTTGGTACCAATTGAGTATCGTTGCAACGCCACAGCCTACCTGAGTATTGTTGCTGACCATGTCCATCCCTTTATACCACAATGTACCCAACATCTGATGGCTACTTTCAGCAGGATAATGCGCCATGTCATAAAGCTGAATCATCTCAGACTGGTTTCTTGAACTGACATGATTTTCACTGTACTCAAATGGCCTCCACATTCACCAGATCTCATCCAATAGAGCATCTTTGGGATGTGGTGGAACGGAGATTCACATCATGAATGTGCAGCCGACAATCTGCGGCACTGTGTGATGTCATCATGTCAATATGGACCAAAATCTCTGAGGAATGCTTCCAGCACCCTGTTGAATCTATGCCACGAAGAATTGAGGCAGTTCTGAAGGCAAAAGGGGGTCCAACCCGTTACTAGCATGGTGTACCTAATAAATTGGCCGGTGAGTGTATATCACTGCGGCATGGGAGGCCCTTTTCTACAGTCGCTGATAGGGCTTTACTCTGTTTCACCCGGAGGGCTGGCGACTTTCCCCCTTGCTGTATGTCTTGAGCATTGAGCCTTTGGTAGCATGCAAACAATCCTCTGCAAATGTCACAGGAATATGCGCTCGGGTCAAACAATTTAAGATCTCGCTGTTTGCAGATGATGTCCTGCTAGTCTAAAAGTTATTAGACACATATAGTTATTTCTCTGGATATAAAATTAATAAACATAAGACTGAGGCCCTTCCCATCAATATACCCCCAAGAGAGCTGGCAACTCTCAAGATTAGAGATGAGCAAGCACTAAAATGCTCGAGTGCTCATCTCAATGCAATAGATCTCAATCCAATAGAGCATCTTTGGGATGTGGTGGAACTGGAGATTCGCATCATGGATGTGCAGCCGACAAATCTGCGGCAACTGTTTGATGCCATCATGTCAATATGGACCAAAATCTCTGAGGAATGCTTCCAGCACCTTGTTAAATCTATGCCACAAGAAGTGACGGCTCAAGTCTCTGAGGCACAAAAGGGGGTCAACCCGTACATAGCATGGTGTACCTAATAAAGTGGTCGGTGAGGTGTAGTAGTTATATTCCGTACATAGGGGCGATTATAGTAGTCATTCCTGTACATAGGGGGCAGTATTATAGTAGTTACATTCCTGTACATAGGGGGCAGTATTATAGTAGTTACATTCTGTAATAGGGGGCAGTTTCTAGTAGTTTCTATTCGACATAGGGGGCAGTATTATAGTAGTTATATTCCTGTACATAGGGGGCAGTATTATAGTAGTTATATTCCTGTACATAGGGGACAGTATTATAGTAGTTATATTCCTGTACATAGGGGGCAGTATTATAGTAGTTATATTCTTGTACATATGGGGGAGTATTATACTCGTTATAGTCTTGTACATGGTTTGGTTGAGAACCACTGCCACAATAGGAGACACCAGAGAGGAGAAATGCGGGATGAGCTGCCGGTAGTATTTTCGCAAAGCCCAGGAACCTTTGTATTGCACAAAGTCCTACAGGATGAGGCGATTGAAGAACAGCAGACAGCTTTGCAGGATCCATCTGGAGGCCTCTGTTGGAGATAATATAGCCAAGGAATGCCTGCTAGTCTAAAAGTTATTAGAGAACAGCATAGTGTATTTCTCTGGATATAAAATTAAATAACCATAAGACGAGGCCCTTCCCAAAATACCCCCAAGAGAGCTGGGCACTACTCAAAGTATTAGAGATGAGGCAAGCACTAAAATGCTCGAGTGCTCATCTAATGCAATAGATCTCAATCCAATAGAGCATCTGCTTGGGATGTGGTGGAACTGGAGATTCGCATCATGGATGTGCAGGCCGACAAATCTGCGGCAACTGTTTGATGCCATCATGTCAATATGGACCAAAATCTTCTGAGGAATGCTTCCAGCACCTTGTTAAAATCGCCACAAGAAGTTGAGGCTCAAGTTCTGAGGCAAAAGGGGGTCCAACCCGTATTAGCATGGTGTACTATAAAAGTGGTCGGTGAGTGTAGTAGTTATATTCCGTACATAGGTGGCCGATTATAGATTTACATTCCTGTACATAGGGGCAGTATTATAGTAGTTACATTCCTGTACATAGGGGCAGTATTATAGTAGTTACATTCCTGTAATAGGGGGCAGTTCTAGTAGTTTATTCCTGACATAGGGGGCAGTATTATTATGTAGTTATATTCCTGTACATAGGGGGCAGTATTATAGTAGTTATATCCTGTACATAGGGGGAGTATTATAGTATTTCATATTCCTGTACATAGGGGGCAAGTATTATAGTAGTTATATTCCTGTACATAGGGGGCAGTATTATAGTAGTAGTTATATGTACATAGGGGGCATTAGTTATACTGTTATAGTTTGTACATGGTTTGGTTGAGAACCACTGCCACAATAGGAGACACCAGAAGAGGAGAATGGCGGTGAGCTCGCCGGTATTTTTCGGTTGATTTTCGCGAAGCCAGAACCTTTGTATGACACAGAGTCTACAGGATGAGGCGATTGAAGAACACAGACAGCTTGCAGGATCCATCTGGAGGCCTCTGTTGGAGATAATATAGCCAGGAAAGGAAGACTCCGCTGGTGAACTTTTGCACTTCTCAAGTTTGGTGTAAAGGCCACATTGGCCCATAAACACTGACGACTTGCCAAAGTGGGACTGGTGGACTCAGATCCGGAGAGAACACCAAAATGTCATTAAGATAAACCACGACACAGGTATATAGCAAGTCGTAAAGATGTCATTGACTATTCTTGGAAGACGACTGGTGCGTAACCAGAGGCCAAACGGCATCACTAGGTACCGAAGTGTCATCATGTATTAAAGCGGTCTCCACTCCTCTCCCTCATGGATACGGATGAGGTTGTTAGGCCCCACGAAGGTCTAGTTGGAGAAGAACTTTGCTCCACGTAACGCTCAACAAGCTCAATGACAAGGATCAATGGCAAGGGATAGTAGTTCTTACGGTTGACTTTGTTAAGACCACGATAGTTCTAATATGAAATGGAGAGGCCCATCTGGTACAAATAAGAAACCTTCACCAGTCGGAGATGAGGATTATTAGAATCCCCTCTGCAGGTTCTCCTGGATATAGTCCAACATAGCTGCAGTTCGGGGCAGAGAGTGGGTACACCTGACCCCGAGTAGAAGACGAATTCGGAAGCAGATCAACAGGGAAGAGGTAGGGACGGTTGCTGAGTAAAGCTTGCGTGTATATCTTTGAAAATACATCTGCAAGTCCTGATAACTGGCTGGAAGACCCTTCAGAGGCCTGGAACACGAAGAGAGCATGACTGGCACTGGAGGGGAACCACCATGCAGTGAGACTGGCAGTCAGGTCTCCAACAAAGAATTTCCGTCTCCCATTAAGAACAGGTGCATGGAGCTGCACCATGGTAGACCTAACAGGGGAGGACGGTGGACCGAGTAGCACATCGAAGGACAGTCTATCTTTATGTGTGCCTCGACTTTGCCGTAACAAAAGCTCAGTGCAGTACCGGACCCTGATCGGAGAGAATTTGGCGCCTGACAGAGGAGATGACCAGAGGCTTCTGAGGCGCGACCTAGGGAAGGGATGCCAGAGAACAGAAGGCATTCACAAAGTTTCCTGCAGAGTCGGAATCCAGAAGGCAGAAATCTGGAACTGAGCACCTGTTCTCCAAGACCCTAGGTGGCAAGCGTTTCCAGACACTGAGACGGATGGTACAGGTCTAAGAAAATAAATCCGGTGGCACGAAACGCTCGTCGGGGTGTCAGATGGCGTGACATGGATCAGGAACAAATATGGCGAGCTGGGTATTTAATTTGTTTATTTAGGTTAGCATATTTGTGATGATGCACAGTGTACATGACTGGACTTTGATATTATTCATTGAATGATTTTTGATATGCACTGCAGGCCGCATCGCTTATCTGTTGTGTGCAACCTTAGTACTTTGAAATCTTTTTACCAGCACCTATGATGTAATTTATGTTTATGTGTCAAGGGTGCACCTAGCCTTTCTGCTGCCTGGGCGAAACTATAAAAGACGCCCCCCCCCCACCACTCATATATGTAATTATCAAGGAGTGTCAGGACCAGACCCATCATATTGGTTTAATGGTAAATAAGCAATGCAAAATACATAGGAGCCCACCGTGTTACTATGATAAACACAGCGAGCTACTACAAGCACAATACATACAACAATCCGCATATAATATAAAAATCAATACAGCGTACTGCTATATACTATAATACCTACAGCGTGCCGCCATATACCATATAATACATACAGCGTGCCGCCATATACCATATAATACATACAGCGTGCGCCATATACCATGTAATACATACAGCGTGGCGCCAATATACCACTAATACATACAGCGTGCGCCATATACCATGTAATACATACAAAGCGTGCCGCCATATACCATGTAATACATACAGCGTGGCAATACCCTATACACAGCGTGCCCTGCCTATCATAATACATACAGCGTGGCGCCATATAGTAATTACATGGTGGCAGCAGCTGAATGTAAACACATACATACACCATATAAAACAGTATATTACAGCAAATATACACATACATATACAGAATATATATATTACACCACATAAACACATACAGAGACATATATGCATACATTCATCACAAACACATATATATACATACATAGAAGTTACCTTCACTCTTTTCTTCCTTTCTCGTCGGCCTTGTCCTCGGGGCTGGGGGGGGGGGGGGGGTTGCGGGGATGTGAGAATCGCAGCCGGGTGGGGGAGAGGGGAGGATGCGAGGGGAGTCGGAGCAGGGGGAAGTGGGGGACCAGAGGCGGAGGCGAAAAATGGGGGGGGGGGGGGCGGCTAGGCGCGGACATTGGGCTGGGGAGGGACTGGTACATATGCCGGCGGGCCGCTGGGGGAAGTGCCGGCCCGCGCTGGTACCTGTGCCGGTGTTTGGATGTGATAGGGGGGCCGCTGAGGGGAAGTTGGCTGCCGCGCCAGCACAGGAGAGCGCCGCCGCCCATCACATATTGTCCGGGGGGGGACTTTAAGAGGTGCCAGCTGGAACCGATGCCAGCGGGCAGGAGCCAGACGCCGCCCCCTGGTCTAGCAGGAGGCGCGCCGCCTGAGGCGAGAATCTCAACTCGCCTCATGGCAGGTGCGCCCCTGTATGTGTTGCCTCTCCATATTTGTTCACACTGTCCGTGTTGTTTTGCTTTGTGTTTTTAGGTCCTTTTTAATGGGGTATTTTTAGTCAGATAATATTTTGTGATGTAATTTATGAATAAATTGTGCAATAAAGACTTGTTTTCATTCACAAAGTCGTAATTATTTTCAGTTATGTAGATATGATAGGACTTCGTTCTCCTGACGTCGCCTGCAACGTTCATGAGTAGACAGCCGAGGTCTGTCCACCTGCATAGGTTCCCCTGGAGCTGTCACGGCAGGGGACTGAAGCGGCCTTTGGAAAGCAGGAGCCAAGCAAGGAAAACGTTGGACCCGGAGATGCGGTTGTTAAAAACGCTGTTCCTCAGAGCGTTCCAAAAGCCAGATATCTGAGTGGCCAGAGAGATGAGACCACTCAGAGTAGACGGCAGGTCACATGCTGGCAGCGTGTCTTTAAATTGTCGTGAAAGTCCTTTTTTAAAGGTTGCAATTAGGGCTGCCAGGCTAGCTCCAAGGCCAGAGTATGGAACTGAACCGCATACTCACCAACAGATAAAGTCAGGTTCAGTACTGCATTCTCGGCTGAAGACGCCCATGCAGGTTCCCCCAAGAAAGACCGGAACTCCGAGAAGAGGTGATGTCTGCTGTAACCGAGTCTTTTCTGTCCCATGCCAGGGCCTTCCCGGAGAGGAGGCTGATGATAAATGCCACCTTAGACCGTTCTGAGATGAACTGCATAGCCATAAGCTCTATGTGCAGGGAGCAATGGGTGATAAACCCCTGCACAACCTGGAATCCCCATCATACTGTGATAGCATGGGAAGTCTTATCCTGGGTTCTGTGGCAGGCAGGCCAACCAGAGTAGCGGAAAAAGTCACAGGAACCTGGTGCTGTTGCTGAGTGGCCATCATCTGCTGAAGCAGGGCAGTCACTTGTCCAAGCTGTTGACCTTGTGTGGCAATCTGCTGGGATTGCTGGACCACGACAGTGGTAAGATCAGCAAGTTCAGAAAGCGGAACCTTGGCGGGGTCCATGGCCAGATCATACCGTCAGGCTCCAGGGGTAGTGGACCCACTTGAAGCCTCACAATGAAGAGGTACTGTTCATCAAAATGTGAACAGCATGATGAGGTGCCCTGTTTAAAATACTAATAATGAAACCGAACAAAAAAATACTAATACTGTAATTAAACCAGGAATTTACACCACTGCACACGTGCTGAGGGAGAGACAGTGTAACAGTCTGTAAAGAAAGATCACATAGTGGCTAGGGTAGTCTTTTAAACGCATTAACATTATTTAAGTTGATTTAGAAGGCAGGAGGTAATGTTTAACAACTATAAGAAGACAACAGTCACTGTGGCTGGATCTATAAATAAGTGTCCCTGGTTTATCATGCTTGATTTTGATTGTAGATGTTCTTTAAGGAGAATCGGTTACACCAAATTGGCCTGTATCAGGTCTCTATCTGGGCCCCATGTATAAAAGAAAAAGCCATGGTGTACTATTCCAGCTTCACTGGTGTAGGGAGCTCAAGAGGTAAAGTGAGTATAAAGGATTTTTTCTTTATTACGCCCACGTAGAAACCTCATACAGGGTGATATGGAGCACTAAAGCACCGGTCAATAAGGACCCGTGGGTGGTTAAGTTCCCTGAATTGCCCTAACACCTCCCCTTTAAGTAATAATATAATAATTAGAATTATTGAGTCTCAAACATCCTTTCCCCTCAGCCTCTTCCCTTGCCTTTCTTGGTTGCGCTGGCTTCTTTTTTTCAAACGTGATAAGCATTTTAGAAATGGACATCAAACGCTCTAGTTTGCCATTTGGGATATACTGTAGTTTAAAAAATATACTGTAAGTAAAAAATTAATTTACATTGGCCTGTAAAATATTTCGAGAGTAACCCTTTTCAACAGAAAGAAAGTGCAGCATAATTTCATGAAACAGATATTGTATGTAGTTATATACCCAACACATGAACTGATACCATCTTAGGTCCAGAATTGAGTAGGATTCATGATGTCATTTTATAAAGGCAGTTTTCCACCTGTAGTTCCAGCATCTGAAAGGGTACAAAGCAAAAACCCTTGGACACCAGTGCCTAGAGAGGGGAAAAAATAGACCAAGATATAAATGAGACTCCTAAAAAACACAATAATAGAGCCATACACGTGTATAAAAATGTCAACCAATCTTATCAGACTGAATATTTATTAACCTTTTAGGAGTTGGGTCCATATTGTACAAAATAAAAATGAATACAATTGTGCCAGCACGTAGGTTACCTAAGTATGGACAGTGTCCTGAGTTTGTCAGGTGAGGAGATCAGCAACAGGAAGAAACCACTCCCTTGTAGTACTATATGTTAAAAAGAAGAAGAAATTCAAAGATGCCAAAGACTAACTAAAAGTGTAAAGAAAACTGAAGACGGCTAGTCCACCACACCCCTTGGAATATACCATAGATTATACTGAGACCAGTAACAGACAAAGGAAGATTTCTGACTTTCAAACCACTGTCTTCTGGAGAGAAACTGCTAACCCCATGTACATTGTCTTCAGGGAGAACAGAAATGTTTGTAGGGCATATCCAGGCCAGACATTATGGCTATTTATTTTTAGGATTGCGGCGGAATTAATGTGCAAAAAAATTTAATGTTCAATTTAGAAAAAAGTTACACTAGTAATATTAAAAAAAATCACACACCCTAGAAAACAAAGCATCCAGCAAACTTATTATGGGATAGGAAAAGTATTTACTATTTTTCAATGCATATTTTAAGTTCAGGATCCTGTTGAAATTAAACAAACTATAGTACTGGTTCCAGTGCTGTCACTTGTCAGCATTTGTTTACCCGGCTGCCATTGTGAGGGCAAGTTGATTGCCCTTCCCTCTGCCGCTCACATTGATAAGAGCTGCAAGGGGGAAGAGCAGCTAAGCACCAGTCACATGTTGCACATGTGACGCTACTGCAGTCACGTAAATAAAGCTCTGCCTACAAAGCCACAGCATTCTCAATGGAACCAGCAACAGTGTTTGCTATTTTAAAACCGATCATGCATTTAAAATATATCATTTTTTTTCCTATTGGAGTACTTTAAAGCAACACCTTCCATTATATCCCTAGATTCCCCCAATGTAGAACTCAATGGGGCAGATTTATCAAGTGTCTCAAAGACAGACAGTGCAAAGCTAGACTAGACAGTCTTATACTGCCCCAGATTCATCACTGTCTGTTGCTGGATGATAAATCTGGCATTATATAGTCCTCTAACGACCAGTACAAACTGTAATTGACAGTGTCAGTATTTAATATTACTTGCAATGTACACAGAAGCTACATAAAAATTCCAAATGCAGCCAGATTGAAAAAAATAAATGCATTCACGCCATTTTCTTAGGAGCTTTGTATTTACAACTAACTGTCACCAAACCTTTCAAGAAAAACTTTTCATACTTCAGTGTACGGAGCTATGTAAGGTGTTATTTTTTTCAGGACAAGCAGATGTTCTCATTGATACCATTTTGAGGGCTAAATGACCTCTTCATCGTTATTTACTCATATTTTCATGTAGCGATTCAGACATTTGGACTTCACTTGGTTCACCATAGGGAATAAAGCTCTCTGATCGCATCACCTATGTGCAGTGGTCTTAAATGGTTAACATCTGCTATCAGTTCCAGCACCGATCAAGGGTATTTGCAGCATAATGCAGCAAACGCTCTTCCTATATGGAGCTCAGCCCATACTATTCCGACATGGGCCGTTAAGATTAAGGTTAAGACTGTAGATTTATCTCGCCTGTTCAAGTGTTCTCATTGTGACCTACTCAGATTTACAAGGATTTACTTGTCAGACTGTGCTACCAGTAGCTACAGCCTCTAGCTTGTGATGCTTTCCTGATGGATTATGGGTCATGAAGACAGCACAGAAGTGGACAAATCTTACAGTCATGCTGTCTGATGAGAGCAGAGAGGAGGCTGCAGGGAAGCAAATGTCTTGTATGTACCTAATTATCAGGTAAGGGTTGCAGCAATGGTTTTCCTGGAGTGTCGCTTTAAGCTTTAAATGAATGTGTCGCCACGCTAAAACCAAGCCCAAAACAGTACCATCCTCTGTAATATGTGCACCCCCTGGAGATCGTTTTAGCAAATTTCTAGGTTGCAGCATGAATGAAAAAAAAAATCTTTTATCTCCAGTTGCCTGACTGCAATGTACAACAGAATACAAGATGATTTTACATTCATCCTAGAAATAGGTTAGGGAAAGTTAGTATGGTGACAGTTTCCCTTTAACGTTGCGCTAATGGAGTTCAAAAAGAAGCAATTTACTAATAATGTACATTGCAGACAGTCTTGCAGCTGGTTTATGCTGGGCTCATATCCCTTTTAGGAGTAGAATAAACCTAAATACGGATACCAAATGAAAGGTCTTCCACTATGTATCAGTTTCCATTGACTTTCATGTAAAGGAATGGTACCAAAGTATGATCAGATGTAGGGATGAGACTAAAGTGCCAGGAAAGACAGCACTGCAAAGTGTAGAAAGTGATTGACATTGAAACAAGGGTATAGTAATGGAAAATTGGAATTTTGCTTCTTTAAAGGAAACCTACCACTTAGAATGGCAGGGGTAAGCTGTAAGTACCGAGCACCAGCTCAGGGTGAGCTGGTGCCGGTACTTACTTTCGTTAGTGTTATAAACCGCGGTATCGTGGTTTTAACACTTTTGAAACTTTAGAGTAGAAGGGGCTTCAGCGCTGTGCGCGACCGTGCGTGCGCAACATCTCCTGTATTTCCTATGTAGGCGCGCGCACGATCGTGCGCATGCAGCGCCGAAGCCCCTTCTGCTCTAAAGTTTAAAAAGTGTTAAAACCGCGATACCGCGGTTTATAACACTAACGAAAGTAAGTACCGGCACCAGCTCACCCTGAGCTGTTGCTCAGTACTTATAGCTTACCCCTACCATTCTAAATGGTAGGTTTCCTTTAAAGAGGACCTGTCACCCCCAATCAAACATGCCCCGGATAATCCTCTCCCTGGGCCCTTTAATTATAATACACATATATACACACACACACACACCAAGTGTATTTTAATGTATGTTGGGAAAGTTGTACTAAATGATCCTAAAAGGTCTGACCTCTTACCAAATAAGAGGTAGGATCCACGTATATCCAGCGCTTGCCGTCGGGTATATGAGGGGGCCAGCACAAGTCCCCCGACACTGGTTCACCACGCCCCTTTGTTTCACTTTCCGCGCACTCTCAGCGGGGACCTGTAAGAGAAGCCGGCAGCATTGCATATATATTGCGCAATCCCTGTCAATGCGCACAGGCGCGGCCGCATAGCAGAGAGCCAGCAGCGATTGCGCAATATATGCGATTCTGCCAGCTTTTCTTACAGGTCCCCGCTGAGAGTGCGCGGAAAGTGAAACAGAGGGGCGTGGTGAACAAGTGTCGGGGGAGTGTCGGCCAGAGCATACAGAGGAGTGCGGCCCCCCCTCATGTATATACCACTGCCAGCGCTGGAGATACGTGGATCCGACCTCTTATTTGGTAAGAGATCAGATCTTTTAGGAACATTTAGTACAACTTTCCCAACATACATAAAAATAAATTTAGCATATATAGAAAGGGGCTGGGGAGAGGATTATGGGGGGCGTGTTTGGATGGGGGTCTTTTTGGGGGTGACAGGTCCTCTTTTTAGAACATGTGATCAGATTTTATCTTTTACACCTAAGGACAGGTTTTTATAGCCCTTTCTTTGTTCTTATGTTTAAGTGATCATTTTCATCAAGCATTTGAGTTGTGGAGTCATCCAGGAAACTAGTCCTACATCTATACATCCTACAACTATAGCCTACAAAAACAAAACTAGTCAGTAGCACACAATTCAAATAGTAAAATCGTATCCTTTATTCCATAGTACTGAATTCATAAAAAAGTTAAAAAATTACAGACAATGGGACAGAATAACAGGGCCCAAGACCCAGTTACCAACCCCAGCTACAAGGAAATAAATATAAGCTCTTAAGAAACTGGAAGAAACTAGGTGTGAAAAACACAGGTCAGAGGTTTCCACAGCCCATCACATTTACTTGGTCTATAGGTCATGGAATTTTTCATCTTTTGCAGGTAGAAGTCTCTCAGATGCTCATGTGATATTTATTATCTATACAATATACACTCAACTTGCATAATGTGAAAAAATGTCTGTCACTGGGTTGCAGTGATGTTACTGGACAAATCTTTAGATCCTTGTAGTTGTGGGTTCAGGGAAAGTTACCTGGCTCTTGGACGCTGTATTCCTTGACTTTATGAATTCACTGTGTTATTGTATAAAGGATACAATTTGATTAAATTGTGTAAAACGGCCTGGTCTCGCTATTGGTGGGCTACAATCCGACCAGTGCAACAGAGTCCAGCCCTTGCAAGCTTCTCTCATTCCTTTTGACATTTGCAGCCAGACGTGTAGTCCACTGCAAAGCTTCACTGTGCCGATTTCCATGGTTTATGCTATTGCAGTGAGCTAGGTACACAAACGCAGTAGCAAGTTGCATACCTATCGCAGTGCAGGACCATTGGCCCGGGGAAATTTGCAACCAACAGAATATACTGCTCAGGTCAGAAGGAAGGACAAGACACTGAAGATCCATTAGTCAGAGGCTTGATGAACATCCCCACATAATTTAACTCAGTTAAATTATTAACTCACTTTGACAATTAAACTGAATGATGGGTTCCTGTAGCTCTTTGAGTTAAATAGTTAAAATCTGATGACAGCTTCCCCTTAAAATGTAACCAAATAACACTGCTACTTCAAATAATGAAGACATCCACAGAATATGTCCGAATGGGGAGATCTTCAACGCTGCAATGTAAATTATTAGTTTTCATGAAATATCATGTTGCAGTACTGCTAAAATACACATTTACTATATACTTTTTGATCACTTAAGTTTGTAGACTTGGCTTATCTTGCAAAAAATTTTATATTGCAAAATAATTTGAATTTCTAATAAAGCTTAAAAGGGGTTGTGCAATCTTCTTTATTTATGGCCTAACCATAGGAGCCACACCTATCATGAGAATGGAGATCATGAGATCAGATGGTGAGTCTGAAAGATGCTCTATTCAAAAATGAAGCCAGATGTCATTTGAGAGGACCCACCAATAGGCCCTGCACTTATCAAGTATTTATGATTTATTCTATGGATATGTAATAAATCTATGGGAATAACCCTTTAAGATTAAGGGGACATGACAAACTAGTGTAAGGGAAAGGGAAAAAAAGCCTCCTAACTCGCTTATTCCACTGGTGATGGGCATCTTCTATGATGAAGTCACTTAAAATAACAGCATAAAAACTAGATTAATGAATGACATTGGAAAAAAACTTGTTTTTACAAAGATACAAAGTGGACCTCCCCCTTTGTGGGTTCCTATTACAAGAGCAGATTGGTCACATTGCCAGTCTGTTGCTACTCTGACAAGGTGAATAAAAAAAAAATTACACAACCAAGAATCAGTCTACAGAATTAGAAACACCCCATTGTCCAAAACTTAAAAAAAACAAAGTTAAAAAGACCGGAAATGCACCGGTGCTAGTGATGTCATGGTATAGTAATTCGTCTGCCGTGCTCCTGGGGACTGGATGGAGCCTGAGGTGATAAGAGAAGATCCGGGATCCCTGGGTCACTCTGTGTGTTGTTGCTTTGCACACCAATCTGTGGATTACTTCGCTGAGTGTAGAAAAGGATGTAAGCCTGTGTCCTGCACACTTCCTCAACAGAGCACATGTTCAGTTTGGAATCATTGCAATGTACCCAAAATTCTGAAATAAAAGAAATCAATAAATAAGTACATGTAAAACTGTACTTAAGATGAAAAAGGAAAAATGTATGTATGCTTACCGCCCTCTGTGTTATAGCAGTATGCGGTGTAGTGTCCAGAACCAAACCCTTTACCATGATGCATTACTACTGCGGACAAGTCATACAGATACGTCCCTGGATCAGAGGGAGACAGTGAACTTCTACAGTATGGTTCCATATTTAACACTTGATCAAAGAAAACGTGGACTCCGATTTTCTCACGGTGGTTACGTCCAGACCATCTGGGGAAAAGTAAATATTCTATTTATGTGAATGGCATTTGATTTTGCAGAAGGAAGTCTACGTCAAGCTCTGTCACCTGATTGATCGGGGTTGCCAAAAGGTCCCCAATAGTTACAATGCTGAGTAGCCCCTTAATGACAAGGACTGAAAAGGAGTTAATGGCTGGGCATTTTTAGTGAAAACATATTAGGCAAAGGTGTTCTATATTCACAGAGCTATTGATCTGTGAAAAAAAATGTTGTAGTTGTGCTTTAATGCATATACAGGATCACTGGTACTGCTGACTCCTCTACCTAGTGCTACTTCAGAGCTATGCAGAGAGGAAAGGAGAAGGAAAAAGCGGTAAAAAAACCACTTCTACCTTCCCCCAAAAGATCTCCTGCGACCTCTGACAGTTTTTTTTTAAATTATTTTTAAAGCCCCCCAGCAATATATAAAAAAACGCCATGTTAACACATTTATGTAAACAAGTAGTCAACTATGTGTTAACACAACAACGTTAACCTCCTCCAAAAATACAGCCATAAAACCAGTAAAGATTTACTTTAGCGTGCAGTCACACATGGCAATTACAGTGCATATTGAAACACAATTACTTGGACATATCATTTACGTAAACACACTGTTAACCCGGGTCGGACTGGCCCACGGGAGGGCCAGGGGATCCTCCGGTGGGCCCCCGTTACCTCCGCTACGGCAGGGGCCTCCATCCCGATCTGTGTGCCCTGTCAGCAAGGTCGCAAGGGTCAACAGTGGGCCCCCGATATCTCCGCTCAGGCAGGGGCATCCATCCGAGGCCCCTGCCAGTGAGTGACAGCTCTGGTACTCGATGTGGCCGTAAGCGGCCACTCGAGTACCATCTCTGTTGTAATGCCATTGCCGAGTGTTCGGGCGTCGCAGCCGTTTTGTCCCAGCACGCGCCGCACTATGACCCCTGATGCGCGGCAGCGTGAGAGCATCATCACGCTGCTGCGCATCACAGTGCGGTGCGTGCCAGGACAAAACGACCGCGTAGCCCGAACACTCGGCAATGGCATTACATTGTGAGCTCCACTATTGTGGGGAGAAGAGAAGGGGAGAAGAGAAGCAGAGGACGCAGGAGCGCTGCTATAGGTAAGTGAATTTTATTATTTTTTAACTACTAGTCTAAATATGTAATTGGCGGGCTACAGTAGTAAGGGGCTGCATATAGCAAGGGACTCCATTGCAGGAATTAATATTAAAGGGGCCACTAGAAGCGTAAATATAATAATGTGACTAGTTGCAGGAATATATAATTAATGGCAACGAGTACTGTGCTGTGTCAATACATACAAGATAGGAGTAGTAGTACTGTGCTGTGTCTATATATACAAGATAGCAGTAGTAGTACTGTGCTGTGTCAATATATATACAGGATAGGAGTAATAGTACTGTGCTGTGTCAATATATATACAGGATAGGAGTAATAGTACTGTGCTGTGTCAATATATATACAGGATAGGAGCAGTAGTGCTTGTGCCCATATATACAGGATAGGAGTAGAGTACTGCTGCCCATATATACAAGGATGAGTAAGTAGTACTGTGCTGTGCTCAATATACAGGATAGGAGTAGTATTACTGTGCTGTGCCATATATACAGAATAGGAGTAGTAGTTCTGTGCCCATATATACTAGGAATAGGAGTACTGTGCTGTGTCCATATATCCGTATAATAGGAGTAGTAGTACTGTGCTGTGTCCATATATATATATATACAGGATAGAAGTAGTAGTACTGTGCTGTGTCAATATATATACAGGATAGGAGTAGTAGTACTGTGCTGTGTCAATATATGCAGGATAGGAGTAGTAGTGCTGTGCTGTGCCCATATATACAGGATAGGAGCAGTAGTACTGTGCTGTGTCAATATATACAGGATAGGAGTATTAGTACTGTGCTGTGCCCATATATTCATGAAGGGAGTATTTATTAGGACTTTTATACAAAATATTTGATAAGAGGAGCAGTAAATATAAGAATAATTAAGGAGAGCATTATATAAAACATAATTAATAAGTAGGAGCACTGTAAGACTGAAATGATTCATTGGAAATTATATATTATGAAAATAAAGGGAATTATGTCCAATTTAATTTATTAGGTGTATCATATTATTTACTCAGGGGTGTGTATTGTAACATACTGAGGAGTCGCAATGTAATATTTGATTTATTTAGAGGGCACAGTATGGTTTTTGTTATGGGGGTATATTTGGTGTTTGTGGGGGGCACAATGTGGTCAGTTGTGTTCTGAGTTGTAAATATTATTTAGGAGCACAGAGTTATCCAGGTGACATTATGCTGTAGAGACTGATATTTTTAGTTGCACAGTGTGGAGATGTGCCACACAGAGATGAAGATATCTGGTGGAAAATTCTCCAGGGAGAAGTTGATCTGCAGTTCAGTACCCAAAGGAGAAGACGAGTGACATGCGAGGTACTGAATCCCACTTCTGATAACTGTAATTACTGACTAACTGTCTAGACTATTTCTATAATGTCACTGCCTAGTCTTCTTATGTGCTGAAGAGAACATATGTAGAAGGTGAAGGATTATAGTAAGTTATTCTTATAGGCAAGTTAGGGCTAAGCACAATGCAGCCGCAGTGAACTCCTGGGAAATAACGAATATTTCTAGGTAGCGGTATTGTGGGCCCCCAGAATCAATTTCTCTAGTGGGCTCCAGGCACCCCAGTCCGACCCTGCTGTTAACAATGCAAGTAGGCAAATCTCCTCTACGCAGCTGTGGACTTTAATATAAAAGTGCACTGCAAACTCCATAAGTGAATACACCGTTAACAAAGGGGAAGGAATATTTAACAGTTTTTGTTTCCAGAGTCCTTGTGGAGGAGGGGTAGGTGGGGAGGAGAGTTGTTCATGTGTCTGTTAAAGCATTTAATATTTCACCACATGACACATTTGGACTTAAAGGGGTTAGCCACTTTACCTCAGATTTTTTGTAACGTGGGTTTGAGTATGAGGGGGCAGGATATTAGGCAATTTACTATTAAAAGTTCTGCTCTGCTTTCTGGTCTTTTACCTCATCAGCCGGACATTCTTGTCCATAAAATGGCTGCAGATGGAGGGTCATGAGATCTCTTAACTGTTCATGAACAAGTTAGAGATCACATGACCCTCCATCTGTGGTCATTTTATGGACAGGAATGTCCGGCTGATGAGGTAAAAAGACAAGAGGCTTCACCTTAAGTGTCAAGAAAGCTGTGCAGAACTATTAGTTGATGAATATTGGTAAATTACCTAATATCCTGCCCTGCCCCTCCCCCCCACTTACACACACATTACACAAAACATGTAATGTTAAATTACCCTTTAAAGGGAAGCTGTCACTAGGGACCTAATTTTCACTAAAGACAGATTGTAAAAGCCCATGACACCTGCAGTGCAAAGATGCCTCTCTGCCTTTTCTAAGCATTTGCATTACAATATAATTGTGTATTATAACTTACACTTGCATCCTGACAAAATCCTGGTGTAGTCACAGTGGCTGGGCTTTGGTTTGGATGCATTTCAAAAAACAACATGTGTCTTGTCTGTGTTACTTACTCCTCAGATCTTAGCCCACACCTAGCTCCTGTATAGCTACTCCCAACCGCACTGATGTAATCTCAACAGGCTGCGACCTCTGAAGGAGCAGGAGGAGGAGCTGTACGGGAGCACAAAGGTAGGGGCTAAGATCTGAGGAGTGAGTAGCACAGACAAGGCACATGTTGTTTTTTGAAGTGCATCCAAACCAAAGCCCAACCCCTGTGACTACCCCAGGATTTTGTCAGGATGCAATGTAAGTTATAACACACAATTATATTGTAATGCTTATAAAAGGCAGATTTGCACTGAAGGTGTAATAAGCTTCTGCAACCTGTCTTTAGTGAAAATGAGGTCCCTGGTGACAGGTTCACTTTAAGTTGCTCATAGTAAAACATATTGGTTCAAAGGTAAAACAAGTTTTAGATCCATCTATCAGAAACCCTTCTAGATAACTATATAGTGGTAGGAGGGAATATACATGGAAATAGAAGAAAAAATGTAAACAACAAGTATAAAGTAAGTAAAATATCTTCACAAAACCACAAAACAAATATTACCTGAACCGCTTAAGGTGCAGCCGCAAGACCTGAGGTAGTCTGAATATCATAAGCTGTTTCTTGGCCTCACTCAGCACAAGAGGTTTAGGGGAAGATTTTCGCCTCCGTCCTGGAATGAAAAAAAAAAGTAATATTCCCATTAATATGTTGCTAATCCCAGATCTAGTAATCTTGAATAATTTAACTCCTTAAGTTTACAGCCAGTTTATATGAGAAAAAAAAACAAACAAACAAAAACAGGGCTGAAGCTTAACCCCTTACCGCATTTCAACGTTCCTGAGTGGAAGCGGGGGTATGAAGATGGCTCACGGGCTAAACCCTCTTCATACTCACCAGGTGTTTGCTTCGCAATGCAGCAAACACCCGTCGCCAACACCAGCGATGGCGTTAACCCTTTGATCGCTCCTGGCAAAGCTACCGGCGGAGCATGGGTCGCCACCATCTCAGATCACCATCCGTTGCCAAGTCAGCCTCAGGTCACACAAAGACTGTCATGAGGCTGTCTTTGTGTGACTGACACAGAGGCTGTCATGTTTTAGGCTATCTATTGCAATGTGTGATTTGTACATTGTGATAGATGATGTGCCAAATCCCCATATACCAAGTAAAAAATTTTTTTTTTAAATAAATAAATAAAAATCAACCCCCTTTCCCTTGAACTCATGGTAGCATTGAAAACTATATCAAAAGATGACACCAAATACAGCTCTGTACACTGAAGTATGAACAAGTTATTAGCGCCAGAAAATGATGATTTTTTTTTGTACAGGAGGTTTTAATGTTTGTAAAACAAAAATTATAAAAGCTATACAACTATGGTATCTCCGGGATTGTACCAACCGAAATAATATAGGAGAAATGTCATTTGAATTGCAAATGAATTGCAATTTGGTGTGCAGAAAACAAGCCCTCATACAGATTTTTGAAGGTGGGGAGTGAAAAATTAGAATGCAAAAACAAAAAAGGGCCTGATTGTTTAAGGAAACCTGTCAGAAACATCTACCATCACAACCCCCAAAACCAAAAGTCCTACATTGTTTAATGTACAGATTTTTTTTTTTTAAATTCACAGGTTCGGAATGAGGGACACACACCATGTAGACGATTTCCGAATATTCGGTTTTAGAAGACATGTTAAAATTTATTAACCCCTTACGCTCTGCCCCGTAGCTCTACGGGGCAGAGGTACAGGGAATGTATGAAGTGGGCTCACGGGCTGAGTCCTCTTCATACAAGGGTGGGGGTTGTTGCATATTGTAGCAAACCCCCACCTCTAATAACCGCAGTCGGGCCGTTGTCGCCGGCGGCATTTAAGAGACGGCGGCGCAGGTGCACCGCCATCTTTATTCCGATCGTCGCTCCCCCAAACGTCATAGGGGGGAGGGCGATCGGTTGCCATGGTAGCCTCGGGTCTTCGTTTGACCCGAGGCTACATAGCTTCTGCTGATTCGGTACAATGAGCCAGTGGCTCATTGTAATGAATGAGCTGCAAAAATGCCACATATTGCAATACAGAAGTATTGCAGTATGTGGTAGGAATAATCTGACCATCTAGGGTTAATGTACCCTAGATGGTCTTAGAAATAATGGGGAAAAAAAATAAATAAATCATAAAATATTAAAAATTCTAATCACCCCCCTTTGTTTTTTACTGTTTATTATGTTTTATATCAGTTCTAGGGACAGACACAATAGGTATCACCGCATCTCAAAATGCCCAATCTATCAAAGAGTCTGTTCCAAAAGAGGAGTTAGGATGGACACTATATACTAATAGACCTGCGACACCTCCAGAGTGACAAAAGTTTAGTTGGTTCCCTGGTATATTCTATCTCCTTATACGTAACACATTCACAATTCACGCCCAAGCTGTTGTGAATTCATTTAGGTAAAATGAATAATTGTAACAACTGTTGGGTCACGTTGCTCCCTATACCCCTCCATTATTTCATAAGGGGCGCCACATAACGGGCACTGAACTTTCCAGAAATAATTGCAATTTCCATCTTGGACTCCGTTGCACATCATATTTGGAAACCACCTGTATGTTCAAAATGCTCATTTCACCACGTGTATTACACTACACCACATATTACACCTTGCTATATTCCCCAAGGGGTGTACATTCAACAATTAGGGTCACTTTTCGGGTTTTCCTCTGTTTTGGTACCACTACGGCTCTCCAAATGTATCCTGACACATGTAAAGGATTTCTGTCAAATTTGGCCACTAAAAGACAAACATCCCTCTTTTCCTCTACTGTGCGCCCATAAAGCATTTTATATGCACATGTGGGGTACTTCTACACTCGGGAGAAATAGTTTTACACCTTTTTCAGGGTTATTTAATGTATTATCCCTTGTGGCTTACAAAAATTAGGGGTAAAGTGACATTTATAGGAAAATTTTCACCTTTTTAATGTTTAGGGCCTAATTGGATCATTCACCTGTAGGGGCAAATACATATATTACACATTGCAAAATTCTCTAAGGGGTGTGCGTTCAAAAATTAGGGTCACTTTTCGGATTCTTATCTGTTTTATACCACTAGGGTTCTCCAAATGCATGTCAAACATTTCTGTCAAATTTGGCTTCTAAAAGGCAAACATCCCCCTTTCCTTTTACTGTGCGCCCATACAACATTTTATATACACATGTGGGGTACTTCTACACTTGAGAGAAATAGGTTTACACATTTTGGGGGGTTATTACATTTTTTTATCCCTTGTGGCTATATAAAATTAGGAGTAAAATGACCTTTATAAGAAAATTTTCACCTTTTTCCTATTTAAGTCCTAATGAAATCAAACAACTTTACGGACAAATACACATATTACACCTTGCTAAATTCTCTAAGGGGTGTGCTTTCCAAAATGGTGATACTTGTTGGGGTTCCGCTCTGTTTTGGTACCACTACGGCTCTTTAAATGCATCCTGACACATGTAAAGGATGTCTGTCAAATTTGGCTTCTAAAAGGACAACGCCCCTCTTTCCCTTCTGAGCTTCACTGCGTACCCATACAACATTTTATTTGCATGTGTGGGGCAATTTTATACTCGGGAGAAATGCTTGTACACATTTTTTGGGGTTGTTTTATCTTTAATGCCTTATGGGATACAAAATATATTGTTCATATTTTTCCTTTTAGGGACCTAATTGAAGCAAACACCTGTAGGGGAAAATACATATATGACACTTGTTGGGGTTCCCCTCTGTTTTGGTACCACTAGGGCTCTCCAAATGCATCCTGACACATGTAAAGGGTGATTGTCAAATCTGGCTTCTAAAAGGCCAAAGCCCCACTTTCCCTTCTGAGCTTCACTGTGTACCCATACAACACTTTATATGAAAAAGTGGTGCAGTTCTGTGCTTAGGAGAAATAGTTTTACACATTTATGGGGTTGTTTCATCTTTTATCCCTTGTGGCTTACAAAAATTTGGGGTAAAAGTGACTTTTTTGAGAAAATTTTCACCTTTTTTCCCTTTTGGGGCATAATTGAATCAAACACCTGTTGGGGCAACTACACAAATTACACCTTGCTAAACTCTCCAAGGGGTCTACTTTCTAAAATGGTGTCTCTTGTTGGGGCTTTCCTCTGTTTTGGTACCATTATGGCTCTCCAAATGCATCCTGACACATGAAAACTTTTTCAGCCATATTTGCCCTGCAAAAACAAAACAACGCTCTTTCCATTCCAATTGCCCCCCTGTGCCCGTACAGCAGGGTACAGTGACAAAATGGGTATTGGCATACTCAGGAGGAATTGCCCTCAACATTGTAAAATGCATTTTCCTTTTTAACCCATTGTGAAGGTGCAAATTTTAGTGTTCAATGAATCTATAGTAAGATAAAATTACATTTCTGTAATTTCACTTTCATTTATCTTTCACCCTCATGAAACGCTCATAGGGTTAACAAAATTCCCAAAGGTTGTTTTCAATATTTTGAGGGGTGTAGTTTCTGAAATGGTGTCATTTGTGGGGGTTTTCTGTCATGTAGGCCTTATAAAGTCACTTCTAACTAAATTGACCCTCCAAAAGTAGGTTTTGATGATTTTCGTGAAAATCTGAAAAATTGCACCTAAAGTTATAAGCCTCCTAACATCCTAAAAAAAGGAAAAGATGTTTGAAAAATGATGCCAAGTTAAAGCAGACATATGGAAAATGTTAGTTATCAAGTTATTTTAGTGATATGACCAACTTTCCAAAAAGTAGAAAATTTAGAATTTGGAAAACATTGTTTTTTTCAAAAATTTTGCCAAATTTCCATTTATTTCATAAATAAATATTAAATATATTGATTAAATTTCTCAACCAACAGGAAGTACAATGTGTCACGAAAAAACAATCTCAAAATCAACTGGATATGTAAAAGTGACTTTGGGAAAATTTTCATCTTTTTCCTTTTAGGGACCTAATTGAAGCAAACACCTCTAGGGGCAAATACACATATCACACCTTGCTAAATTCTCCAAAGGCTGCACTTTTCAAAATGTTGACACTTGTTGGGGTTCCCCTCTGTTTTGGTACCACTAGGGCTCTCCACATGCAACCAAATGTAAAGGATGCCTGTCAAATCTGGCTTCTAAAACGCCAAAGTCCCTTTTTCCCTTCTGAGCCCTACTGTGTACCTATACAACACTTTATATGCACAAGTGGTGCAATTCTGTGCTTAGAAGAAATAGTTTTACACATTTATGGGGGTCGTTTCATCTTTTATCCCTTGTGGCTTACAAAAATAGGGGGTAAAAGTGACTTTTTTGATAAAATTTTCACCTTTTTCCTTTTTGGGGCCTAATTGAATCAAACACATGTTGGGGCAAATACACAAATTACACCTTGCTAAACTCTCCAAGGGGTGTACTTTCCAAAATGGTGTCTTGTTGGGGCTTTTCTCTGTTTTGGTACCATTAGGGCTCTCCAAATGCATTCTGACACATCAAAACTTTTTCAGCCATATTTGCCTTCCAAAAACAAAACAGCGCTCTTTCCATTCCAAGTGCCCCCCTGTGCCTGTACAGCAGGGAACAGTGACAAAATGGGTATTGGCATACTCAGGAGGAATTGCACTAAACATTGTAAAATGCATTTTCCTTTTTAACCCATTGTGAATGTCCAAATTTTAGTGTTCAATGTAATTTCACTTTAATTTTTCACCCTCATGAAACGCTCACAGGGTTAACAAATTTCCCAAAGGTTGTTTTGAATATTTTGAGGGGTGTAGTTTCTGAAATGGTGTCATTCGTGGGGGGTTTCTGTCATGTAGGCCTTATAAAGTCACTTCTAACTAAATTGACCCTCCAAAAGTAGGTTTTGATGATTTTCGTGAAAATCTGAAAAATTGCACCTAAAGTTATAAGCCTCCTAACATCGGGGAGAAATAGTTTACACTTTTTTCGGGGATTAGATTTAATATATTATCCCTTGTAGCTTACAAACCAATTAGGGGGTTTAGATGGTAAAGTGACATGTATAGGAAAAAGTTCACCTTTTAATGTTTAGTGCCTAATGGATCATACCTGTAGGGCAAATACATATATTACACATTGCAAAAATTCTACTAGGGTGTAGCGTTCAAAAATTAGGGTCACCTTTTCGGATTCTCATCTGTTTATACCACTAGGGTTCTCCAAATGCTGTCAACATTTGTCAATTTGGCTTCTAAAAGGCAAAATCCCCCTTCCCTTTTATCGTGCGGCCCAACCAACACCTTTATATAAACACATGTGGGGGTACTTCGTACACTCGAGAGAAATAGGTTTAACACATTTTGGGGGGTTATTATACATATTTTTATCCCTGTGGCCTATAAAAAAATTAGGGGTCAATGACCTTTATAAAAAAGAAAATTTTCACCTTTTCTATTAAGTCTACATGAAACAAACAAATTTACGGACAAATACACATATTACAACCTGCTAAATTCTACTAAGGGGTGGTGCCTTTCCAAAAGTGGGACATTGTTGGGGGTTCCCTCTGTTTGGTACCCCACTTTAACGGGTTTTCTCTAAAAAATGCACGACTGACCAAGAAAGGAGTTGTCAAATTGGCTTCAAAAGGACACGCCCTCTTTCCCTTCTGAGTTAACTGCGTACCCATACAACATTTTATGCAGTGTGGGGCATCTGTCTATATCAGGAGAAATGCGTAGTACACATTTTTGGGTGTTTGTTTTATCTTTAATGCCTTATGGGATACAAAAAATAGCGTATAAAGTGATCTTTTTGGGAAAATGTCATATTTTCCTTTAGGGACCTAATTGAAGCAAACACTCTGTTGGGGGAAAATACATATAGTTGCACCTGCTTAAATCTCACAAGGGTGCCACTTTCCAAAATGGTGACAATGTTGGGGTTCCCTCGTTTGGTACACTAGGGCCTCTCCACTGCATCACTGACAACCAGTAAAGGATGATTGTCAAATCGGCGTCTAAAAGGCCAACACCCCTCTTTCCTTCTGAGCGACTACGTGTACCACTACAACACTTTATGAACAAAGTGGTGCAGGCCGTTCTGTGCTAGGAAGAAATAGTTTTACACATTTATGGGGGTTTGTTTAATCTTTTATCCCTTGTGCCTTACAAAAATTTGGAGTAAAAAGTGACTTTTTGAAGCTTTACTAGGACTAATGAATCACTTTGGGGCACCCCCCAATTACACTTCTACTTCCAGGTGCTTCAGTGCCTTGGGTGGGAAAAAAAACAAGAAAAAAAAAACAAAAAAAAAAAAAACAAAAAAAAAAAAAGAAACACTAAAAGAAAAGTAAAAAGAACAAAACAAAAAAAAAAAAAAAAAACAAAAAAAAAAAAAAAAAAAAAAAAAGTGGCGGGGGGGGAGGGGGGGAGAAAAAAGGGGGGTGGGGGTGGTGGGGGGGGGGGGGCTAAAGTGGGGTCACCTTGTTTTTTTTCAGGGTGTTGGTCGTTCCAAAAGTTGGTTTGTCTGTTTTTGCTTTCCTCTTTTTTTTGTTTTTTGGTACCATTATGGCTCTCCAAATGCCTACCTGACACATGAAAATTTTTCAGCCCATATTTGCCCTGCAAAAACGAAACAACGCTCTTTCCTCAGGGCTCCCCACTGTGTCCGTACAGCGGGGGGTACAGTGACAAAATGGGTATTGGCATCATCAGGAGGAATTGCCCTCAACATGTAAAACATTTTCCTTTTTAACCCATTGTGAAGGTGCAAAATTTTAGTGTTCAATGCATCTATAGAAAAAATGAAGGAAAAGAGCTTACATAAATTATTAGACATTTCTCTAAACACTTTCTTATCTTTACCCTAGGAAACGCTCAAGGGTTAACAAAATTCCAAAGGTGTTTGCAATATTTTGAGGGTGTTTAGTTTCTGAAATGGTGTTCATTTGTGGGGGCGTTTTTTCTGTCATGTAGGCCTTATAAGTCACTTCTAACTAAATTGACCCTCCAAAAGTAGGTTTTGATGATTTTCGTGAAACTGAAAAATTGACCTAAAGTTATAAGCTCTAACATCCTAAAAAAAGGAAAGATGTTTGAAAAATGATGCCAAGTTAAAGCAGACCATATGGAAAATGTTAGTTATCAAGTTATTTTAGTGATTGACCAACCTTCCAAAAAGTAGAAAATTTTGATTTGCGAGAAAACATTGTTTTTTTCAAAAATTTTGCCAAATTTCCATTTATTTCATAAATAAAATACTAACTAAATATATTGATTAAATTTCTAACCAACAGGAAGTACAATGGTCACGAAAAAAAAATATCGAAATAAAACTGGATATGTTAAAGCATTCCAAAGTTATAACCACTTAAATAGACACATGTCAGATTTTAAAAAATGGGCCGTGTCAGGAAGGTGAAAAGTGGCTTCAGCGTTAAGGGGTTAAGGAAACCTGTCAGAAACATCTACCATCACAACCCCCAAAACCAAAAGTCCTACATTGTTAATGTACAGATTTTTTTTTTTAAATTCACAGGTTCGGGAATGAGGGACACACACCATGTAGACGTTTACGAATATTCGGTTTTAGAAGACATGTTAAAAGTATTAACCCCTTACGCTCTGCGCCGTAGCTCTAGGGTCAGAGGTACAGGGAATGTATGAAGTGGGCTCACGGGCTGAGTCCTCTTCATACAAGGGTGGGGGGTTGTTGCATATTGTAGCAAACCCCCACCTCTAATAACCGCAGTCGCGCCGTTGTCGCCCCGGCGTTGTCGCCGGGAGGGGGGGGGGGGGGGGGGTTTGATCGGTTGCCATGGTAGCCTGGGTCTTCGTTGACCCGAGGCTACATAGCTTCTGCAGTTCGGTACAATGAGCCAGTGGCTCATTTTAATGAATGAGCTGCAAAAAATGCCATATATTGCAATACAGAAGTATTGCAGTATGTGGTAGGATAATCTGACCATCTAGGGTTAATTACCCTAGTGGTCTTAAGAATAATGGGAAAAAAAAAAAAAAAAAATCATATAAAATATTAAAAATTCTAATCACCCCCCTTTCCCTAGAACTGATATAAAACATAATAAACAGTAAAAAACACAGACACAATAGGCATCACCGCATCTCAAAATGCCCAATCTATCAAAATATAAAAACTGTTACGGCCGGCGGTGACCTCAGAGACGGGAAATGGCGCCCAAATGTCTGAAATGCGACTTTTAAACCTTTTTACATCACATAAAAATGGAATAAAAAGTGATCAAAATGTCACACAGACCTCAAAATGGTAGCAATGAAAACGTCGGCTCATTTTGAAAAAAATGACATAATCACACAGCTCCATACCCCAAAGTATGAAAAAGTTATAAGCGTCAGAAGATAGCAAAAAATGTATTTTTCTTTTTTGTACACATTCGTTTAATTTTTGAAAATGTATTAAAATGCAATAAAACCTGGAAAAATTTGGTATCACGCGATCGTACCGAACCAAAGAATAAAGCTGAGGTGTTATTTGGAGCGTGCATTCAAAGTCGTAAAAACTAAGCCCACAAGAACGTGCGTTTTTTTTCCAATTTTTCAACATTTGGAATTTTTTTCCACCTTCGCAGTAGACGGCATGTAAAAATAAATAACATTATGGGAAAGTAAAATTTGTTACGCACAAAAAAAACCCTTACACAGCTCTGTACACAGAAAAATGAAAAAGTTTTGGATTTTTGAAGTTGGAGAGTGAGAAATGAGCGAAAAAACCTTGTGTCCTTAAGGGGTTAAAAGAACAAACAGCAAGTGTATACTAAATAGAACACAACCACATTGGGGCACATTTACTAGAGGTCCGTGGACTGCATTTCCATTGGGTTTCCCGACTATTTTGGACTGTTTTTGGCGCACACGATTGGATTTTGGTGCAATCGCGCCGACTTTCATGCAACACAAAAGGGGGGTGGGGGGTGGCCGTCCCCTTTCCGCCGACGCCACTTCACAAAAATTTGGAAAAATGCTCTATTTTTTTCTCTCCTTTGACACATGGTCATAACAGCAAAATAACTAGATAACTAACACCTTCACCTAATACTTGCTTTATGTTGACATGGCTTTTTATGCGTCCTCTCATTTATGTAGGATGTTATAGGCTTAGAACTTTAGGTGCGACTTTTCACATTTTCATAAAAATGCAAAATCATACTTATGAGGGACTTGCTCAGCTTTCAAGTCAATTTGAAAGGTCTGAATAAAACTCCAGAAACTACACCTCTCAATGTATGTAAAACAGCTTTTATGAAGTTTGTTAACCCTTTATTTGTTTTACAATTTTGGGTGCAATTTTGAAATTTAAAATTTTTTGGCCACACAAAGTTTGATGGCCAATTTTTCCAGAGTATAACAATACCCCACATGTAACCTGCTGTAGGGGCACACGCCAAGGTATTGAAGGGATTTGCATGGTTCAGAAAATATTTGCATTGTCACTTTTTAAAGGCTATACAATCAATTTTTTTTTTTGCTACCAGGCAAATTAACCCCCAAAAGTAAAAAGATTTTTATAAACAGCCATTAGAATGCATTTCCCCTATCCCTGCATTGTCCCTCTACATGCCTGTAAACCTAAACAATCAGGAACTAAAGCTGTATGCAAATGACCTGAGAGATGTACAATGAATAGGGCGGCACGGTGGCTGAGCGAGTAGCACTTCTGCCTTGCAGTGCTGGGATCCTGGGTTCAAATCCCACCTAGGTCAACATCTGCAAATAGTTTGTTAAGATTGTGAACTCCATGGGACCAATTTGAAATGCTTTGTGCAGCGGTGCGTAATCTGTCTGCGCTATATATAGAATTATTATTATGAATCATTCAATATTCAGCTGTCCAGCTTATTCATGAGTGGGAGACACAGCCACACCCCTGATGCTTGCCTGACAGTCTATAATGATGTGACACTCCTAGGTAAGGAATGCGACAAGGTAAGGAATGCGGCAGACTTCTTTGAGACCTGGCTGAAAGTAATCTGTGGCCCTGATATACTATCCCCATTCTTTGCAATTGAACGCGCTCATAGGGTCCCAACAAGGCCTCTACCGCCAGGGGCACCACCGAGACCTATCCTGATGAAACTCCTTCATTTTAAAGATAGACACTATTTTACACAGAGCCAGGGAACTGAAAGACATTACTATAGATGGGAAGCGAATCTCCATAAACCCTGACTTCTCAGTGGAAGTTCAGAAGAAGAGAGCGCAATTTACAGAAGTAAAGCGTAGACTGAGAGAAATGAATGCTGTCTACTCCATGTTATATCCTGCGCGACTACGAGTGGTGGCTCTGGGTGGGAGGCATTTCTTTGATATACCTAAGGATGCCATGGACTGGCTTGACATACATAGAAGACAGATCCGTGAGGAGCGTCGCAATGCCATGGAGGACTGATCATTTCTACCATCAGGAGCAGATAAGTATGCAACAAAACAGTAAAGAAGGCCAGAATGAACGTTTATATGCAAATAAATGCGTGACTGTATTGGATACCTTACACACTAAAACTAAAGGGTTATGAGATGGAGAAAGATGGGAGGCGCTCAGACCCCAGGTCCCACTATGAGTGGGAAATGTCGTTGTTGTCAATGTTTTTTACAGTAATTTACAGTTATTGTATTTTGAGTTCTCAGGCAGTTGGGATAGGGGGTGGGGGGAGGGATGCAAGTCAGGAAGCAGTGCAAAAAGCGGCATAGTAATAGGCATCAGGGACACAATACAAAACCAGGTATATGACAATGGCTAAAATCAATGTGTTGGCATGGAATGTGAGAGGCACAGGGGGTGCAAACAAAAGGCATGCTATTTTCAGAACTCTTAGAAGTTTTCAACCTGCTATACTGTGTTTGTCTGAGACGCATTTAATTAAGGAGCATGCTTCTCTCCTCAACAGATCATGGGTGGGACACCAGTACCACTCTGTATACTCCACCCATGCACGAGGGGTTAGCGTTCTGGTACACCGAGATATCCCATTTTTATGTCATAGACAACTGATTGATAGCGAGGGTCGAAAAGCGAGGGTTTGGAAAGTCAATCCGTACTGGCTACAGAATAGTGGGGGGGAATTATCCCGGATGCGCTACATCAATATTTTAGAACCAATGACGACACGGGATTCCATGAAAGCGTACATTAGGGGCTCCCTACATCAGGCTATTAATAGACATAAGACCAAGTCTAGGGCCCTAACTAACGCCTTACGGACTAGGGTGCAAGAAACAGAAGGCAGATATGTAGCGGACCCGACAGAAGGACATCACAAAGACTGGATAGAGGCACAATCCCTATATGCGGATCATACATTGAGTTACGCCGCTAATAAGCGGTACTTCATGAAACAAAAGTATTTTGAGGCAGGGGAATCGGCAGAACATCTGCTGGCTACAATAGTACATGCACAAAGGGGAAGATCTCACATTCCCTATTTAATTAGAGAAGATTAGGTAAAGGTGACTGAAGACAGAGACATTTTGCAGACTCTTCAGGAATATTATAGATGTCTATACACTTCCACCATTTCTGACACTTGGGAGGATATGGTGGGGTATGGCGAGACCCTCCCCGTAAAAGCCCTCTCAGAAGAGGTCAAGGAAATTCTAGACTCCCTGATAACAGAGGAACTAGAACTAGCCCTGGGTACAATGCTGAATGAAAAGGCCCCGGGGATGGACGGGCTCCCGGCAGAACTCTTAATGCCATAAGGACCGTCCTTCTACCTAGGCTGTTGACCACCCTGGAAAAAGCAGACAGTCAGGGGCGGCTGCCCAACTCTATGCTGGAAGCAGTGATCCCTAAACCAGGGAAGGATCCCGCCAGACCCGAATCATATAGACCCATCTCCCGGTGGATGTTAAAATATTTCCCAAGGTCCTAGCTATGCGCTTGAACCAGGTGATCTCGGAGGTTATACATCCGGATCAGACTGGATTTATGCCGCAGAGATCCACCTCCATTAACCTTCGCTGACTGTTTCTAAATCTACAGCTGTCAGAGGAGGGGGCGGAGCAAGGGCAATGCTCTCACTCGACGCTGCCAAGGCATTTGACGAGTGGAGATACCGATGGATGGTAATGCATAAGATGGGGTTTGGACCCAGATTTACAGCATATACTAAACTGCTATACTCTTCCCCCAAGGCCCGAGTGAGAGCAAATGGCAACATTTCTCAGGAATTTTACTTGGAGAGAGGCACTAGACAAGAATGCCCTTTGTCCCCCCTCATTTTTGCCTTGGCTATCGAGCCGTAAATAAGTCTTATAAAAAAGGATGTTGGTCTCTGTATGGGCTGTGTCATAGCTTACAGATAGGAGACTAAAGGGGCTACACCGCAGTAAGGTTACTCAGCTGGGAATTAAATTGATGGTCCGGCCGGCTTATACATAGACCTCTACATGATAGGACCTACTACTATTTGCCCTATACGCCCTGGATTCCCAATGTCTAATTCGCTGTGTGCCACTGTCTGTTAGTTTTAAAGTTTCACTCATAGTTGAATGATCTTTGATCCATTTTCTTAAAGTCAGAAATAAAAGTCAAATTGTATGTGACAAATGGGTGATAATGTCCCCATAGGACAAATTCTTTTCTCTACTTGATATTGAATATAATACACACCCAGTCACACTGGTCACAATAGGCAACTTTATTATCTTCTCCATTATTTGTTTATACACAAGTGTAGGGAAAGCTGAGGGAGAGATGAGAGTGTAGGTGTTTGGTCACTACATTATTTAGGGCTTCTCCCTGCACATCACTGAGTGCTGGAGCAGTAAGACATGAGGTAATCAGCTGATTGCAAGGAGGGGGTGTGTCTCCTGCTCCGTAGTCTCTGCTCCTTTCTGAAGATAGAATGTCCATAGCAACAGCTATATGAGACATTACTGACATCTAGGGGAAGTCGGCAGAATACAAGAGGAAGGAGCAAGATTCGGGTAACTAATCCTATTGCAAAAGGGCTTAAAATTATCTGCCCTTCAAATGTTTTTTGAAATGACGGTTACACTTTAACCCCTTCCCGACGCGCGCCGGGTCCCGGCGCATGGAGAGGGCTTGCGGGCCGAGCCCTCTCCATAGCCTGTAAGTCTACCGGCTTACCGGTAACACCCACGATCGGTGCTAGCATGACGTCACGGGGAGCGGTGATCCGTTGCCATGACAGCTTCGGGTCTCACGAAGGCCCGAAGCTGTCTCGTTTTAACCCATTCATTACAATGTGCTGTCAGCACATTGTAATGAATGAGGAGTAAAATCCCCATATACTGCCATATTGCATACACCGAGATATCCCATTTTTATGTCATAGACAACTGATTGATAGCAAGGGTGGATTTGTCAGTCTGCAATGCTCCATATATGATGTACAGTGTATTATTGCTGCAATATATATTCCCCCTCCTTATAACAGCGTGGTTTTCAAGAAAGTACTGACCTTTGTGGCTGGCTCTCCGGTGATTCCAGTATTAATTGTTGGGGACTTCAATAATTACCTTAATTCCTTTTGGGACAAGTTCCATACTGGCAACATTGCAGAGTCAGCACCCGCAACAATGCTAGCCCGCTTGGCAGAGGAGGTTGAGTTGTGCGACATATGGAGATACCGAAACCCAGGGGTTAAGCAATATTCTTGCTACTCTGCCTTCTTATGTTGTTTCGACCTTGACAAACGTGGTGGAGTCCGTGCCGTTTCCAGAGTACAAGGAGGCTGGAGGTGAGCTGGAACAGTTACTTTTCTCGAGTGTATATACTATGCTCTGTGGGGACTGGGGGAGTGCTAAAATTGGGTCTCCTGGTGACAGGTTCCCTTTAATGGAGATTTGAATGGTAGTGTGCAATTATCCTTAAAAATATAATTGGAAATTGGATCCAAAATCTAAAATTTACCCCTATATACATTTTACTGGCTTATAAGGTTTCAAACTATAGTTTTCTGTATGCGAGTCATTAACCATGTTGAGAGAGTCAGTTTTACAAAAGATATAAAACACTTAATTAAAAAAAAGGCAAAAGCATTAGATGCCACTCACTGTTGCACTGGTCACAAGCATAAATTCTTCCTTCCAGCGCCTCCGTTTCTGTAAACTTTGCCAGCATTTCTGTAAGTGTGCACTCAGTAGTAGTCACTGGAGCAATCCCCTTTTCCAAACAATGATAACGCTCTGGGAATTCCAGGGACAAGTCCCAGAAAGGTTCAACTGTATCAGACTTATAAGTACAAGTTAAACACGTAACCTGCAAATAAATATATAAAAAAGAAACATCTTATAAAAAAACAAAATGAGTAAAAAAAAAAAAAAAAAAAAAAACACACCACCACACAAACACAGGGCACCAAACATACTGAGAATTCCATTAATTTGTGAGCATATATTCAGCATTTTTCCTTAGACAAGATCATCAGAAATATTTTGGCCAGTATTTGTAGAACAATGCTTTCCACACCAGGCTTAGACTACCGACCTGCTGCAGCATAGTCACTGCAAAAAACAGCACTAAGCAGACCCTCCCCGCTATCTGGCACAGAAATATTTCTCACTCTTAATTTTGGCAAGTAATGCAGAATATGGACCACAACACCGCTTTGTGAATGCGGCCTTATAAGATAATATTTAGAACATTTTAATAGCTGTACGTAAATCTGAGTATTTGACTATTTAAAATGGTCCATGTGACTGGCTTGTGAGTGAGCCCAGCTTACTGTAAAAAAATCCCAACATCAAATCAGAAGAGCCAAGGTTGAACTGGTATACAGAGCACAATGGTCCAACAAGTTGAGGAAAGTTACTCTGGGCCCAAGAAAAGCAGTTGTCACGTGTACAGTATGAGGTTTCCTGGACCACACATATAGCCCTGAAGAGGCTTGAAATACTTTTAATAAGTATTCAGATTAAAATTGCTTATGTCCACTAGCAGACTGGGAGATTTACCGTATATACTCAAGTATAAGCTGAGATTTTCAGCACAATTTTTGTGCTGAAAATGCCCCACTCGGCTTATACTCAGGTATATAAAAAAAAAAATAAACTCAATGCTCACCATTCCGATGGCCCGGGCAGCTCCGCTTCCATCTTCATGTTCGCGGCGGGTCCGCGGCAGCTCCGTCTGGCACTAGGACCACAACATCTCCATGCGCACGGCCCGGGCAACACACAACTGTGACATCACAGTTGCTGATGTCACAGTTGTGTGCCGGCTGGGCCGTCGGATAACCTCTGTTGTGCTGTATTGCCAGAATAATGTTTCCTTGTTGATCTTTTAATTCATATATGAGAATTTATGGCTCCTGCATGAGAAAGATCTTTCTAAATCTTGAACACTGATAGCCTGCTCTTTATCTTCAAACTGAACATTTCATTTTTGATAAAAGCAATCCCAACTAGAATGAACACATCTGTAATATTAATTTTCAAAGAGCATATGAAAATATGAAAAGTCAAATATCAAAGAGTAGAATTTATCAAAAGTCAGCACTATGAATTTGACCCAACAAATACTTTTTATAGCTCTCTATCCATGGACACTGACATGCACTCACACATGATGAACTTGAAGAATTTGAATTCAGTTTTTTTTCCGAATGGCACAGACAAATATAGTACCGGTATATTTTCTGGCTACATTGTATTTTAGGTACTGAATACTATTTTTGGAACCTAATAACAAAAACAAATTTTCTATATTTTTACTGGTCTAAATGCTATAATATAAAAATTTGTAATTAGTAGTAATTTTTATTGTTTTACCAAAGTGCTTCTTTTTTGAAGATACAATGGTCATATCAAAATAAAAAATCAATGCCGCTTTTTCAGTACCAAAGATGGATTTTCAAATGTAAGTTTTATTTTCACATGTAAGAAATCCTTTTAACATCTGTTTTTATTTCCATTGACTTTTGTTAAAAAAAGAATGGAAATATAACAGACGAGTTGAATTTTCCATTAGCTTTGTAAGGCGTTTTTAATAACTTTCATTAGCATTTGATGACACTCTTATATGTCTGTTATTTTAACAAAAATAAATTGCATGCTCTGGCACTATGGTGTCAAATAATTAGCATAAGAAATGGTGGATTTCAGTTTTGTAGCGAATGGAGATTCTTTTTTAATGTTATCAATCATTGTATCAATTATATGAAGTACCGCAGGCATTTTTATGCCAGAAATTATGAAAATATTTGTGTATAGATGTCACATGTGCTCTTACAATCCCTATCTCGGATCGCAGGCACACCCGTGTTCCTTCATGTGCCCCCCCACCGACCCGTGCTGCCGACTAACCTATCCCGCTTCCCCAGCAAAATGCCCTAGGAGGCAGGGACGTGCGCACGCTTGCTGTAGGAAACCGTTGATTGGTGCACTGGCTGAACACCTCCACCATATATTTAAGCCCATTCCCATGTCCTTGCCGGATCTTTGTGTGCCTACGCCATTGTGAAAGCTCCCCTGTGATATTCCTGCATTCCTGTGTGTTCCTGGGTGGTCCTGCATTCCTGTGTGTTCCTGCATTCCCGTGTGTTCCTGTGTACCCTGCGTTCCTGCTTCTGAGTTACCGTGTCCTGCGTTCCTGTGTGCTTGTGTTTCTGTTCCCATCTGCCTGGACCTCCCGTTTTGCTGTTCCCATCTGCCTGGACTTCACCTTGCATCTCTGCCGCCTGCCCTAACTCTGTGCTTGGACCTGACTACGAGACTGTCTCCTGATAAGGTACCTCGACCTCGGCTGCCACCGCGGGCTAGTCGCACCTGTGAAACAACCTGGTGGTACCCTGCCGCAGCAAGTCCATCCTGCTTTGCAGCTTGCTCTAGTGAAGACCAGGTGCTACTAAGACTCCGATCCCAGGGGTCCGCTAGTAAAATCTCCCACAGTGGTCCAGAGGATCCACTGTCCCTGAATCCTGACAGTAAGATCCGGCCATGGATGAGGTTCCGCTCCTTGAGCTGGCAGATATCACAATATTTCCGGCTTGACAGTCCCAGCGGATCAATGTACAAGGTCAGCTGCTCGACCAGATCACCGCCATGCTGTAACATCTATGGACTTCCCAGCCACTTCCACCACAGCAAGTGCTAGCAGCTCCTCCTGTTTCTTCTGTTTGCTTGCCTCCCGCAGAACCCAGGTTGAGACTTTCCTTACCGTCCAAATATGATGGGGATCCCAAACTGTGCAGGGGCTTCATCACCCAGTGCTCCTTACATCTTGAATTTATGCCTTCACAGTTTGTCTCTGAGAGGTCCAAGGTGGCATTTATTACCAGTCATCTTTCCAGGAAGGCTGCTTTGCCGCAGGCTCTGGTGAAGACCAGGTGCCACGTAGACTCCGGTCCCAGTTGTCGGCTAGTACCATCTCCCGCGGTAGTCCAGAGGATCCAATGTCCCTGAATCCTGACAATAGATAAATTAGCAGCAAAATATTTAGTCCAGGATGTGGCATAAGATTGATGGGTGTTTATTGTTTCCATTTGTTTCCATTTTAAAAAACTGTCAAATCAGTCCCTATTCACACAGCTGTGCAATTAGGACCATTTGATCACATGCATCAAATCACTATTAGCGTCAGAATCTACTGAACTACTGAGCTGGGATCCGCTACATACATTGAATCTTTCATCAGCTACATTAATGACAACAGCTTTAATATGTGTTTTACTTACAATGTAGAACAAATTAATATGCCTATCCTATCCCTATATAACTGTTAACTGGTTCAACAATAGATCATAATATTAAAACTTCCCTTTATAGAAAACCTGTCGTTGGCAACTTCATTCTTCATGCTACAAGTAATCATCCATGTTATTCAAAATCTGCTATATAGTGGATATATTAGGGCAAGACGGAGTTGCAGCGATGACTTTTCATGATGAATGTGACCTGTTAAGGACTAAGCCATTATACACCTTAATGACCAGGAAAAATTTCACAATTTTACTATATGCTGTTTAAGGGGAAATTTCTCAGCAGTTAATTGCCATATGTCTCTTATATTAATGTAATTTTTAGTTAACAAATAGGGCTGCATTTTGTGATTAGCTGTTCCTTTCAATTATTTTTCATTTCACATTCTGCTATTTCTCCCGTGCATGAGGATACCCAATATGTGTGTGTGAGTTGCTAAATGGGCACGTGCCATGGCCTGGCACAAAAGGAGACAGTTTGGACTTTTTTGTTCTATAAATCCCTCAGATAATTTTCGAAGGCATATACAGCGTTTTGGACATCCTTGACCGCAGGGGTATTGCAATCTCCCCATAAATCATGTCACCTCCTAAAGTAGACCCCTCAAGCTATTTATTAAGTGGTTTAACATTTTCATAGGTGCTCTGGGTTTTTTCAGATTTTTCTTGAAAAAGACAGAAAAATGAAATTTTCATGTTTTTTTAGCAATAAATCATCCTTAATTATGTTATTTCCATGTACAGAGCTGTATGAGGCTTGTTTTCTGCATAACAATTGTCCTTCATAGTGAGTGTATTTAATATTCTATGCCATGTAATGGAAAGCGGGAAAAAATCCCAATGTGTTGAAATTGAAAAAAAAAACATACTTATGCCATTTTTATGTGGGCTACGTATGTATGGCTTTCACTGTATGCTCCAAATCATACCTCCCCTTATTCCTTGGGTAAGTGTGAACTTGTGAGGACACCAAATTCATAAAGCTTTTATTCAGTTTTTATATTAAAAAATAAACCTTTGTTAAAAAAAAATGTCTCTTAAAGGGGTTTTCCACAAAGACAAGTTAGGCCCCTCCATGGGGAGGGCATAACTTACTGATCAGTGGGGTCCCACTGACCTTTTTTTACGTATTTGCAGGCCGTAAGGGCTTGCATTCCTACCATTTACAACAATATAGCTGCATCGCAATATGTGGCGACCTGGATGAAAGCCTGTATGCAATGAGCCTGAGGTGCTCCAGGTCCTCCACAGGTGTGTTAATGCCCTTAATGCTCACAGTGGCATTTTGTAGGTTAATACCTGTGATTGGTACCAGCAATCCATTTAGGGGGTATTCATCGGCCATGCCCCCATGTCCTCCCGGATATCTGGAGAGACTTAGGGTGAAGACACACATGGCGTTTTTGGGCCGTTTTTACTAAGTGCGTTTTCAGATCGTTAAAAACGCATGCGTTTTTTGAAAACGCATGCGTTTTGTTCCGTTTTTCATTGCGCAATTTCGGAAAAACAGACAAAAACGCATGCGTTTTTAACGATCTGAAAACGCTTAGTAAAAAACGGCCCAAAAACGCCATGTGTGTCTTCACCCTTAGGGTATTGTCACACGTTAGCATTTTAATTGTGTTTTGTAACTCATTCAAAATGCAGTTGTGTTGTGCCGCGACCAATGCCATACAGTAATCGTTTGGATGAAAACACATGCGATCGACAATCGCACCCGGTGTCTTGCATTTGCACAATACAACGGCGCTGATTGCGATCACATCTGTTTCTATACAAACAGATATGCAATTGGTTACAAATCGGAATCAAAACCCTAACATGTGACAGCACCCTGAGGCCTCTTGATGTATCTCCTGGAAAAAGCAGCCGCCGGGCAAAATCATACCAGGTCCATCCTGATGTAGTTTTGTATAAAAACAGCAAACAAAAGTTTGTAGGTTTTTCAAAATAATTCAGGCAGCCCGCGCCCAACGTGCACCCCTTCACCCCACTCATGGTAGGTGTGCATAGTTGCTTTTATAATCGCACCCCCCGCTGTGTATAAAGAGGACTCAGCCTGTTGAACAGACCATTTTCATCTTTGATTTTCCATTTTTACTTCAGTGTCTTTAAAAATCCATAATTATGTTATTTCCATGTACAGAGCTGTATGAGGCTTGTTTTCTGCATAACAAATTGTCCTTCATAGTGATGGTATTTAATATTCTATGCCATGTACTGGAAAGCGGGAAAAAATCCCAATGTGTTGAAATTGACAAAAAAAAACATACTTATGCCATTTTTATGTGGGCTACGTATGTATGGCTTTCACTGTATGCTCCAAATCATACCTCCCCTTAATTCCTTGGGTAAGTGTGACTTGTGAGGACACCAAATTCATAAAGCTTTTATTCAGTTTTTATATTAAAAAATAAACCTTTGTTAGGTCAGAGGAGAATGGGCAGACTGGTTCGAGCTGATAGAAAGGCAACAGTGACTCAAATCGCCACCCGTTACAACCAAGGTAGGCAGAAGAGCATCTCTGAACGCACAGTATGTCGAACTTTGAGGCAGATGGGCTACAGCAGCAGAAGACCACACCGGGTGCCACTCCTTTCAGCTAAGAACAGGAAACTGAGGCTACAATTTGCACAAGCTCATCGAAATTGGACAGTAGAAGATTGGAAAAACGTTGCCTGGTCTGATGAGTCTCGATTTCTGCTGCGACATTCGGATGGTAGGGTCAGAATTTGGCGTCAACAACATGAAAGCATGGATCCATCCTGCCTTGTATCAACGGTTCAGGCTGGTGGTGTCATGGTGTGGGGAATATTTTCTTGGCACTCTTTGGGCCCCTTGGTACCAATTGAGCATCGTTGCAACGCCACAGCCTACCTGAGTATTGTTGCTGACCATGTCCATCCCTTTATGACCACAATGTACCCAACATCTGATGGCTACTTTCAGCAGGATAATGCGCCATGTCATAAAGCTGGAATCATCTCAGACTGGTTTCTTGAACATGACAATGAGTTCACTGTACTCAAATGGCCTCCACAGTCACCAGATCTCAATCCAATAGAGCATCTTTGGGATGTG